>JASUXV010000002.1:760810-1321655 GCA_030411845.1 Friedmanniomyces endolithicus
CCGGTTCCCAGTAGCGACGACGGACGAAGCGTACCAGGCCTGCATCTACGAATGCAAGCGTGTGCTCCGACCTGGCGGGCATCTGGAGGTCGCGGTGCTGGACCTCGACCTCAATAATATGGGCAGCAGAGCGCGGAGCCTCGTGCGCGGACTGAAAACACGAATACACCAGCGCGATCCGGAGGTCAGCCTACGCTGTCTCAGCGACAGCTTGGTCGGCATGATCGGTCGCCGCGGCTTCGAGGAAGTGCAACGCTGCGTCGTGGGCGTGCCAGCCGCGGGCCGGATCCCCCGGAGTCGGGATGGGAGTAGCCCACCTTCGGACGACTCTGGCTCCCGGCACTCTTCTCTGGAAAAGCGGGGCAACTCGCCGGGAAAAGAGTATAACTTCGCTGATCTGCTGGAGAAAGCACCTGGCACCCGTGCCGGCGACCAGGGCACCGAGAGTAGCGACGAGGGCATCACCAAGATGGTGGCCAAAGTAGGTCGCTGGTGGTACTCTAGCTGCTACGAGAGGCCTCTGCTCGCACACAACAAGAGCATCTGGAGCGATCAGGCGCTGTTGCGCGAGTGCGAGAAGCAGGGCACGAGTTTTCGGCTGTTGATCTGCTATGCGCAGAAGCCGATGCAGACGCGGAGGCGGACCGTCAGCGTTTGAACAGGCTGGAGGAATCTCCTACTTATATGTCTCTTGTGTAGCAAAGGGCTGGACCTGGATTTTGGACTTGACACTTTTGGAGGCTTGCGATCTGTTTCGTATTTCGGTTCTTGAGCGTTCTAGCGAGCTGAGTGATTTGACGATGATACCAATGCTGCGGGAGGGACAGGGAGAGGATATGAATGTATATCTGTGGATGGGCAACTGCATAGCGATGAGGAACAGGATGGAACAGAAGACGCATATGGTCTCACGACCTCGGGCACACGCCCGTGATGGGCAGCATCTGACTTGGTACGTACTTGGATATAAAGAAATTACTACTCACTCCACCGCAGACCCCCATCGTCTGCTTCCAAGCATCACAGGTGAGATACTGTGTGAGTGTGCCAACGAAAGGCATGCAAATCAATGAACTTTCATCAATGGCTCTTGGTCCTGCCCAAGTGACTCACATACCGACAGGTCTTCGATACAGACTTCGAAGGTAGCAAGTGCGAAGGTCTCAGTGTCTTCATACCCATCGACTGTTCCTAGTTCTTGCAAGTGAGTACGGAAAGATCTCTGCGCCCCAGAGACTCCTGCCAGATCCACCGTCTCTTTCGGCAAAGTTCAGTCAAACCCCTCTGCGCGACCTTGTAGAATACGAGGGGTTGCGACACGGACGAGCCAGATACCGACTGGAGCGACGATCTCCGCAGAATTGGCGCTAATGGGCCCTCGGTGAAAGCTATCGCACAGCGTGGAGAGTACTACGACGTGGTTCACCTCCGGCACTCTGCAGCACAGTGGGTGGACATGACGATCGAGGCGCGGTGGGAGCATCTGCTACTCCGCGTGGAGATGATCTGGCCGCCAACGTCTGACCCAGAAACCGCTTGGGCGGTCCAGAATTGACGCACTGGATGTGCTGCGATCCCGCTATCACCGCATGGTGATGTGCTACTGTATCGGACTGCACGAGGACATAGACATGCCGAGGGTCTCGGAGAAGGAGGAGAGGTGTGGCTCACTTTATTGCATTGCTTTCCTGCGTTGCCTTACGGGTACTGCTCTGTGTTGAAATGCTGAGGATTAGGAGCTGCTTGTTACATCTGCCATTGGACTTGTCCTGTTCGGCAGGCCTCATCGGAAGCGCCAATCAGCTATCATGAAGACTCATCGCTTGGGCATACTTCGAGAGCGTTGCTTCTACATAGCAAGTTCAGGGGACTCACCCAAGAATGCCGCTTCTGTCATCGTGACATGCACAAGCCGTGAGTTCTGCTGTGTCAGTAGAAATTGCTGAGGGACATACGCAGCGACCGCACTGCACTACCCGGACATGATTACCTTTCGGCATTGCCTTGAGGTGTATTTTCTTACACAACACGGCGTACCATTCCAGGTCGGGACACCGCGGTGGACTACAAGATGCGTTTGAATTTGAGGACAGCACCTGACTTACTCGCCGCGTTCCTTCCATCATGTATAAGGTGGTGTACCGCTGCTTTGCTCTTCTGCCGTGACGCACAAACCTGCACGATATCCCAGAAATGAACACCGCAGACCCAAGCCGGCACAGCTAGATCGCCACCATGGGCAAACCCGCCATCAACAAGAGAGCGGCAAAGGTCTCCGACACCCATCCCGATTCCACGTCCACACGAAAATCCAAGCATGTCGACAAATCCGGCTCTGATCTCGACTTCCAGTCGGCGCCACGCAGCCTAGTGACCTTCTTCTTCCACGAGGCCGAAACGAATGGCTATCTCTGCCAGTGGTACCGCTGCACCTTCGCCGACCCTGAATACGATGGCGTTTCTTTCAACTGCGCAGAGCAGTACATGATGTACAGGAAGGCTCTCCTCTTCGAAGACACCGCCACTGCCGCCGAAATCCTGAAGACCACCTCGCCACGCAAGCAAAAGGGTCTCGGTCGACAAATCCAGGGCTACGATGATGCGAAGTGGGAGGAAGCGCGGATCGCCATCGTCCAGCGCGGTAACTTGTTGAAGTTCTCGCAATGCACCAATGTTGCGAGTATGAAGATGGACGACGTGGGCGAGCCGGTGCCACTAAAGTCACTGCTGCTCGCGACTGGCGCACACGATCTGGTAGAAGCAAGTCCGTTCGATCCGGTTTGGGGTATTGGGTTCAAGGCGGAGGTGGCGTTGAGTGTGTCGCGAGCGCAATGGGGCCAGAATCTGCTTGGCATGGCGTTGATGCACGTGAGGGAAGAGTTGAGGGAGACGGGATGAAGGTGGTGGTTCGCGGTCATGTCTGTTCGTAGCTAGCGACATTCAAACGATCTCAAAGGTTTGGGCATTCCATCCATACACTCTGCTCAACCTGCGGGCGAAGATGAGAAGCTTGTAGCCCTCATTTTCGGAGGCATGTGGGCGATGAAGAGTAATCGGACTTCCACTGATCGACTCCGGAGGGTTGAAGGTGTATATCGAGCCTCCCTTCGGGGTCACCGAGGAGCCCAGGTCTGCAAGCGCAGTCTCGAAGTCTGTCCATGCCACCGAGCCTCGTGCCTCACGCCTGGAGAAGAGGGTGGCAAACACTGCGGCAGTCGGCGCCTTGACCTTGATTTGCTGAGGCGGTTCAGTGAGAGTGATTTCTGGTGGGTGCGGAGCTGCGGTGATGTCGTAGATCGCACCAAGTGGGCGAGTCTTTTCTTTCTCTTTTCGACGCTGTACTAGATCGTCCGTTGAAGATGTCGCTTTTGCGGCGAAAGGCACGTATGTGGTCTTCTTGTCGGCCTGCTCGAGCTTGGCTTTGGCCTTGGCGTACATGCTCTCTAATTCGTCTGAGGAGTCCTTTATCATATCCTCGTACAGTGAACCAAGCCTTGCTCCAGTGGTGTCCACGATGAAGTCGTCGAGCGCCGCGAGTGCTCGTGCGCTCATGTCTGGCTCGAGACGATTGCCTATGGGCACCAAGAAGTCGCCGAAATCAGCACGTGCCCGTGGAGAGACGTTAGCATGTGGTCTCCCAGTCTGCACAGCCAACGATGGTGCATCGCCGCTCTGCCACGACTGATGTCAGCAAGACATGCAATAGCGTTGCACCTGACTCGTTCACAGCCCAGTGAGAATGTCGTGCTTTGCATAAAACTCACGATGATCGTGAGATCGCCCAAAGCCGTCATCTGATTCTCGTGCATCCTCTTTCTATCTTGTGGGTGGCGAGCGTTGTGATCATCGAGCTTTTGAATCCATTGTACAGCAGCGGCAGCGCTGGTATCAGGGTGACAGAGGCGGAGGACGTAGTGGAGCTGTGGATCAGCGACCGTACAGTCTTCTGGTCGGCCCTTCATGAGGCTAGCACATCGAGCCTACACAGCATGATAGATTAGTACCTGGTATGTTGCCCATAATCACAAGTACGTGACGGCTTAGACCATTGTTGCCGGAGCAGACTTTCGCAGCCGTCCAAGTACTTTCTTTCCAGATGGTGTGCAGGCGTGTCCCGAACAGACCATGTCTAGAGACTTCCAGAAAAGGAAGGCACGATGAGGGGCAAGGTGGGGAAGTCGCATATGCAGGGCGATGAGGCCCGACGGGCGTGGTTGGTGGATTGTGGGGAGCTCTTTCCAAGCTGACTGTATAACTTACTACATGTACTTCACTACTTCACCGCACACGTGTCCGCAGTCTTTCACCCTCACCACCACCACTGCCTTCACTGCCCTCATCTTGACACCTCACCGCAGCCTCAGGGCGGAACAAAACTCCTCTCTACCCAACACCCTCGTCCCCCAACACTCACCCCCATCAATACCTAACAACAACAGACCCCATAATCAACCAAAGCAAACCTCACCATGGCCTACTACGGCGACCGCGAAGAGCGTATCACGGAGAGCGAGCAATACTCAAACAACTACGACCGCGGCTACGGCTACGGCGAAGACCGCCGCGGGCCCCGCGAAGAAGAGCGCTACACAGAAACGACTTACTACTCCAATGACAACGACCGTCCGCCTCCACCTCAGGTCCCTTACCCCTGGCGTCCAGAGTGGGATGCGCGCGAGCGCCGCTACATCTTCGTCAACGAGCAGAACGGGGAGCGGACGTGGGATTTCCCGGGCGGGTACGGCGGTGGAGGAGGGTACGAGCGCCGCGAGGAGGTTTTCACGGAGGAACAGCGCGGGTATGGCGAGCAGCAGCGTAGGCAGGGGGGTGGGCACTCAGGGTTGATGTATGGGGCTATGGGGGCTGCGGCCGGGTTGGCGGGCGGGGCTTTCCTGATGCATGAGAGTGGGAATATTGAGAATGATTATGAGCGGGACAAGTACCGTGTCGAGAACGATGTGGAGGATTTCCCGGAGAACACCGCGCGCTGGGGCGGGGAGAAGGTGCAGGAGGTGGAGGACATTCCCCAGGATGTGGAGCAAGGGTTTGACAGGTTTGGGAGGCGGATTGAGAACGGTTTTGATGACGTTGTGGATGCGCCCGAGGAGGTGTCGGGATGGGTGGGTTCAAAATCTTAGCTGTGACCGCGTGCGAGGGGTGAAAGCATGCTGACGAGTACGTATGCAGGCCGGCCGTAAAGTTGGCGACGTGGAGCGCTACGACGACAACGTCGGCAACGCCTACGACGAAGGCCGCGACGAGCGCCGCTACGAGGACAACGACAGGTGGTAGACCTCGCCATCGACGTCAAATTCGCATCCGTCGAGCTCGAGCGGGTGGCGATATCGGGGTGAAGCCTCAACGCGATCAACACCTACACACTCTCAAGTGAGCGATTCCACCCACAAGTACTCCTGCGTTCCGGACATGACGAGAACCTACGACACGACATCAGCACCCGCGTAAGCACGCGGCATTATTACGAAGCATTACGATAGCATGGAATGGAGAGCCAAGAAAGGTGAACCGAACGGTGACGACTGAGCCTTATGAGCACCAATGGCGTATTGACGACACGAGCATGATTCCTAAGTTAGCACTATAAGTGATTGAAAGCATACTTGCTTTGGCCCACTATATCTGTACCGGTGTGGAGTAGCCATCTCAGCAAATCATGCGCGATCTGCTCGTTCAAGTCCTCCATCCACCCCAGTACCGTAACGCCTTCGCTGCCTAGGAAGATTGAAACAGTAGTCGCAGAATGCAGTATAATACCATACGCGCCCCCATTGCCACTCAGCCGACCGTGTTGGGTCAGCAGCCCAATCCCCGTTCCGCTCCTGTTTCCGTTTCCATCTACGTTTCCACTTCCATCCCCATTTTCGTTCCGATTCTCGTACCCATGCCCACCCGCCTCCAACCTCCGCCCCATCAACGCCAAAAGCACCACGTAAACAAAGAACTCACACCAAACCACTTACCTGCCCACCTCACTCTCCCTTCCCCAACCCCGCCCCGACGCCCCCAAGCGTCTTAGCACTCTGCACAGCGCCCATCTTATTCTGCCAGCCCTGCGCGGGGGCAAACTTCCGCACCGTCCTTACCTCCTCCAACGTAAACCCGGGAATCCTCATCCCGTAGTTCCGCTCAAGAACCATCTGCACATCCCGCATCTCCAGCACCTGCTGCCCGCCCGGCCGCAATTTCGCCAGCCGGCAGGAGGCCGTGATGAGGTCGTCGACGAAGTCGTCCGCGAGCTGGAGCACGCTCTCTTCGACTTCGGGGGCGAGGAAGGAGGACGTGGTGGAGGTGGACGCCGAGGAGGAGGGGTTGTCGGTGGCTGAGGCGGAGGAGGAGGAGGAGGCAGAGGGGCCAGCGGAGCCGGTGACTTGGCGGACGAGCTCGTCGAGCTTGCGCTTGCTGAGGACGTGGTCGCCTTCGCCTTCGAGGGTGAAGGTCGGGGGCCGCGCGAGGCCCGGTTGCTGGAGCATGCCGGAGTTGCCTAGGGTGGGTCTGCTGGTGGGAGCTTGCACGGGGGTTTGGCCGATGAGGGGGTTGACTGTGAGGGTTTTGGGGATGTGGAATTTGTGGTTTTGCGTTGGGGTGGTGGCGCCGGGGAGTTGCTGGTGGAGGTGGTTTGGGTAGGCGGCGGAGGATGAAGAGTCGCCGGATGTGTTGAGTTGGTTGTGGGGTTGTTGCTGTTGCGTGGTGGTGCTTGCTGGCACGTTGTAGGGAAGACCATTGGGTAGTTGCGCGTTGTTGTTTGCTGGTTGGCGGTTGTAATGCTCTGCTGTGGCTTTGTTGTGCGCAGCTTCCTGGGTGAGTGCTTGTGGTCGCTGCTGTTGCTGTGGCTGTGGCGGTGCGTTATTCGGCATAGCTTGCGGGGGTGGTTGCGCGTGCTGCATGTTCTGCTGCGACATTTGCTGAGGCATGGGCGGTCGCTGTTGGTTGGCGTATTGCTGCTGTTGAGGAAAGTTCTGCGGAGTCGGTTGTGCCTGCGGCGCCGTTTGCGGCGTTTGTAGTTGCAAGTTCGCGCTCGGCGTCCCCTGCACTGGTGCGACCTGCTGCGGTTGCTGCTGGAACGTCCCTTGTGGCTGCTGAGGAGATACCGAAGTCCGCGACTCCACCTTGACGTCTACTTGGCCGCTGCTAGCGCCCTGATATCCATTGACTTGCTGTTGCTGCTGCGCTGTCGTAGCATTCTGCCGCCCCTGCTGGTCGTTGATCGCCTTGAGATTAGCCCACTGCGCGTTGACTTCCTGAACACCACGCTTCGCACTCTCCAGCGCCTGCCGGATATTTGGCGGAATCTCCTGGCTCTGCCCGTTCAGAGTGTTCAAGTGCTGCTGCGCCTGCTTGCCCTTTCCAATCCACGCATCTCTGTTGCGGAGAATGACCGTGGCTCGCTGGAACCAGCTCTGCTTGTACTTCAGGGCTTGCTGTGGCGGAGTGCCGTACGGCGCATGGATCGTCACGCTGCGCAAGTCCTGCTGCGCCTGCTGCGAGAGCTGGCTTGGTTGTTGTTGTCCTTGTTGCGGCTGCTGTTGTTGCATTGGCTGTCCATTACCCAGCTGCTGCTGCTGCGGTTGCCTGGGCGCGGTGTTCATCGAGCCCTGCGTCAGCGGCCGTGCCTGACCCGGACCCGGACCCTGGCCCTGTACCTGCTGCTGTTGCTGCTGCATTGGCGGTGGTGGCGCTCCTCCACCCCCCGAGCCCGGTCGCGCAGCTGCAGCACCTTGCCCATTCCTCTGCGCGTTCGAATAATCCGTCATGACCTTCTGGCTCGCATGCCGGATCTTCTGCTCGGCCTCGGTGCGGCCTGGGCTGCCTTCCGGCTGGCTCTCATAGAGGCGCCAGAGGTTCGCGAGGCCGGTTTTGTAATATTGTTTCTTGTCTTCGGGCAGGAAGGGGAGGCGGTCGATGGACTCGGGCTTGATCATGTTCGTTTGCGACATGATGACGAGGGCCGGGCGACGTAATGGATGATGAGTGCGAGGGTGAGATGGCGGGGTGGCAGGCAATTCGAAGGGCCCGGCTGATCGCTTCCAGGGTCGCGGTCAAGGAGTGAGCGAGAACAGTGAGCTGGGAGGTATATCGCTATTGGCCACGGGGTGTGCGCGGGCGGTGTCTTCGCGGAGCAAACCAGGCTCGTCTGGGTGGTAATCAGGTGGGCAGTGAGTTGTTGGTGACGACTCTGTCGCGCGAAGGTCTAATCTATTGAATCGCTCAACTACATGAGTGTCGACTAGGTAGAGGAATCAACCGACGGGTGAGGTGGGAAGAGGAATTGCCTTGTCTGCATGTACATGTACATCCAATGTGTAGTGCATTCACTTGCATGTGAAGTGCGGTGCTCTGCGCACAGACACCGAGATGTGAATGGAATCAACGTGAGCTTCACAAACCAAATACCGGAGCATCTTCAAGGTGGCTTGCATACAGCTACACACAACGCCGGCCCGCCACGCACAATACTAGGTACATTCTCGAAAGCAGCCCAAGCCTAGCCGTCTGACCGACAATCGCAACACATCCTGAAGGCGACGACACTCACGCTGCTCGCATGAACCCTCCTGAGACATGCCGAGTTCAACCCCTTCTCCTCTCTTCTTCGTCATCCCACTTACCTCGACTTGGCAAGCCCAACAGCATGGTTACCGAGATCGTAGACGGAGTACCACTGCCTCAGGAAAGCATCACCCAGGATTGCCAACGGCCCAGCCGGCTCCGGGATATCGAAGCCCATGAACGAGCTGATGCAGCTGCCCTGGACCTCCAAGATGTAGTCGTATGGGCCGATGGTAAAGTTGTGTCCGGTAAGGGTAAAGGTCAGGTCCGGGAGGGAGTCGCGCGCGCTGCACTCGACGGTGTACTGCCCGTTGTAGCCCTTCTTTGCCCCGATCTCCTTGTTCAACAGCTCAGCCATGGTAGTGGGAAGCGCGATGAGCGAGGTGCCGGTGTCGAGAATAGCACCCGTGGCATCGATCTCCGCCGTCTGATCGCCAAAGGTGATGGCATCGAGGTCGACCTCCCAGTATGCCTTCCTGCGGAGCGGGATCTTGGTCATCTTGCCAGTGTAGTGGTTCTCGTCGATGCCACCGAAGATGGCCTCAGAGTTGTCACCGTTGTTGGTGTCGCCAAGGTAGAAAGCGAACACGGGCTCGTCGAGCAGGCCCTGGTTGATCATTGTGTAGAAGGGAGGCGTGATGTGGTTGACGGAGATAGTGTCGTAGCCGAGACCCATGATACCGTCAAATCGGCCAAACGCGAACGCCAGACCAGGCTCAGCAGTCGCCTCAGCGAACAGCTGGTTCTTGAGCTTCAGGTCGCCGATCTGCACGGTGTCCTGGCTGATGTACCCGGACAGCTCGCCGGAGCCATAACGGATCTCAAACTCCGAGCCGTTCTTCTGGTACGTGCTGGAGCCGCTGTGGTCGTACTTGGAGTGGAGATAGCAGGCAATGCTCCCGCAATCTTGGCTAGGCACCCACAAGTTGGAGCTGCCGGTATCCAACACAACCTTGAAATCTTGAGGTGGCGTGCCAATCGAGATGTCGGAGAAGTACTGCGCGTTGAGGAAGTTGCTAACGGCAACCGGGTGGCCCTTCTCGGGCTTGATGGAGGTCTCCTTGAACATCTCCTCCATGTTGCGCTGTGGTCGGATACCCATATACTTCTGCCCAAGCGCGTGCATCTGCTCGTTGATGTTGGCAAAGTCCAGCTGCTCTGATAGCGGGACCTTCTTCAGTGGCATCTTGTGGACGCCGGCAGAGGCGGTACCTGCATCCCAGGGTCAGCGAGTGTTCTCGAGGTGGAGCGATCCGACCTCTGGACTTACCAGCCAGCGCGGCGGCGACGATCGTTGCGCTCTTCATGATGGTGGCACTGGTAGCGGATGAAGCTTCTGAGGAGGAATGTGTGATTGATGAGGGAGGGTGTTTGATGTCGTGTGCACGAAACGGTTGTTGCCTGCGAAGCTCCAAGCTGCGTGGCGGGCGCTACGGTAACCGTCGGGTCGAGTGATGACGAAGCCACATGTGACTGCAGTCTCGCTCGAACGTCACGCACACCGCCCGGCAGCACCCGGTTTCAATCAATATGCTGGTACTGACATATGTATGCCCGATTACAACCTACGTGTACACGTACCTCGACACACAACATGAAGCAGTTAAGGTATTGATGTTCTAAGCGGCCTCCGACCAGCATCTACGCCTACACTGCACTGCTCTCTTCCTACCTTGAGCCAGCTCCTTGTTTGCCATCGATGTGTGAACTGCAGTCGAATTGGATCGATCCGAAAGCAGAGATATCCGCGCAGTCGGCAAGCGTTGGCATGTCCATCCACTACTCTGGCTCTCCTTCAATTTTCAGTGACCTTCTTGTGCCACTTGGCTTCAATTTGACCCATCGAACAAGGTCGAGGTCGTCTAGGAGACTTTAAGATCAAATGCCCAGGGAGTGCTCATGGTTCCAGCCGTCTAGATGAGCTGGGCGCAACAACACTGTGTCGTGCCGTTCTACCGACGGAAGTGGTGTCTATGTAGGAGCCTAGCAGGACGTCTCAGACTGCCAAGACCTCCCTAATCTCTGGCGACCGCATGTCAGCACTCTGCAGGTGTTGAGAGCGCAGGGGAAGGAGCTCCAACTCGTCGCCGGCGCCGCGCGATCGACTCGTAAATTTGTTGTGGCGCAGTGATGATGATAATGGAAGCCTTACACTGTAATAAGCTTAGAGACCTCTAATGGACATATCACACACTTTACACTTTACAGCAGTACCGAATAATGCTCTACTAATTGCGGATGAACATTTGCCCCTCAGCTGAATACACACCTTAACGTGCGGATATGTGCAGTGTTATTATACATGCGGTGGCGTCAATGACAGGATTTGCCAACCTTGGAAGGGTTCCGCATCACATGATTGGCTCACATCTTTTATGCCATCTTACTAATGAAGGGACCTCCTTTATCGTCACATCCGAGCATCCGTAATGATCGCATGTGATTGTGGAAGGAGGACGCAGAAGGGCAGAGAAACGTCTCTGGCTCTCTCATCATACTCCTCCCACACGATTCTCCATACCGTCCCACGCCGCATCACACACGACACACGCCAAGCGGGACGGTCACCTCTTGCCCTCGGAATTCCCTTGTTGTCGCTACACCACACCACCACCACCACCACGCTCCTTTCAGCCGCCACTTCTGCGTTGCGCCACGATATTGCCTGTCCACCGCACACCTAATAGACACAGAGTCACACCCTCACGTGCCCCGGAGATGGCCACCTCCAACACCTGGGCCTCCTACTGGACGAGAATCATACCCGCGTGGAGCGTCTGTGGCATAGCAATACTGCTCGTCTGCTCATTCCTGGTCCAACCGTACGGCAAAGGGGAGCCTGGCCAACACCATGGCACAGCGACGGTATGGCAGTTCGTGCTTGGCTTCTACACCGTCGCGCTGCACATTCTTTCGATTCTGTTCCCAGCAAGAGTATGCTACGCACTCGGTCACGTCATCAAGGAGATAAAGGAGAATGCGGCTATCGCAAATGATAGACGTTATGCAAGCAGTATACAGACGGTGGAGACGGAGAAAGGAATTGTGCCGGCGCCGTTGTTCGTCATCTTGCTGCCGGCATACAAGGAAGATATGGGCACGCTCGAGGAGACGCTGCGGGTGCTGGCTTCTCATGCGCAGGCGCGTCACTGCTATCACGTGAGTGCATTCCGAAAGCGGCCGGCCGATGCGCAGTCTGCTTGACTGGCGACTGGCTGCCGCAGCACATCCGCCTGGTACTGACTCGATCCAGATCTACCTGGCGATGGAGGAGAAAGAAGAAAAGGCCGCAATGAAAGCCCAGACATTAATTGATACGTTCCGGAGAAGCTTCTACCGCATGAGCTTCACGATTCATCCTTTGGGCATCCCCGGCGAGGCTCAAGGCAAAAGCAGCAACGAGAGTTGGGCCGCAAAACAGGCATGTATGGACTATCCAGATGAGCTGGAGAAGCAGAACGTCATCATAACCACCATGGATGGTCAGTGACATTTCACGATGAGTACTGAGGTGTTTTCAGCTGACCGTGCGCAGCGGACACACATCTCTCGCCGCGCTACTTCGAACAGGTCGCGCGCATGCACTTTGACTTCCCCGAGACCCGGGATACGACGATGTACGTGCCACCACTGGTCTTCGACAGGAATCTGCACCGCGTGCCACTCCCGGTCCGGACAGCAGATCTCATGTGGGCTGGAGCGGGTATATCCAGCTTGTACAGCGGCTCGTTGGTGTGCATCCCCACATCAGTGTACTCACTTCCGATGACTCTGATCGAGCATGTCGGTGGGTGGGACACGGGACCTGGCGCAATAGGCGAGGATCTGCACATGTATATCAAGTGCTTCTTTGCGTTGTCCGGCAACCTCGATGTGAAGGTCGTCTGGGCCGCCGCCAGCCAGTGCAACGTCGCCAGCGACAGGCGAGGTATCGCAGGCTACGTCGACGGCCTCGGCGCGCGGTACAAGCAGGCGCTTCGGCACATGTGGGGTACGTTGGATACTGGCTACGCCATCCGCGAATGCGTGAAAATGGTCCGCAGGCATAGGAGGGCCAACCATATGCCCTCTGATTTGCCTCTGAGCGCTCCAAAGTATGTGTGCGACGGGATAAAGGTGGTGCGGCAGCAGCTGCTAACGACGCGCAGCGCCAACTGGACCGCCTTCTACACGAGCTCCGGCCTCCACAAATCCCTCGTGCCGAGACTCCCGATCACCGACTTCGAGACCGCACCGCCGAAACCAATCCACGTCTGGAACATGATGGTCCTCTTCCTCCGACTCTTCGAAGCGCACTTCCTCCCCATCCACCTCTCGGTCATCCTCACCACTTCCAGCATCTTCATGCTCTTCACCCCGACCTTCCTCGTCCCGGAATTCCTCCGCGCCGCTCTCGACTTCGCCGGCTGGTGCCGGCTCGGCGGCTGGCTCCTCATGATGGGCTATTTCTGGCGCTACGAGCAGTACCACCGGCTGTGCGTCGGGCTGCGGCAGGAGGAGATGCGGAAAGCGGGGCTGCTCGAGGACATGCTGGCCAACGACGGCTTCTGCTTCAGCACGTACCTGCACCGCGCGGGGGCCCTCGACTCGGCGCTGTTCCCGCTCGGCGGCTTCATCTTCGGCGCCATCCCCGCGCTGCAGGCGGTGCTGAGCCACATCTTCACCGACCGGCTCACGTACGTCGTCAGTCTGAAGCCGCAGCAATTGGCGATGAGGAGTTGGGAGAGCATCACACCGTAGGTATATAGATCTTCCCGCGGCGTTTTTGTTTTGGATGCTATCTTCCTGCATGCTTATTTTTACTTAAAAATCCGCCTTCTGCTGCTATAGAAGCAGGATAGGCTAATGTATATTGTTCTTGCAAAGATCTTCGTCGTCGTCGACTCTCCGCCGAGCAACGTTGCCGAAGCAGGCACTTGCGCGATTCGATCACGCGGCTACTTCGTTTCGTCTGAGCCAGCCGGTCAAGGGGGAGTGATCATGGGTGACTTGTGTTACTTGAATTATACCTGCAAGCCTGAGGCGTCACGTCCGAGCACCATCATACCTGGCATGTCACCTGGAGCGTGATATTGGACGAGTCCTGAAACATAAGCCTGGAAGCGGTGTTGCCTCTCCCTGGAAATGCTTGGATACCGCAACAGTACCTCGCTGTCCACGGATTCCTAGTTCGCTGGCCGCAGGGATAGAGGAGAACGCTGAAACGCACCTCAGCCATCCTTGTCGTCTCGCCGCCCAGCCGCGCCACACGACACCACACCGCCACCCACAGCTCGTCGAGGGACCTCGCACATAGGAGCTCAAACAGATTTCGCAGCGCCTCGCTCGCCACCGCGCTCACTCGACCGCAACGACCGCGAGATACTCGCCCCTTCCCCCAACACCGTCGAAGTCTCATCGTCCCGGCGGCTATCGCCCTCGCCCTCCTCCTCGCCATCGGCCTCCCCGTCGTCATCCTGCGAAAGTCTCAGTATACGGCGCAAATACCCCCTTACAGACTTCGACGGCGTCGGGAAACGGGACTTTGCTTTACCCGTCTGTCCGGGCTTGACGGGAGGAGAGGGACTTACACTGCTTTCCCCCGCTTCCTCGCGCTCGGCTCTGCGGCTGTGAGTCTCGCGGCGCTTCTCCTCTTCCGCACTGCTGTTGGCGAGGACACCGCGGACGGTCGCGACGGGGCCCGGGGGTCTGAGCGGCGAGGCGGGGATCTGGGAATTGGGGTCCGTGGGGTAGGTGCGGGGGAGGGTTGTGTAGGTCGGGGGTCTGGAGGGCGGGTACTGCATTTCACTGGAGCGAGTCCAGTGCGGTCGCGGTGGGGCCCTGGCGCTGGCTGGGTGGAAGTGGGAGCCGCTCGTCGCTGCTGCTGCTGTTGGGTCGACGGAAGGGGATGGACGCACGGCCGCCCGCGACGAGCTCGCTATGCTCTCGTCATCGACGTGCCCAGCCGTAGCCCTCTGTGATCGCGCGGACCTCCACGTAGATCCAGTCATCACAGTGCTCGCATCATCATCTCCATCATTGATGACCTCATCCGGCACCCACCGGCGAGAAGCTTTTCACCGCGTAGCGGTATCAATACTCTCCTCCTTCGCCCGCAAAGTCTCCGCCTCCAATTTCCTTCCCTTCTCCTCCTCCCGCCGCATCGCAGCCTCCGCATCCCTTAAGCTGGAATCCTGCGCGTGTCTGAGATCCTCTAGTTCCTCGTGCTCGGCTTCCTCCTGATCCCTCAGAGACTGCTGCTTCGCTTTGTCAACATCGACATCTTCGAGGTAGGCGCGATACTCGAGATCCAGCTGCGACTCTCGCAGGGCTGCGTCGATTTCGGCTTCATGGGCTGCGGCGCATTCGGCCTCGCGGGCTGCGTCGTGCGCGGTTCTGGCTTTGGCTTCGCGTTTCGAGTGCCGAAGCGCTTTTGAGAAGTCCGCGTCGAGGCGGTCATGCTCTTGTTCGTTCCAGAATCGCTGCGTCTTGGCTTCGAGGGCGTCGGCGTCGGGACCGGCGGAGTCTGATGCTTTGCCAGCATCGGTGTGGGTTGGCAAAGCGGAGGCTGGACTGCTGGCTTCGCTTCGCTCGTCGATGTCGGACAGTGGTGGCCGATATTCACGCGCGAGAGGGTGAGACGGCTGCGCGCGCTGTCCGACTCCTTCCGGTCTGTCGTAGCCAGTCATCACCGTATGGCCATCGTCGTCATCGTTGTACTCGTAGACCTTGTCCAGTCCTTCTTCCTCGCCACTCAACTGCATATCCCCAGTAGCTGGGTCCCTGTGCTGCCCCTCTCCCTGCCATGAATAGTCAGCACCACTACTCCTCTAGAACACGTATACTGCATCGGGACAACCCACGTCGGATCCACTATACGAAGATCTATTCGCGCACCCCGGGCACGGCTCCTCTCTCCAAATCTTCTCCGGCTCATCCTGCTGCAAAGCTAGCTGACAAGACCTCTCCGTCGCGCTCGCCGTTTCGCAACGAGCGATAGTGACTTGCGAGGCATGGTTGCAGGGGACGTGGTAATAGTAGTACCAGTGGCACATGCTTGGAGTGCTTAGGGTACGGCGAGCTGCGATCCTGTAGGGCGTGGAAGATGGAGTTTAGTATGATAGATGCACGAGCAGGAAGCGATGCTTCGAAGAACGAGAAAGGTGAGGAAGAAAACGGGAGGAGGAAGAACGAGGAGGAGACTTCAGGATATTTGAGCTGCTATGTGGTTTCAGTGACCAACCGCTGGACTAACCAGGGTATGACCGAGAAGGGAGCACTGTGGAGTGCGAGGAGGGTAGTGGTGCACGCGTGATATGAACCGTGATGCTTGTCAGCCATACTCTTCGCTGCCTGAAGTATTGACTTGTGTGTACTTGATCTTGCGCTACTGAGCATCATCGGGTGCCCGGTGGTGACTGACCGTGAACACCATGCCAAAGCTGCATGGTTTGATTTGGTCGTGTACATCGTGTACATCGTGTACATCTTATACATCGTATCGGTATCGTAGCACAAGCCAGAGTCCATTGCCTCGTTTACGCGCTCACCTAAGTGAACTCCAAACTACAAGACAAGCCGTCAGCAATCAGTGTTTAGCTCTCAATTGATCAATCTAACAGGAATGTCGGCAGGCACCACTCAACAAACCCATCGTTCAAGTGACAGAAAGAGCAGAACGAGGAAACGGAAGACCTACTCATCATCCACCCCCTCCCCCCAACTAAGCCCCAAAGCCTCATTCCCATACTTCCACGGCCCCTTCGTATCCCGATGCAGCACCACATCCAGCACATCGCTCCTCGGCTCGACGTACTGCCGCAGACACCACCCGATCGGCGCGGCGTGGACTTTCTCCTCGCCGAAAGCAGACAGGGACGTGGAGCGCAGGTAGAGGAGCTGGTTCTTGCTGTCCTCGCGCTCGTAGATCTTGTCGGAGATGCCGAAAGCGATGAGGCGGAGCTTCTTGCTTCGGTTCGGGAGGATGGGTGTTGCCGTTGGTGCTGATCCATCGGGGGGTATTGGGGGTGGGTTCGGGCCTGGCGGGTCGTCTCCGTTGTTGGACGAGGGGGTGGATGTGGTGTCGGTGCTTTGCGCGGACCCGCCCGCGGCCAGATCGAAGAGCCGCGTGGCGAGGCATTGCAGGAGTTGCTCGTAGATGGTCTTGGGCAAGAGCTGGGTCGACGGCTTATTATTCGGAAACGTCGTGATGTGCAGAGTCACCAAATCCTTGAGGCTGCTGAAGACCGCATTCTCGTACGCCTTCCACAGCTCATTCGGAGTCCGTATGAGGCTGGACAACGGCCACGCGCACGAGAGCTGCTCGAGCTGCGTGCACGCTTTGCAGATCTTCTCGAGCTCCTCCGTCTCCCAGACGAGCTCTTCCGCGTCGTTTTCCGGAGGAGTGACATGCACTAGCGGCGACGGCGACTCCGCGGAGGCATGAACGCTGAGCATCTGAAGCGTCTTGCCATGACGCGCAATTCCCGCCGCGGCCGGTAGCGACTTGACGTGCTTGACATTGATGATCAGTTCCTGGATGCCGGAGACAAGGCACAAGAACCCATCCAATGCGATGAGTGCCTCGTTCTCGTCATTGTCCTTGTGATGAAGATCGAGACTTCGCAATCGCTTGGGTAGATGCGAAGCTTTGCATAGCTGCCCGAAAAGCGAGTCTGCGCCCGAGCAATGATACAGCCGCAAGTCCTGGATGAGCGTGAAATCAATAAACCTGCACCACGTGTCCGCGCAATGCCGCAAGCCGACGAAATGCAAGCGCAGCGATGTCAACTTCTTGAAAGGCGTACACGTCTCAAACGGCATCATATGGCTGAAGACCGTCCGAGTCAGGAGCCCAGGCCCCGTTGCCGAGTCGTTCAGCTCTCTCGTATCAATCGCCTGCTCGGTCGGCAGGGGCCTGCTGTTTTCCCGCTGCTCCGGCCACAAGAACTCCGCGTGAACGATCAGCTCCTCCAAGAGCTCCGCCGTCCGCTCAACAAAATGATGGGACAGATCTAACATCTGCCGGTTCTCGGGATACAGCGCGAGCGTCTTCGCGCACGAGAACAGCGTCTCTTGGATTTGCGCGCTCTTCTTGATAGCCGGTAGCACGTCACGGTCCAGATTCATGACCTCGAGCCGTTTGATGCGCCGCTGCTTTTGATACAGCAGCAACAGATTGTCGGCCGAAAAAGGTTCCCAGGGACACCAACTATGACACACCCAGCACGTCAGCCTTACTCCATCCCCATCACAACTTCGTCCTAAGCGCAAGCTCCTGCAGCATATGTAGCAGAGCCCATCATACTCAGAGGTGTCCCACCTAAACTCTTCCAAAACATCCCCCGGCAAGAAATCCAACACCAGCCTCGTCGCAAACCCCGCATGTTGCTTCTGATTACACGAATCCCGCACTTTGGCGAGATGCAGGCGCAGCTGCCGGATGTGCTTGAGACCCGCATTGTGCGGGCTCAGGAAAGCGGAGAGGCGGGTGTCTTTGGCGCTGCCGAGGTCGAGGGCGACGTGGCGGTAGAGGGGCTTGATGGCGAGGGCGTGGAGTTGTTTGTTGACGAGGCAGACGTTCTTGAGGTCGGTGGGGCGGAGGATCTGGAGGCCGGTGGTTATGGGTTGTTAGCGTTGCGGGTGGAATGGGGTGGTCGGTGGGGTGTGATTGGGGCGCACTCTGTCGACTATGAGTGCCTTGACGTCCTCGGACAGGTTGTCGAAGGTAAGCTTCGCCATGGGAGAGACGGTGGTGGTGGTGGTATGGCTGGAATATCCTCTCTTTCAACGCTCGATCCGTGAGAGCGGCGGGGGCCAGCTGTGGGGTGGTGGATGGCAGGAGGAGTGCATGGGCGGTGATGAGTGGAAAGGCTCAATGATTTCGTGCTCAGCCTCGCAGAGACCAGGTACCCAAGTGAAGTCTTGAAAAAAGGCTGTGGGCGGTTCGCATGAAAGTGAGGCATACAACCAACCAACCAAGCTGTACAGTCAGTCACATGCAAGCAACGTTTTGGCGGGGAGAGACCCTGGTCAGAACGCCAAGAATACCGCCCCAGTAAACCTCGCTCCGACATCAAACGGAGAGATCAGGGCGGGAGGTACATGTAGGTACCTTATGGAGTTTCAAGCTAAGTCTCGCCACTAAGTCCAAGACTACATGTTCCAACCCGAAGGCCGAAGGGGCGTCACCGCTATGCAATCTCATCAATCATAGCCCGCTACGCCCCATCCTTCCCGGTTACTACATCGACATGCCAGGTAGAAGAGCACCCATATCATCCCTCATCGGCATCCGCCTCCAACTCGGCCGCCAACGCCGCCTCTAAATCATCGTCTCCGTCATCGTCATCCGGTGCAGCCTCCGTGTTACCACCTCCCGGCTCACCCAGCACCTGCTTCGCCGGCTCGGACGTCGGATCGACGACCTTCGTTAGACTCGTCGTCCTGCTCAGCGCACCTCTCTTCCTCTTTCGCAACTGGCTACCCAGGTCTGGCCCCTCCGCACCCTCATCGTCCGCCGCAAACGCCACATCATAATCCCTCTTCCTATCTGCTCTCTCCGGGGGTGTCCTAAGCCCATCAGAAGCAATCGTAGACTGCGTCCCGACACTCTCGGTATCACTATCATCCCCCGCCTCGGACCCCGAAGCCAAGAACTCGTCCAGCTCGCCCTTGATATCATCCCAGTCCTCCGGAGTCTGCTCCTGATTCGCACTACTATCCTCCCGCTTCATCGTCGGCGAATGCATCGCCCAATCCTCCTCCACATCCCCAGCCACATCCCCCGTATTCACCTCCAACGCCTTCAGCGACCGCAGCGGCCCAGCCCCCGTCGGCGTAACACTCCGATCTGTCTCGTCCTCCGTTCGCGCGGCCTCCTCATCCGAAGACGACAGCACAAACTCCCTCCCCTCGAACCCATCCGGCAACATCGCGGCCGCAGCCCCCTTCCCGCTCCCCCCGGCCTCGGAATGAATCCTATAAACCCCCTCCTCCACTCTCTTCCACTGACTAAAACAAGCAAACAACCAATTCTGACTCACCACCGCGATCCGCCCTCCCTTCTTGGCCGCCTGCCGCACCTTAGCCGTTCGCCGGTCCGGCGAAGCGATCAGGTGCGTGGTGCGCTTGCCGATGTTATCGCTGACCGTGGCACCGAAACTGCGGGCCCAGACCGAGAGGTCGTGGCTGTGGATGTCGACGCCGAGGGGCACGACGCCGGAGAAAACGAGGTGCACGCCGGCGAGGACGGAGGCTTTGAGGTCCGCCATGACGGCCGCGGCGTCGGGGATTTGCTCGAGGGTGTCGAGGGAGCGCTTTTTGGCGTGGCCGCCGGGGCGGAGTTTGGTGATGCGGGTGTCTTGCGGGGCGGCGTTGAGCTTGTCGTACTGGGCAAAGTAGTGTGAGTGGATGTTGTGCAGGCTTTCGCCTAGGTGTTGGAATTCATCATCGTCGTCTTGGAGTAGATTATGGCGGTATTTGGATGGCGGTGTGCTCTCGCCTGGCTCTATGTCGTGGTGGCCGTTGCCGACAAGGAGCTCGGCGGCGGCCTCGACTGCCGGAGATGTCTGAGCCTCTTTCTCTGCGTCTTCCAGCTTCTTCTGCATCTGCTGCAAAGGTCTTTCCTTCTGCTGCGCGGCGATTGTCTCGTCTTGCTCCTCCGACTTCTCTTTCATGCTGCCTTCGTCTTGTTTGCCAGCCATGCTTATCATTCGCTCCACAGCCGTCACATCACCATTGCTCGCCGGCGGTGTGGATGCCGGTGTCGATGATCGGCTATGCTTACCGCTCTCGTCGCTCTTGACCTCGCCCGAACTGGTATCTGACCCCTCTGTCTCCGCCGGCTTCTCAATCTCTGCTCTAGTGGGCTTCACCGGCCTCGCTTCGAGCTCTGGCCGCTTCGGTAGAAAGCTGCTATTGATATCGCCAATGCCTACGAAGAAGTCGTAGGCGCTGACCTTGACAAGATTCGGACTCCAGCTCCACACGTCCCCTCTATCATCGATGATGACGACCATCTTTGTATCTACCGGAAATAGCCTCTTCAGCGTCTTACTGCTCATGCTTCCATTCTCATCTCTTGAGAGTATCCGATTGGCGAACAGCTTATGGTCCGGATCAATAAGCTTCGCAATCTCCTCGGCGTACGCACGGGTAGCCATGGTGTAGATATGGAGCTCATAGTGCTGCGACACGAGATCGAGAAAGTCCTTGAGGCCCGGCCGAAGCTTGATGTAATACCAGGTGCCCCTGCCGCCCGGCCCATCATCGACGAGCTGGAACTTCCTCACATCCTTGACAGCCGCATGGTTCGGATTCTCCTCGTCTTCCTGCCACTCCGCGACCGTCGGATCCACCGTCGCGTGAATAATCGTCTGGTCCAAATCCACGACCAGACTCAACTTCCGCGACTTAATCAGCCTCCTCTTCGCCTCGTCGTCCGCGCGATTCGCTTCGTCCTGCGACACCAACAGCTTCGTGTTCCCATGCACCGTGTTGATCTGCGCCCTCTCAGAGTTCGTATGCGTGGTGCTGTACGTGACCTCATTCATATCCTTGCCGCAATTGGCGCACATGCCCGCGAACTGCACCTCATGTTTGCACGGCTCTTCGATCTCGGCCACCGCGACAGGCGCCTTGATCACCTGTCCCACGGAGACATCGACGCTCTTGACGATGCCCTCCAGCTCGCTCTCGAAGTCGGTGAAGAAGTCTGCCTCCTTGTCGTCGTAGAGGCCCGTGTCCGCGTTGTATTGCTCCCGGAGGATCGCCCGGAAACGGTAGGTGAAGATGGGGTCGTTCTGTTGGATCTCGCTGGCCTCTTCGATGAGCACTTTCGTGACCGTAAGAGGATACTTGAGGCCAGGGGAGGTTACGAGGCGCATTGGATTGGCTTGTTGACGCGGTCACATGGCGCGACCGCGGTAAGTTGCTCGGTGGAGAGTGAAGATAGGGGATCGTAGGCTCAATAAGGTACACACTACATGTCACGCAAGAGGCACAATCATCAACGAAGTGATCGCATGACTACTGCCAGATGCTATGCGACAGCGGCGATGGTGAGCGTCCGGGGAGGGTTGAGGTGCAGCGTGTCCGTAGGTAGGATATGCTTGCTATCGTCGTCACTAGTCGTAGAACGGGTGTTTGCAAGGAATTGGGAGGTGTAGAAGCTGTGTCGTTCTCGTTTCTCTGCTGTTGGCGCGTTCACTTTCTTGCGTGTTTGGTGGAACTTGCGGGGTGTTTATATAGGAGCTCCAGGCGGGAACGCGGCAGGCGCCGCCTTGCCGCGGCTTTGCATGGATCTCGCCGCTTCGGGAAGGAGCGGGTTTGCCTTACATCGGATGTCTGGTACAAAACACTCTGGCAACGTGAGTAACCTCGTCATGTGCATTCTGTGACGACACCTGAATCGTAAGAACAGAGTCTCATATGTACAGTCCCGTATGTACTGCCTAAAGCTACCCACCCGCCAATGCAAGGTATCAAGCACCAATGCTAACCCATGCTCCAAGGCTTGAACGCGTGCAAAAAGGACCATCGTAACGCCTCATCCTGAGTCTCCCCCTCCCCAAAAGTTCGTGGAAGCGAGAGCAAGCGACCAGACGAAGGACCTCGCCATGTAAATGGCAAGAGAACTCCGTGAATGTGCCGTGTCCATGCAGTCACAGCGGCGCTGCTCAAGCTTCCCGTCGGAATCGAACCATGCACTCTTGTGTGCTATGCTGCCTCCCCCAGTCGATCTGGCTGCCATAACCTCTGCCCACTTCCTCATGTGAGTCCCATCGACTCTCAAAGAGAGATGATATGCTGCGCCTTCCCATGGTACTCCTGCAGCTGCAACCCCACCTCCCTCATCCTCTCACACCCCTTGCCAGGCTTGACCTTGTGCGTCTTCTCGCCCTTCGCGGCCGCCTTGGCGCACATCTTCTGATGCATCTTCTCCCGACGACGCAGCCGCTTCTTCTCTAGCCCTTTTACGATGTCGATGGCGCCACGTTTCGGAGCCTCATTATTGGCAGGAGCGGTATCGCTGCCCTCGTCATCGTCGACGCGGTCCTGGCCGAGTCTGCTGAGCAAGAAGCCGCCGCGCGGGAGCGAAGCGGTGTGCGTGAGTTGTGGACGCTCGGCCAGGGTCTTCGATGTCTTGAAGAACGCGGTAGCCGCAGATGGGGATGAGATGGGCGAATTGGGCGGCGAAGTCATGCGATGGTGCGGCGCGGGTGATTTGCCGCGTCTCGGCGACTGACCGAAAAGCTTGCGAGGTGGCGGTGAGCGTGCAGAGACGCGCTTGATGAGCTGTGGCGGGGAGTGATGTTTCGTGTGACGCTTCGCTGGCGCTGGCGAAGGGTGTCGGGCAGGCGGTGGCGGTGAGCGGTGCATGCGGTTTGTGGTGCGATGATGTAGAGATGGTCTACGCCTGAGCGTACTCCCCTCATGAACCTCGTCCATCGAGCCATGCATCATGTTTTCTTCCTGCTCGCTCTCCTCTGGGTCCTCAAGGTCCTCATCGTCTTCCTCGTCCATCTCAGGATCGGAGGTGGGGAAGGTGGGATCTATGTCTTGAGGTCTAGCCTTGTGTCTGGCCGCCTCAAGCTCCTTGATGCGATTGAGATATGCCTGCTCGAGCGGGCGGTCTTCATCTAGCGTCCCGCATACAAAGTCCGTAGAGTCGGGTAGCTCGTCGTTGTCCATGGGGTTCTCAATCGGTATGGCGAGTGAGCGTGCATGATTGCGACGCCTGCGATACATCGGTCGTTTGAGTGAGCGCGGCGACAGCTGTCCCGAGCTCACCGAGTTCAGCGAGGCAGCGAGGACCTTGTCGTCACTCTTAGTCTGCAGGCTGAGACGATCGAAGTGCTCAGTGGATGTAGCCGCGGTTGAACCACCAGGTCTCCACCATTCGTAGTCGCTGCTTTCTCCTTCCGAGTCCGAGGCAGCGAAGCCATGTTCATCGTCGGAGTGGAATCCAGCGTCGGACGAATCATCATCCTCTTCGTCCTCATCCTGGTTCTCCTCACTGACTTCATCATCCTCATCATCATCAAGAACATCCGCCCCGTCGACCGCGTCCACATCAGCTTCCTCGTCATCATCCTCCTCTTCCAAGACCTCCTCGTCGACCTCCTTGCATACCTTGCGGATATCAATCTCTTTCTTCAAGGTGTCGTCAATGGTCAGGCGAGTACGATGACAACTTGCTTCTCTGATCCACTCCTCTGGCTCATCCTCGCTGCTGGCAAACTCGTGAAAGCGCATGGCCTCGGTCCCGCTAGCTCCTGAGTCGTTGGACTTCTTCCGCACAGTCGTCGGTCGAGGCGCATTTGTCTCTATCGACGTAGGCACGGATGAGATCACGTGAAGACTCTTGCGCACGCTTGTAGGTGAGGCGTGGGTGACAGTGCTGTCCGATCCACGATGCGGCTTGCTGGCGAGGTCCAGTTGCAGCCCGGAAGATCTGCGTGGTGGTGGTGGCGGGCTTACTGGACGCTTGGCTGGAGCTGTCTCTGCGATGGCTACCTTCGAGCCGCTTCGCATAGGGCAAGCAAACTTGATCGCGCACTTCCGCTTCGGTGGTGATTCCACTGCAGGTTGCGCAACAATCGGCGGTGAGGTTGGCAGAGGTTTAATCGCCGTTACCTCGTCCTTTCCTCGGCACGCAAACATGATGCAGCGTTTGCGTCCCAATTGAGCCTCAACAGACTTCTCCGTCCCAGTTTCGCCGTGTGCCACCAAGCCTTCCTGCCCAACGATCGCCACTGTCTTGTCAAGTAGCTTCTCTTGCACTATCATCGCATTGTATGCTTGAGTCGGCAACAAGGGTGGAGTGACCGCCGGGCTTGGCATGCTCCGCCCATCGTCGCTCGTGAGTTCAGCCGTCGATGCAATGCTAGGATTACTCCACGTCGACTGCGTGCTAAGGGTCCGTGGCGGTTGGTGGACGTGGTCCTCATCGCTGTGCTCGTTCTCGGAGTGAAGCTGGCGCGTCAACAGTGACTCGCGCCTGTTGAACAGAGGCTGCGTCGGTCGAGTCTTGGTATATGTATCGTGCAGCTTCGCCGGCGTCCATTCATTTCGTTCGTCGGGCTCTTCATCGACCTCGGCGATCGTCTCCTCGCTGTGGTCCATGCCCGCGGTTACCGTCACTCTTTGCGCTTGCGCAGGCTGTGATCGCCGCCAGAAACCCATACTTGGGGTGAGTGTGAGATAGTCTCCAACGCTGGATCGCTGGATTATGCCTGAGCGTTCGGCTGTATGCGCAGGAGGCGCGACCCAAAGGGCCTACCAGTGCTATAAGCGAAGATCGGTCATGTTGCGAGGTGTGCGGTGCGCTGCAAGTAAGATCGGCCGGCTGCCAGTAGTAGGCTGTTGGATGGAGAGTGTTTGGTGAGTTCAAGGGCGTCTATAAGCCAGTATGAGCGTCTATGCGACAGTATCTGCGATGGATCGGTGGTGTGGCTCACGGAATCGTGGCGAAGTGGGAGAAAAGCGGCGATTGACAATCAAGTGCCGGAATCGGCAACGCGCGTGCCGGAGGACACTCACAGCCGCAGAAGCAGGCCGCGGCGCCGCACTTCGAGGACCACGTACGCGGGTGAGTTGGTGATAAGGGATGTTGGAGGAGCAAGCTGGGCGGTCGGAAGGGGAGGGCGAAGGCGGTGGTGATGAGAGGGTGCATGTCATGTGCAGGTGGGAAGCGCAATTTGCTGCGTGGGCTCGACCGGATCGTGCACGTACCACGCTCGAGCACCCACGTTTGGACGAACACGGCTTAACGTAGTGTTTACCTTACATTCCGATGCTGACAATAACGACAATAACGACGATAGTTAAGGTACCGTACATTAACAATGCTTTCTACATCGAGAGGACATCGACATGGTCAAGCCCATGTAGGCATGTAACAGTGTGCGAGCGCATACGCCGTTTGCGAGTCTGGCTGACAACATTAAAGGTCTGGTGTTCGTCATCGCCACGTTACCCCGACTGGAACAAAAAGAAGAACATGAATCTTCATTATTAGCGTTGGAGATGCAGTAATTTCACGAACCCGACGAATGCCACCTCTACCCGCACTGGATGATACATGTAATGATATCACCCGTTAGGGTAATGAAATTACATCCAATGTCTTCGATATCGGCTCGACCCGCGTGCAATTGCCGCCCCGCTGGCCCCGGCTGATTGATGATGAGCTTGGGAAAGAAATCGCGCAAGCAACCTTGACCCGAGCAGAAGCTTGCTGACGCCTCTCACGTGCGCCGCACCCACCCACTTCGACCCTACATGTACCTTATTACACGCAATATACGAGTGGGCGGTATGCGATTTCACAGAGTACGAAGGGTCACATCAGCCAGTGTTCGGTTCCACCTATTTCCTCACGTCTGCGCCGTCGTGCCTACATGTATCTAACTCACATCATCTGCTGCGCCGTACCCCAACAGCGCTCTCGGAACCGCAGCAAGGATGCAGAAGATCCCCCGGCTGAAAGACCGCTCTGCATTGCAAGTCACTGCCCTCCGTACCTGCTTGTTCCATCTTCTCCGCGCAAGACCAATTCTTCTGCTACCCGCCATAGGCGGCCTTTCATGCTCACCGCGGCCAGACGGCCCTCGTCCAGACGGCCTGCAGCCCGTCCGTACTCGAGCTGCGACAAGCTGTCTCAAGCTGCATCATTGAGCTGTCGCTTCCACGCTAGGAGGTAGCTGCGCGAGTGGCCGTCTCGACCGAGGTGTCACCTCGCGTGCCCTCCCCGCGTAGAAGACGAGATCGAGCAAGATCGAGCACGACTGCAGCGTGGGATGGCTCGTGGGGTGCATATTGTGAGGTGTGCGTTATTACAACATTCTTCACCTCCGCTGGACTGAATTATTGAAGCGGTGGCTGGGTACGAACATGTACGGCTTGTTCGGGACGGATACTGCGAGTCTCTACATCCGCGGACGTGACTGTGGGTGACAGACAGTGAACGCCAGCAAACGCAGCATCTTGGCCGAAGAACCGAAACCCAAAGGCTCCTCTACCCAGACATCGTCATTCGCCGACCTGGCGGATGACTACAAGACATCACCCGGCCATTCAGTCGAGGTGTCTACGGCTTTACAGAACATTTCCAGGTTGGATGCTCAATGTCTCATACTCTGTGGACACACAATACTGGTAAGACTGACCCGACAAGCTCTGGATGAAGACAGAATTGCATGTCGAAAATGATTTCTACCCTCAGCCAGCCATCTCCGAGTGCTCAATGCCGCCCTTCTCACGCTCCACGTCTTTCTCGTAAGTATCGTCCACGACAGTCTCGCCGAAATATGCCGCCAATTCCTCCAGACTCTTCTGCTTAGTCTCTGGGTAGACTGCAAGTAATTAGCACCACCCTCCACGAACTGGCACGCATTGTAGCTGCACTCACAGAAGTAGATCACAACTACACTGACCACAGTCAGGCAGGCAAATATTATGAAATACCTCCACCCGATGGTCGCCACCGCTGTAGCACCTGGGGTCACATACGTCTAGAAGCGCACAGTCAGCAGGGTTCACCGCCCGAGATTGGGTCAGCAACTCACCACGCACGCAGCGAAGTAGGTGAAGGTGGCCAACGCCATACCACGCGCCCGAATGTTCGTCGGATAGATTTCCGAGCTGTAGATGAAGCTCGCTGCATCGATGAAGAAGCCGTAGAAGAACACGAAGAACATCAACGCGAGAACGGCGACCTTTTCTCCGGCGGGATTTGGAACGGCGACCGTGACGTACTTGCCCAGCATCGCTATCTCGAGGACGAGAGCTACTAGGCAGCCACTGAAGCCTTTCAAGAGAGCCTGTCGGATGACTAGGTCAGTGTCGTCCATTCTGCGATTTCGCGACTCGACTTACAAAGCGGCGACCCGTTTTGTCAATGGTCAAAAGGCCACAAAGGTTGCCCAATGCACCGATCAGGGTGTAAATGGCATACATCAGCAACGGCAAGCTGCCAGTAAGTCCAAGATCTCCATATATGATAACGGAGTAGTAGTTGATAACCAGCCCTCCAGTATTGTTCGCCGCAAACTGCACAAAACACGACAGAAACGCCCGCTTGCGATAGCTCCTCGTCGTCAGTATCCCCCAGTACCCGGACGGCTGTGTGCGCTCAAAAGCGATCTGCGCGCGCATCTGCGCGAACTCCTCGTGTGCGGCACTATCCGTGGGGTCCGCCGCGTCGTGGTGTAAACGTTGCACATTGCGCCACGCTTCGTCCGACCGGTCTTTCATCAGCAGGTATCGAGGCGACTCAGGGACCCAGATGCATCCGATGGCCAGCAAGAGGCATGGGATGCACGTGAAGGCTATCGGACCGCGCCAGCCGAACGTCAGGTTCTTGGAGTAGAAGCAGCCGTACCTGTTGAACAATCAGCACGGAGAAACGCATGCTGAACGGTCCCATTTTCTTACCCAACCCAAGCACTAATATTATACCCCGAGACAAGAAAGAACCCATGCAAACCGGTCAACATCCCCCTCTTCTCCTTGGTCGACGCCTCGGAAAGATAAACCGGCGTCAGCGTCGCCAGCGCGCCCAACCCGCACCCCTGCAGAATCCTCACCACAATCAACATGGCAATGTGCACGCTCCCCGCCGCCAGCGCGCCGCCCACGAACGCTATCAGCGCCGCGGCGAGGATCGTGTGCCGGCGGCCGATGTGGTCGGATAGCGGGCCGCCTGCTAGCGCGCCGACGCAGGCGCCGAGGAAGAAGAGGGCGTTGACTGCGCCGAGGATGGAGTTGGTGTAGGGTGTTGTCGGGTCGAGGGCGAAGTAGGCGTAGAAGCCCGGTTGCCCGATGCTGGTGGCGAAGGTGGCGAAGCCGAAGCCGTAGCTGAAGGAGCCGAGGGCTACGATCATGCCGACGGCGATGTTGTAGGTGCTGGTTTTCGCCATTGCGGTGGAGGTAGGGTGGATTCGTGAGGGTGCAGTATGTTGATAGTGGCGGCGGAGGAAACCTTTGGCGGTACGGCGTGCTCCTGGTGGAACGGTGTATTCCAATCAGTACGGTGGGCTCCTGGTGGTTACCAAGTCCTGGGAGAGGTGAGGTGCGAGATCAGCGACGGGAACGCAAATCATGTACCTCCATCTGCAGGCTGTGCCTGCACTATACCCAGCATCGCTGAAGCTTTTCCTTGGCCCATGCACGTCTTCAATCACTCCACGATGGCAGCAGGATCGTATGGGGAAGTGGAGGTAGGTGGCGCATGGGTTTCACATGGTTATCTCTGGGGTAAACGAGTATATGTCGGCTAACGGACGACGTTTTCCGGACCATTCATCGATCAACGATCTGGCTTCGAAGATTATGGCGGTACATTGCTGTCTATCGAGCCATAATCTATCGCCTTCAGGTTCGGTAGCGCTGTAGACACGGCCCTTGCAGCAACAATGTCTTTCCGATGCTGGCTGGCTCTCACTACACTCTGATCGGTCGACAGGCACCCACGCGTTGTCGATGCGAAGATAGCATGCAGACGCGACGACCTGGCTACCAAAGACCTGTCGTTGGGAGCGATCGTGTACCCGAGCAGATCGAAGTCAGCATTACTAAACGCTGGCCGTGAGCAGGAACGGCACATCCAACGATTGAATCTCCAGAGGGCTGCAGTGGATCAGTGCTACGCCAAGCAACGGCTGTCTCGCAGACAAGTTTGTTACAGCGGAAGTGGACACTCACTAGGTACATGTGCATTCAGTCGCTAAAAAGATGGTCGTGCACTTCCCATGGTTTCTCCAGGTAATTCTCCGGCTCGTCGTACTCGCCGTCATCGTCTCCTATTTCGTCGTCATCTCCGTCGTCATCTCCTTCCCCTTCATCAATCCCTTCTCCGTCGTCTTCTTCATCCCCTTCATCCTCATCAGCATCCTCACTGTCCTCTTCATGGTCGATCCTCGTGCCAAACGAGACGTGTCTTATGGCCCAGGTACGGGCCGCGACATCCTTCAACCACTGCTTGACATTCGATCCGTATTCTGCCCGGTAGCTGACCCTGTCCTCTGCATTAGCTTGACGCCTGTCGCCAGGGTCGCCACTCGGTGCAAATAAGACGTTTTCATCAAAGTGATTCGGTGGACCCGCCCCGCGACGTGCTGGCTGGCGGGCGTAGCCGATCGAGAAGCGCTGGAGGCGCGTGGAGGATTGTAGGATATCTGCGAGTATCTCAAGAAAGCTTGCCCACGGGCTAGTGTCATCTGTGGACTCATCGAGGTCTTTGAAGCGTAAGTAGACCTTCCAGAGATTGATGGAAATCAGATCGAACTTTGCGACGACCTTGATGAGCGTTGTGCTATCCGTGTGGAGCATGCCAAGATCGAGATTCCGCAGCTTGGACAGCGACAGTGGAGAGACATCGATGGTCGGACGCTCAATTATATGCGGAGCATTTGGAACAGGCTCGCCGAGCCACTTCAAGATCGCATCGCCAAAGAGGTCGTGTTGTTCGAAGTTCAATCGCAGGGTCTCGAGTGCTTCGGTGTGTTGGAGAAAGCACTTGAGGGGGGCCTGCGTCCAAGCGTCGTAACCTTGTGGAAAGCCTCCGCCATCTTCACTGCCACTGACGTGCAACATGAGCGTCTGCAGCCCTGCAAGGACCGGTCCGATGGTTGGCAACATGTATCCGTCACCCACACTGAACGATGCTGGCGAAAGCTTGAGATGGTTTCTCAAGAACACTTCGACGTTCGAAGGCTTTGCGCGAGCCAGGCCTAAGCTGTAGATGACCAGGGGAAGAATCAACGCCGGCGAGAGCCCTACGCAGTAGACTCCGTTTTCGTCTGTGTTTTCACCCGACCAATTCCAACCCCAGCTGCGCCACCGTGCAGTCTCTCCATCCCTTCTGCGTCCCTTGCCGGGGTAGTCTCGCAAGCCTACCGTGCGCAGATTCGGCAGCTTTGAGAAAGCCTCGACGAGCATGTCACGCGCTTGACCCGTATGGAGGAGTAGCTCACGAGTCACGTAGCCTGCCTCTAGGAACACTCTCTGCCCTTTGCGGCCCCATGGCGTTGAGCTATGGTCGAATGCGTCCGTCGAGATTATTACTTCTGTAAGTCGCTCCGACAGGGTCGGATGGTTGGAAATGTCAATCAACGCCTGCAAACTGGGTTGCTCAATCATGAATTGCCGTTTGGTGAAGAACTCTTTGGCGAAATTGTCGAAGAGCACAGTCTCGACATGTTTGCAAGTCCTTCGAAAGTGGCCTAGTTCGACGGTAGTGAGATGGTCAGAGACCCGTGTCAGCAGCTCTGGTGGGAGCTCCAGCATCGGCGACGGTGCTGCCATTGTGGGCGTCGTGGGTAGCCCCTCGTGTGGGGGGCGATGGACGCGGAAGATGAAGGTGAAGAGGGTCGTGGAGCGTGGACATGACGGGAAGGCATTGTCGCGCCAAGCTAATAAGCCAGATGTGACAGCGGGCCGCTCGGTTGCCTTGCGCTAGCGTTCTTGGCGCGATTCCTGGTCGTTGCCTGTCTGGCGTTGAGCTCGATTTCATCACTCTTCACGTTTCCAACTTGTACTGCGATCCAGCATTGAGCAATACAGCAACTCAAGTCGTGGACAGCTCATCGTTACCCGCTCGCCATACCGCAAAGAGAAAGAAACTGAAAGCGGCATCGCCAATTCTCACGGCAGAATAGTAATCGCAAAATGCCAAGCTCCCAGATGCAGACGTAAGTACTAGACGTACCGCTCTCGCCGCTACAAGTCACACTGCCGCTCTGAAGTCGGATGGAGCATCCGTCCGTAAGAAGAAGGTGGAAGTAGCAGGTGGAAGGAAGTGCAGTCATGCAGTCAACCAACCCGCATCGCCCGCGACGAAGCCAACACATCAACCAGAAACTGCAATGTGGTCAAGGCTGGCGGAACTCGACGTTTATCAACGCATGGCTCCAGGATCTGGTCGGACAGCTACGTCCGTTGATTTCTTGTCGTTCGTATGCTTGGGGCGAACAGATATGTCCTCGACCCTTCGCTGGTTCAATTGAGGCGAAAGAATGAAGAGCTTTACCGTATCAAGGTGCGGCCCCATAGCCCACGCAACGATGAGACGAATGATCGAAGTCCAGGGTGTCCCGAAATCCAAGGTCCGCTTCTGGACTCGAGACACAGTTCGCGCGAGTCGGCGACCGTGAGCAATGCGAGCCGTTCCGTGGGGCCAATTCGAACAGCGCCATGAGTGGGAGACCCGACGGAGTTGTCCATGCGTGAGGCATGGATACAGGATCTGTTGAGACCGCGCCTCGATATTTGGCGAAGTTTACGAACTCAAGGCCCAAGAGGCCAACCGCCGCACCATAGCAAGTAGCATTCTGCGAGAGATCGTAGAAGACCAAGATGACGGCAGTCAATCCATATGCTGTTAGGCTCTGTTCTGCCAGCACCGCGGCGAGATCCTTATGCCAGAAAGAGCCGGTCCGGCTTCTCCATACATGCTCGAAGATGCGTGCATTCGGATGCCCCTCTCAGTCTGCTCGTTTGAACAAATGCCCCGTGGTCTCGATCGTGATGGTCTGCCAAGCCGCACCGCAAGTGTGCATGCGTCAGCGCGGTTGTCGGATGTTTTCCTGCATGTGCTCGAAGTCCCACATCACCGCGACGGGGTGGCAGTCGATCCGGCATCGGAGGGGCGCTGGGTGATGACGGTGGCATGAGCTTCCGCTAGTGGGGGGCGGCGTGCTTATCAGATCCACTTTGATTTTATCAGATCCGCCCTGTCGACGTCAGCCCATCGGCTAAGATGGGTCTGTCACTCCCTCTCCCACCTATTCTGGCCGTTTCTTTCCAAGCGAAGAGGTGATAATTAGATCACGCTTGTCGCTTCGCCGAATCTTGGCACTGGGCGTACGTCGTGTTTCTGCGAGTCTCCAGTCGTTCAGAGAATTGAAGAAAGTTCAAGCGCCAGACGCCCTCGATATGTCCTCTCCGACCCGTCCATATCCTGATCGCGTTCTGTCGACTGCGTAGACATATAGTTCTTGCGTGACCGATATATTCTATACTGCCGTGCGACTTCCGCGAAACCTTCGGAAAGTCTTGCGGGCCCTTTGGTATCACCCTCTGCAGCGCAGCATCCCTGCGCGATGGGATTCATCCCAACCATCCGGCTTCGCAAGAACGCCGGAGTGGCCTCGCAAGTCGGTGGCTTTGACAGCGATCAGCATGAGCCTCCACTGCAGGACTCGTCCGCGAGCGACTCCGATACGTTGAGCCTGGAAGCCCGTAACGAGAAGGAGGTCCAACTCCATCCCAACGAGATTACCCGACATGCGGATCTGGGCGTCAAGAAAGCCGAGGCGGCGGCACTGGTATGGGGCAAGAAGACGGTCTGGGCGACTTACGCATGGTACGTCGCGGACGGAATGCAATACAGACTCAACTGACCTTGTGTGAAGGATATGGCTTTGCTTCTTCATGTTGGCCTTCCAGCAGTCCATCCAAGGCATCGCAACCGTCGCCGCATACGCCGACTTCGAAACGGCCCCCGCCATCACCACCGCGAGCATCCTAGCGAATATCATCGGCGGCGTGCTCAAGCTGCCTATCGCGAAGACGCTCAATCTCTGGGGCCGTGCTGAAGGCTATCTCGTCATGTTCGCCATCTACCTCATTGGCATCATCGTCCTTGCCGCAAGCAGTGGTCCGAACAGCTACGCTGCAGGCTATGTGCTGTACTGGATCGGCTACGACCAGCTCTACCTCATCATGGACATCTTCGTGGCCGATGTCTCGGGTCTGCGGAATCGAGCATTCGCTTTCGCGTTCGTTTCGACGCCGTTCATTTGCACGGCCTTCACTGGTCCGTTGGCCGCGCAGTCGTTCTTGACGAATACGACGTGGAGGTGGGCGCTGGGAGCTTTCGCTATCATCCAGCCTTTCGTCTTTATCCCGTTGGCGTTGGTGTTCAAGTGGCATCAGCGGAAGGCGGAGAAGATGGGTCTTCTCCAACGGGAGACAAGTGATCGCTCGATGGGCCAATCGATCATCCACTACCTTCACGAGTTTGATGGTCAGTTCAGGTCCATATTCCCTCCTGAAGCACGCTAACATCATCGCCAGTGGTCGGCGCTATCCTGTTAATGGCCGCCTTCGTCCTCTTCCTCCTCCCCTTCAGCCTAGAAACCTACGGCAAAGCCCCATACGGCAGCGCGACCTTCATCGCCATGGTCGTCATCGGCTTCCTTCTCTTCTTCGTCTTCGCCGCCTGGGAGAGATGGCTCGCCCGCACTCACTTCATCCGCTGGGAGCTCTTCAAACAGCCCACCGTGCTCGGCGCCTGCGTGCTCTCCGCCGTCCTCTTCTTCAGCTTCTACTGCTGGGACCTCAACTACTACAGCTTCGTCAAAGTAGTCTACGCCCTCCCCATCTCGGAAGCGAGCTACATGGTGCAGATCTACAACGTCGGCTCCACCTTCTGGGGCGTGGTCTTCGGCGTCTGGATCCGGTATACCAAGCATTTCAAGTACACCTGCCTGTTCTTCGGCCTGCCGCTCATGATGCTAGGAGCCGGCCTAATGGTCTACTTCCGCGGCGCCGACAAGCCGATTGGGTATCTCATCATGTGCCAGATCTTCATCGCCTTTGGCGGCGGGACTCTAGTCATCGGACAGGACATGGCCGTCATGAGCGCCGCCGACCGCTCGGGAATCGCCATGATGCTCTCGCTCATCAGCCTGGCCTCGAGCGTCGGCGGAGCCATAGGTGACGCGGTGGCGGGCGCCATCTTCTCCGCCACCTTTCCTACTGCGCTGACTCGCGCTCTGCCGGCGGAGATGCAGGGCCAAGCTACGGCGCTGTATTTGGGAGGTTATACGACGCAGGAGATGTTCGTTCCTGGGACGCCTGTCCGAGTGGCCATCGATTACGCTTGGGCGGAGTATGAACGATATGCTGCTATTGCTGCGGTCTCCAGCTTGGCGATTGGGATCCCGGCGATTGCTGTGTGGAAGAATTACCGGGTGGACAAGCAGCAGAATAAGGGAACAGTCATCTAGGCGAGGTCGCAGGCGTGTACGATGTTGTACAGCATGCGTGCACCTGGACGCTAAACACACTGACGTGTGACCACACGGATACCTGCACGCAGGAGCACCTCGCTGAACGTTACGACCCGGTCTCCACTCCAAGAGCTGTCGTGCACTCGGAGCTAGTCAGGCTCGGAAAGATCGCGAACAAACATCACGGCTGGCTATTCTCCTGGACGCCTTGTCAGACGCCACCACCGCAAGCTCCGCTCACCATGGGGCAGAACGCTCAGTCGGAGTGAGCTCACGAAGGAAGTCTTGACCGGTCATTGGTCGGCAAACGAGTCCCGCGCATAGACCTTTTCGACTACTCGGGAGCGCCGCTGGACAGTGGCGCTGATCCGCGCTGCGTCGATGATCAGCAGGTGGGTAATCGTCATCGAGAGACAGTTCGCGAAAGGTCGGAGAAGGGTTCAACACCTATGGGGGACGAGCTGATGCGAGGTTCAGTCGGCCGTGCGGGAATCAATAATGGGACGATGTGACATGGAGGGTACAAGGAGCACCGGCAAGCAATACCCCAGAGGGTTCGAGTGCTCGGCCTCTTTTCGTCTATGAGCTGGTGGAATTCCACACCAGATGATCGTCACTTTCGCTGGTGTGGCGCGACGTCTACGCCGTACTTTGCAGGAGACTCAGGAGCTGTTCCCACACCACTCAAGGGCCTACTGGGTAGCACAATGAGAGCATGGCACAACCATAACACCAAGACTGTACGACGGAGACAGAGACGACATGATGTCAATTCAAATCAACTTATCCAACCTCTTCAAAAACCCGCCCACCCGCTTCTCCACCCGCTCACTCGTGGTCCCCCGTCCATTCTGCGGCCTACTATTAGCACTCGCCCCATGCCCATGCGCCGCCTCCCCCTCCGTAGGCCGGTAAAGCTGCTGATGCATATCCCCCGTATACGCCCCCTGCTGATTGAGCTGCTGCTGCGCCGCCTGAGCCTGCGCTGGCGTCTGCGCGGCGTAGATGTAGTTGCTGTAGCCCGCGACCTGCTGGTGCTGCTGCTGCTGTTGGGTCGCTCCTGGGGGAGGAGGTGGGAGCGAGAGGCCGGGGGATTGCAGGGGAGTGTGGCCGGCGTAGGCGGGTGGGGCGGAGGGGGTGGGTGGCATCATGCCCGGGGTGCTGGGGGCGTAGGGGCCGAAGCTGGGAGTGGCTGGGACCTGGTGGGTGGCGAATTGCTGGTGGGGGTAGGTGGCGAATTGGGGCTGGATGGGGAGACCGGTGTATTGTTGCTGGAAGGTTTGCTGGTTAGGTGGTGGAGAGGTGGGTGGAAGCCCGAATGATGGCACGAAGGACTGTTGCTGTTGCGCGTACGGGTTCGGGGAGGGGCCACCTGTATGCGGTGGCGGGGAGCCACCGGGAATCGTTCGATGAGCTTCGAAAGGCGACGCGGTCGCTTGTGATTGCGGTTCGGAGAAGCCGCTCGTCTCCTGCTGTGGCGGACCGCCAAAGTATGCGTGCTGGGGTGTTACTTGGTTCGAGTTCTGCTGATACCCGGACGGCACACCGGCATACTGCGTCGAGCCGTTCCCCATCCCATCTTCTGGCGGTGGCGGTGTCTTCTCTCGATACGCTATTGGCTCGGGTGCCGGTGGCGCGGCCGGATTGTAAGCGGAAGCCTGTGGTTGTGGAGAGGTGATAGGCGGGCTTGCAGGGGCGGGTGGGCCGCCATAACTTTGGGAAGATACCACGCTTTCAGCTCGAGGAGGGAAGTGGGCGCCTATGGCTGTTTGCTCGAGCTGTCGCACGACCGGACTCATACTGTCTCTGTGCTCTGCCAATGTGGCCGAAGAAGGGGCGGATGAGAACGGTGCGTCCCGGAGGTCGAGTCGACTAGGAGCCATGACGGACTGAAGATGACGGACGAGTGTCGAGGCATCCTTCTCCGTCCAGAGGTAGACATCCAAGCTGTGGAGCTTGTAGAGGTACTTGTGCTCGTTGCGCAGGTCGTAGCCCGGGAGGTGCCATTGCTGCTGATCCTGAATGAAGGCGTCTGTGTGGAATGTGAATCGAGTGGGATGCTTGTAGCTGTACTCCAATCTGACGAGATTGAGGGAGCCGGAGAAGGCATCCTGCTCCGCTGTCCCGGCATGGTTGGCTACTTCGAGCTTGGCCTGATGGGTGGTGGCGTTGTGGTAGATGTACAGGTAGCTGCCCTTGCTGAAGCGGTGGTGTGGCGGTTTACTACTGGGGTCGGACAAGTAGTAGTGAACATCGGCGAAGCTACATCTGTATCAGCCGATTTTTCGTCTGGTGCAGGATTGGAGTGGTCTACAGAGTAGTCAACAGGCTTTCGCCGGGGCCCCCAGGCATGATTGCCACCGTCTACGAACACCTTCACTCTTTCACTCTCTCTCTCTCTCTCTCTCTCTCTCTCTCGGCGCCGCTACTGCTTGCCTCCCTTTCGATCTCGTCCGCTCGAGTATCTCGAAGCCGCTCGCGTCCGGCACGTAACAAGGCTTCAATTAAGCTCGGCGTGAGGCGAGCACCAATACGAAGACGAACAGTCCGCACAGTGGATGGGGAAGGATGTATACAAGTAAGTATGTACAGCAGACGGTCTACAGCGATCGGTCCGGACAGCTCAACTCATACTGTTGGCGGAGGTCATATCCCGCTCTCGTAGCCTTCCTGTCTCCCAGCTTCGGCGGCTGATGTTGGCGTCAAGTCGACCAATTGAATTGAAGACATGTGAGGTGACGGATTGGGAAGGTTGCGGCGAGAAGATCACCTCCGCGAGTCGTGACCTTGGAGATGGTTTGTTATCCACATTGATGGACCCTTGTGCATACATCTCTCGACCGTCACTCACATCCGCCCATCTTCGCTACAGTTGGTAACCTTGGTGGAAAGACAGTCTCGCCGTCTCGGACTCCGCCAAATCCCAATACACCTCAGCCTGCCCGCCGACGCACAAAGGGAGCCACGACTGTAACACCCCTAACCACCCACATCGTGCACAGCACCAAGCGCGCACACTCACCACCAGCCTGCGGGCCTCTCTTCAGCATGTCCCTCGTCAACCTCTCACACGTCTGCTCGCACCTTCAAAACGCCTCTCTCGCCCGCCTTGGCCTCACTTCGATCCCCTACACCAAGCTCCACCTCTCCCTCGCCCTGCTCCTCCACAAACAAGGCTTCCTCTCGCAAGTCAAGCTCGGCGGATCCTCGCCTCCGGCATCATGCTTTCCAGCGCCACTAGCAGACAACCACCGCATCACCGGCGCGCCACATCGGGATCGTGATCCGCGGGCGGGGGAGGCGGCATTGCATGATATGGTGTACAGGCGGAAGACGGAAGAGCATCTGCGGGAAGAAGGATTCAGCGAAGAAGCGGTGGAGTTCGCATTGGAGCACAGACAACTGGGAAAGGAGCAACTCGAGCAAGACGGCTGGGACACGAGAGCCATCGACTTCCTCCTCAAGCACGGTCAAAAGCCCCACGATCAACTCGAAGAAGAAGGCTTTGACACCGCAGCACGGTCTATCCTTCACGACCATGACGTCCCCTCCGCAATGTCTACCGTCCGCTCCCAGCTCGCCAACGAACTCGAAATAGACGAGAACGCCATATCGAAAGAGCAACTCGAGCCCCGACTCCGCGCGCACCTCCGTCGCGAAGGCTTCCCGCGCGAAACTCTCGCCTACTTCGCAGGCCCCACAGCCCGTCTCGCAACACCGCGGCATCTCGAACGCGACGGCATAGCTCTGACAGCCATGGGCCTCACCGTTCCCTCACAGCCCTTCACCACTCTGCCACCCGCATCACGCGACCCGGACGCGCTGGAGAGCGAAAGCACGGTTACGCGCGCGAATCGCGCTTCAAGACGGCTTTGGCTCGGACTGAAGTACTGGGACGGGAACCCCGTACTGAGTAAAGCGCGGATGGTTTCGAAGCCTACGAAGAGGTATTGGCTTGATGCGTGGGATTTAGGGAAAGTCGTCCGGGGCGGTTCAGGGGCGAAAGGGGAGGTGAGGGGACTGGGGAGGGTGGGGGAGGTGATGGCGGTTAGTACGGATCGGGGGGTGATGGAGGCGAGGGAGTGCGTGGAGAGGAGAGTAGGGGGGATGGTGTTGTGTCGAATATGGTAGGGGGAGATGTCTGGTATGCCTGTACTCGTCCTGACCGGACCAAGACATGGCGTCTTATGGCCTTGCATTATCAACCGCAGGCGAACGACTGCACTCCCGACATTACCACAACGTCCCCTTCCATGCCTTGGAGGGCAAGGTGTACACCCCCCCCCCCCCCGCGACTCTAGGCCTGGTCAAAGATGGTGTTGGTACACGCGCCGTTGTGTTCGTATCGAATGGAAGCATCAGAGGCTGACTAAACCCTCGAGATGGACTAGAGCCCCACCACCCGACCCCACTCCAATGTTCGCCCAATTGTTTATCCCAGAGGACTTAGTTCATTCACATTCACCATCCGGTCTTCAGTCGTCAAGATGCAAGCAGTGGCAGGTCTAGTCATCGGCGCCTCATCAGGTCCGCAATATCTGACCGGCGACAAGACCGCCATCGATGCCTTCATAGCCAAATTCGACGTATGACCCTTCCGTCACCCTCATCCTCACCTACACACGCCTGACCCGGGACTCTAGGTCTTCCTCTTCGACTGCGATGGTACGCCCTCTCCTATCCCCCATCCCACCCCTCCCACCATCCCCCCACCAACCCAAAACCCACAGGCGTCCTCTGGTCCGGCGACCACCCCTTCCCCCTCATCCCCGAAACCATCGCCCACCTGCGCGCCCTCTCCAAACGCCTCATCTTCGTAACCAACAACAGCACCAAATCCCGCGCCGACTACGCCAAGAAATTCCACGCCCTGGGCATCCCCTGTTCGGAAGAAGAAGTCTTCGGCTCGAGCTACAGCGCCGCCGTCTACATCGCCCGCATCATGCGTCTCGAGCCCCCCAAGAACCGCGTCTACGTCCTGGGCGAGAGCGGCGTGGAGCAGGAACTCGCGGCGGAAGGCGTCCCGTTCTGCGGGGGCACCGACCCCCTCCTCCGCCGGGAAATGCTGCCGGAGGATTTCAAGCGGATAGCTGATGGGAGTCTGCTGGACGACGACGTCGCGATCGTGCTCACGGGCCTCGACTACCACCCTTCCTACCTCAAGTACGCGCTCGGCATGGCCTACCTCCGTCGGGGCGCGCATTTCCTGGCGACGAACACAGACTCCACGCTCCCCTCCGCCGGCACCCTATTCCCCGGCGCCGGGGCGACGAGCGCGCCGCTCGTGACGGCGAGTGGGAAGCAGCCTTTGGCGCTGGGGAAGCCGGGGCAGGCGATGATGGAGGCGATTGAGGGGAAATTCGCTTTCGAGAGGGGGCGGGCGTGTATGGTGGGGGATCGGCTGGATACGGATATTCGGTTTGGGATCGAGGGGGGGCTGGGGGGGACGTTGTGTGTGTTGACGGGGGTTAGCAGGAAGGAGGAGTTTTTGGGCAAGGGGAGGGCAGTGGTGCCTAGTGCTTATGTGGATTCTTTGGGGGATTTGCTGGGGTAGGGGAGGAGTGTTTTGTGGACGTGTTGGGGTACGGACGATGAGCGATGCAAATACAAGGTCGGGTGCCCCCATGGGGGTTATAGCGTATATCTGTTGTTTGCGAGGGGGTCTATCATAGCTCATAACATCGCCGTTGCTCTCGTCCTGCGGTGCCAAGCGCCGCGCTCAGATCAATTAACCATGCCCTCATTACCATTACCGTTCCCGCGCGCCGTCTCCTTACCACCCAGCGTCTTCTTCAACTCCAACCCGGGCGTCTCAGCTCCACTCGCCGTTCCATTCCCCCCCTTCCCATTCGCCGCAGCATACTCGGCCCAGATCTCCGAGTCATTGCTCGACTGCCGCGTATGCTCCCTCTTCTCCATCTCCTCGACGGCCCGATTCATCGCCGGCCCGCCCAAATCCAACGCGCTCGTCCTGCCCCCACCACCCGCACCCCCTTGCTGACCACCCGTCCCATCCATCCCCGCAGGCCCCGCTGGCGACGCAAACGGACTCATCTGCGCCGCAATCTCGGGACTTTTCGCCATGCGCGCGACCTCCTTGCGCAGCATCTCGAGCTCCTTCTCCATGCGCTTCCCAAACACATCGATGTAATACGTCGCGCCGTTCCAGCTCGCCCAGGTGAAAAACGCCATCAGAAACCCGGCGGAGGCCCAGCGGTACCAGAACCAGACGGGACAGGGCAGCATAGTCAGCAAAGCGTAGGCGTACTGGATGCCCATGAAGACGCTCTCTTGCATGGATTCCGGGCAGGACAGGACGAAGCGGCCGAGGACGTTGCCGCGGTAGGAGCGCCGCAGCCAGGTGAAGGAGGTGGGGCGGCCGGCGGCGATGGCGGAGCGCTTGCGGACGGTGATGAGGATGTGGTAGGCGAGCTGCCAGACGGCGTAGGGGAGGGTGGCCCAGAGGATCATGTCGGTGAGGGAGTAGTGTTCGGGGGCCGAGGGGAGGGAGTATTTGATCGTGTGGATGGCGGGGAAGAGGATTTGTTGGCGCGAGGGGGGGAGGAGGTGGACGAGGACGTGGAGGGTGGCGCAGGGCATGATGTGGATGAAGAGGCTGTGAGGGGGGGATGGGTGTGTTAGCTGGGTTGTGAGGGGGGTGGGGGGGTGTTGCGGCGCTTCTCACGTGGTGGTCTGGTTTGGGGGTTAGCGTAAGGGTAGGGAAGAGAGGGGACGTACGAAGTCACCTTGTCTAGGCTGTGGAAGACCAGGCTGTTGCGCCACATGGCGATGGCGACCGCGTTGTTGCCCATGGCGAGGCAGTAGGTGCTGATGAAGAGGCGTTTGGATTGGGGGAAGAACCAGATGGAAAGGATGAGGAGGAGGTTGACAAAGTAGCAGAGGTCGGCGAGGAAGTAGTGGAAGCCGATTTTGTGGTAGTTGTACCAGCGGATGGGCATGAAGTAGCTGGGAGTCGTTAGCGAAGAGACTGGTTGGAGGCGAGAACGTAGAGAGACTTACAGTAGCTGCACCGTATACCAGTAGTGGAAATACTCGGGAAATGCGCCAATCATGTAGGCGGAGATGAAAATGTTCAAAACAGCCGACACAAACGAGATCTTCTCCTTCAGCGTCACAGTCTTGGCATCGGTCCAGCGCTTGCCCAGTCTGTCAACAGAATCCCGCATGCGTCTCCGATACTTTTCCAGCTGCTCCTCGGGCTTGACGTTGGTCGTGCGTTTTCGCCACTCGTCGACTACAGTGTTCTTGCTGGACAAGGCACGGGATGTGAGCTTGGCGCGTTGCCGTCGCACCTTCTCCGCCTGGTTGTGCACAACATGCTGCATGCGCTCCAGACGCTGCGGGAGGGCCAAATTCTCGAGGATGTCGAACATGGTCAGCCGGTCGACGGGAGGAAAGTCATTTTGGCCAAAGGAGTCGAAATTGCTGGTAAAGTCGGTGGAGCTGGAGCGCGACAGACCGGGTGTGGAGGGGGTGTTGCGGCCGCTGGCGGAGCCGTAGCCGGCGGAAAGATAGTCTGCGCCAGCGTCGTAAGAGGACGAGGCACTCCCATTTATTCGCGCGTCGGCTGGCGGTCGCTTCTGACTCTGCTCCTTCGCCGCCGCCCTCTGATCCATGTCGGGTCGTCGCGCGTTATCGCCCATGATATCCTCCATCCTCGCGAAGCGCTCAATCTCGCCGTCTGATATACCGTCGCGGTCCTCGTCGTCCAGTTCTTCCTCTTCTTCTTCGGGGATCAAGTCGAGATAGCTCGAGCCGTGGCCGGGGAAGTCTGGGAGGGGGTCAGCGTTAGGGATATGTCGCTGATTGTGCCACTGCCTTGCAAGGCAAACATACACGGTCGCCTTAGCGAAGAGTTGGAGAGCATGAAGACGATGAGGGTGTGGTCGCGTGTGCGGGAGTGTGGTCCATGATGGTGACTGCGGACGGCGACTTGGCGGATGGGATATGCACGATTACATGTATTGCTTCAGTGCATCAACGAGACTTGTACCCGACTTGTTCATGTCCTTCTCTCTCTCTCTCTCTCTACAGCGTGGGCCAGATGCCGCTGGGCGATTGGGCAAATTGACTCTGGTCCAACACCACCTCACACAACGCGGGGCCGAGGTTGGCCCGAAAGAGACGCGCTCCAACAATTCGCGACGCGTCGTCCACACAGAGAACCCCCCACCATCACTCACCCACACAACACAACACAACACCACACCACATACTGTACCTCACTGTCATGCTGGCTTAACACGGACACACCATCACTGCCCTCGGCCTCGACCACAACCTTGCGACAAGATGGGCAAGCTGCTGGCGTTGGAGTTGCACAACTTCAAGGTAGACAGCATAGTCTCCATGTCCGCCACGGCTAGCTAATACTCCTCTCCCCAGTCCTACAAAGGCACCCACGTCCTCCGCTTCGGCGACTCCTACTTCACCTCCATCATCGGCCCCAATGGCTCCGGCAAGTCAAACTCCATGGACGCCATCTCCTTCGTCCTCGGCATCAAGTCTTCCCACCTCCGCTCCAACCAACTCAAGGACCTCGTCTACCGTGGTCGCGTCTTGAAGCGCGCCAAGATTAACGCCGATGGCACTGCGACTGAGGGTGTCAACGGGGATGCGAACGGCGACGCTGAGCTTGGCGCCTCCGATGATGAGGATCAAGGAACCCAGACCGGCACTCAACGGCGGGATCCAACGAGCGCATGGGTGCAGGCCGTCTACGAGGATGATGCGGGTGAAGAGCAGCGGTGGAAGCGCAGCATCACCTCCACCGGCCAAAGCGAGTATCGCCTGAACAACCGCGTCGTCACTGCCAAGCAGTACAACGAGTCGCTAGAAGCGGAGAACATCTTGATCAAGGCGCGCAACTTCTTGGTCTTCCAGGGTGACATCGAGTCGATCGCAAACCAAGAACCAAAGGACATTACGAAACTGATTGAACAGATCAGCGGGTCCCAAGAGTATCGAGCCGAGTACGACCGCCTGAAGGCCGAGAAAGAGAAAGCGGATGAAGAGCAAGGGCACAAGATGAATCAGCGTCGCGGCATCAATGGCGAGGTCAAGCAGTACCAGCAGCAGAAGGAGGAGCTGGACCGCTTCCAGACTCTGAGTGATGAGAGAGACGCAGCGACGGTTACGCACGTGCTGTGGAAGCTTTACCATCTCCAGCGCACCATCGAGGACAGCACAGCTGAGATCCAGCGGCATCAAGCAGAGTTGAAGGAGTTCAAGCGCAATATCCAGAAGTACGAAGACAGACTTGAAGAGGCGAAGCGTGAACAGGCTAAGGTCGGCCGCGACGTCTCCAAATATGAGCGCGAGATCAAGCGGAAAGAGAAGGCGTTGGACGAGAAGGCCAACGATCTTGTACCCATCGACGAGAAGCTCCTGCTCACCAATAAGACACTCAAAACTCTCGAGCGGCGCGCCGCCGAGCGTACACAGGAACGTGACTTGCAGCAAGCGACAAAGGACAAGATGCAGGCACAGCTCGACATAGTGGAGAAGGCGAAGGAGCGTTGGGAGGAGGAGTGGCGGGTTCAGCAACAGCAGACTGGTCGCGAGCTCAGCGAGGACGATCTGCAGGAATACCGGCAGCTGCGTGCGCAGGTCTATCGACGCTCCGGAAATGATCAGATGAAGGTGGACAACATCACGCGTCAGCTGAAGACGGACGAGGAGACGGTCAACAGCATGCGCTCCAGAGTCGAAAGCACGCAGGCGCATGTCGAGGGCTTGGAAGCGGATATATCGGGTCTGAATGAACATAGAACAGAGGTCGCGCAGAACGTGAAGTCTACCTCGAAAGACATCGATGCGAAGAAGAAAGCAATCAACGCACTGGCAAGCGAGCGTGAGCGGACCGCTCAGAAGCACCGCGAACTGGAAGAGAAGCTTGTTGAGGTGCTCCGAAAGCTACAGTCCGCCACCGATTTCCAGCGCGAGACTCGCAAAGATGCCAATCAGCGCGAGACGGTGGCTCAGCTCAAGCGTATCTATCCCGGCGTACGCGGTGTGGTCCACCAGCTCTGCAAGCCCACGCAAACGAAGTACGAAAATGCCATGGTGACTGCGCTCGGTCGGCACTGGGACTCCATCGTCGTCGAGTCCAGCAAGACTGCGCAGGACTGCATGGCTTACTTGAAGGAACAGCGCATCGGCCAGATGACTTTTCTGCCTCTGGACACGGTCATTCATGATCAGCCCAACGCGAACCTACGCGGGCTGCACAAGGGCATGAGACTAGCGATCGACGTGATTGACTTTGATGCGAGCGTCGAGCGGGCCATGAGGTCGGCCTGCGGAAACACTATCGTGACCGACACCCTTGAACTTGCCAGGCACCTCTGTTATGAACGCAATATCGGTGCGAAAGCCGTCGCGCTTGATGGCACGGTCATTCACAAGGGTGGCAACATGACCGGTGGACAAGAGCCGAACGACAAGAAGCGCCGCTTCGAAGAGGCCGAAGTCGAGAACTTGCGCACCTTGGCCGAGAAGTTCAAAGCGGACATTGAGGCCTTGCCGAAAGGCCACAAGCGTCAATCGGAGGAAGAGCAGTTGCAGTCTGAGCTGACCGGACTGGACGCGAAGCTGAAGTATGCCCAAGACGAGCTAAAAGTGCTGGACCGCAACATCGAGTCCAAGCGTAAGGAGCTCGATCACGAGGGCCGACAGCTCGCTCAAGCGCAGCCAAAGTACGACGAGCAAGCGCAAGGACTGGAGTCGCTGCGGGCTGCGCTGGCCGAGCATACTGCTTCGATCGGTGAGGTAGAAGACGAGATCTTCGCCGACTTCTGCAGTCGCCTCGGGTACGATACCATCCGTGACTATGAAAGGCAGCAGGGCACGATGCAGCAGGAGGCCGAGCAGAAGAAGCGCGAGTTTGAGAAGCAGATCAACCGCCTCAATAACCAGCTCAGCTTTGAGACGCAGCGGCTGGGCAAGACTGAGCAGACGCTGCATGCTGTTGAAGTGCAGGTCCAGCGCGACGAGGAGAGAGTGGCGCAGCTTGAGGGGGAGAAGGAGGTGGTTAGTGGCGAGATTGATGTGCTTCATGCCGAGATCGAGCAGATTAATGAAAGCCTGGCGACGTTGCGCGAGCAGTATATCGAGAGGGGAGACAAAGTCAATGACGCTCGCCGGGAGGTGCAGAAGCGGAGTAAGTCCGTTGAGAAGACGCTGAAGGAGGTCGCGGCGTTGGAGGCCGAGGTGCAGAAGGCCTCGACGGGCAGGTATGGAGAGTTGAAGGAGTGCAAGCTCAAGAATATCGACCTTCCACTCGAAGAGGGCAGTAGAAAGCTGGACGCTCTACCGAACGAGGATGTGATCCTAGAGGAAGAAGATGAGGACGCGATGGACGTCGACGAAGGCGCCGGGGCCCGACTACCCAAGACCCACGACTACGGCATCCACCTCGACTTCTCCGAGCTCGACGACGACCTCAAAGACGACCAACATGAAGGCGACGAAAGCAACGCCCTCCTCGACGACAAAGTCGCCCTCCTCACCGCCGAACTCGACAAAATGGCCGTCAACACCCGCTCCGCCGACCGCCTGGAAGCCACCTCCTCCCGCCTCCGCGCCACGGACCGCGAATTCACCACCGCGCGCGCCGCCGCCCGCTCCGCGACCCTGGCCTTCGAAGGCATCAAGAAGAAACGTACCGCCCTCTTCACGAAAGCCTACGAGCACATCAAAGACCAAATCGACCCCGTCTACAAAGACCTGACCAAAACCCTCTCCTACCCCCTCGGCGGCCAAGCCACCCTCGACGCCGAAGAAGACGACGAGCCCTACCTCGCCGGCATCCGCTACAACGCCATGCCGCCCCTCAAACGCTTCCGCGACATGGAACACCTGTCCGGCGGGGAGAAGACCATGGCGGCGCTGGCCCTGCTGTTCGCCGTGCACACGTTCGCGCCGAGTCCGTTTTTCGTGCTCGACGAGGTGGATGCCGCGTTGGATAGCGCGAATACGCGGCAGTTGGCGACGTATGTGCGGGAGCATGCGGGGCCGGGGATGCAGTTTGTGGTGATTAGTTTGAAGACGGGGTTGTTTCAGGGGAGTGAGACGTTGGTCGGGGTTATGCGGGATCAGGGGGCGAATAGCTCGCGGGCGGTGACGTTGGACGTGAGTTTACCCCCCCCCCCAACCCCCTTCCCATTGTTGGATGGCTTCGTGGCTGCGTGGAGAGATGTGCTGACTTTGTGTGTGTGTGTGCAGTTGCGGAAGTATCAGGCGGCTTGAGGGCTGCTCTGGGGGGTATGATCGATGGAGGGTGCACGCTGCGCAGTGGCGTTTGTGCGATTTGCGCTGCGACGACTATGTGACCGGACGATCTATCCACGTTGCATTGCGCACGGGTGGCGTGCTAATGATCTTGATTGATGCTATGGCTCGGGATGTCACCACGGGCCAACGGTGCGGTGTTCGCTGCGGTTCGACTCTTCGTGGACGCGTTTGTGTCACTTTTGTTGCGTGCGAGATGTGCAAAACGGCTCTGTTTCACCTTCCAGCCAAGTGCGCTTGTCGAGTAAGGTAGCCAGTCTATCTGCAATGGCTCAACCTTGCGTCCCCAAGTCGTACCCACTGCTGTTTGCGTATATTGCAAACGTGCCTTCCCGCTCGGATGTCGAGGGCTGAAAGCAGCAAGTGACTTCCTCAGTGCGTCCCGTCGATCGTCAGATAACGCCGCCACCGTGGGTATAACTGTCCAAACAACCCAAAGGCCATTCCCCTGCCCCCCACGTATGAAAACGCAACTTCTCAAGACCAGCTCAAACCTCCATCCTCATCCCCTCGTCCACCCCTCTAACCTCCTCCCGCAACACCTCCAGCTCCTCGGGCCTCAGCGCCGCCACGCACGCATCCACATCCGCCACCACTTGCTCTAAGCCCGCGACTCTCGCCGCAATATCTTCCCTCTGCTTCTGGATCCTCGCCAATATCTCCACGTTCTCGGCTCGCACCCCTTCGCTCTGCTGTTGGGTCTCCGCGTGGTAGCGGCGCAGCGTGGGCGCTAGGTGCGAGAGGTAGAGGGTGCGGGGGGGAAGGGTGTGGGGTCTACAATCTCACCCTCTACACGTCAGCTTATGGCCTTCGGGTAGTACGTCTTCCTTCAATCCATCATAGCGCGGAGGGAAGGAAGAGAGGAGGGTCCAACTTACGGCACAGCAGCCCCACCCTCACCACCCGTCTCCCTCCTCCCCCTCTCAGCTCTCTCCCTCCGTCCCCTAGCCTCCTCAACCAACCCATCCAATCCATTCAACGCCCCCACCGCCTCCCGCTCCTCCACCAACCGATCAAACTCCGCTTGTAATTGCTCCCCCAATTTCATCGTGAACTGCGCGTGCAGCGCTTTCATGCTCCCTGGGACGGCGAGAGAGGGTGTGGGGAAGCAGGCGGCGAAGTGGGGGTATGTGAGGGTTTTGAGGAGGTGGGCGATGGCGTCGTTGTAGAGGGAGAGGAGGGCGGTGGCGCGGGGGCCGGGGAGGGAGAGGGTGGGTGGTTGTGGTGGGGGGGAGGGGGGAGGGGAGGGGGAGTGGGTGGTGGTAGTTGTGATTGTGGTTGTTGCCATGGGTGTGGACGTGGATGTGGAAGGGGTGGTGGCCGTGGGGTGGAACGTCAACAGACAAATCAACACACCGCATGGATGCAGTGACGCGTCTGTCTTATCGATAAGACATGTGACGCGACGGGGCTGGACCCTTCCGAGGTGGCTTGGCATCGAGTCTCACCGGGCGCCAAGCGCCGTTTAGTGGATTAGCGGCTTAGCCGAGATTGACATTTCGCTTTCGCTGAGGTCACATGCACCTGCAGTTACCAAAGTGAGATCGATGTGCTTCACACGGGATGTATGATGGCGGTAACTGTTCTGCATTGAATTGTACTCGGTTTCTTTAACGTAGAGAGTCCAAAACATCAAACTCTGAGCGTCGTACAAGCGCTGTGGAGAGCCCATATCGACCCCGCCGCGCGGCGCAGGGCAGGGCATCTCGACTTCTGAGCCTCGTATGACCCTTTAGCCGTCACCTTACGCGAAGGTGATGATGCCCGTCTCCGGAATGCATTTGATGTTATCTTGGCTGAAAGTGGGTGAAAAGGAGGGAGTGCTCGGGGTTTTCTTTGTACTCGTTAATGATATTGTACCCCAATGTATGATGACGGGGCGCTGGGTGGCACCTCCTTTCATGTCAATCTCGCGCGCGGCCTGGACTGTGCGAGTGTGTGAGATGGCACTAGCGGCGGCCTGTCACCACTTCTTTTCCACGCACTAGATTTGCTCGCGGTGATAGGTGACGATGTGGAAGATGCCGCCCTTCGCTGCTGCGCCCGACAATCGCTCAACGCAACAGTACAGTAGAACAACATCATAGACCCTGCTTTCCAGCACAGCACCATCTTGCTGCCACACATCCACACCAACCGCATCTGCATCTGCATCTGCATCTCTGCCTTGTGCCTGCCGGTGGTGTTTCTGTATTGCCTTCCCCATACACACGACCACTGGTGCTACCCCGAGGGCACCCCCACACCCTCCGTCTCGCCTCGCCTCCTGAATCCCACATCTTCGCCATGGGTCGCTCATGTCTCCTCACACGTAGCGACGTCTTCCGCCTCATCGCCGACGGCGGCAAGATTGTCATCAAGGACGACGCGGTCCTTCGCCTCGATGGATGGCTCGAGAAGCATCCCGGTGGCCGACTGGCGATTCTGCATATGGTGGGCAGGGACGCGACCGACGAGCTGAACATGTAAATATTCGCCTCCCAAATCACCAGTGTGAACTCAGACCCAAGGGACGAGGAAGATGGAGGAGTCAAGAGCAAGAAAGAGGCACAGGGCACAGGCGCTTTCGAGGTCGGTGTTGACAAACCCCACGGACTTATTATTATGCCCGGGCCTATGAAGCCCAGCGACCGGAGCGGATGCGTGCGGATGAGCTGAGCAAGGGTCTGGTTTACTCATCCTCTTGGTACATCACGCTGACGATTCATGTGTGTGTGCACCAGCTCCCACTCGGCCGACACCCTCAAGGGCATGAACCGATTCCGCATCGGCACCCTCACAGGCGAATGGTCAAACTTCGTCCCGCCGATCCAGGGCGGAATCTTCAGCTTACGTGAGCATGAGAACGATCCCAAGGCCAAGGTGCCCGACAAGGTCTTCAACTCCGAATCCGAGAAGCCGGTACAGGGCGGCGCACTCGAAGTAGCCGCACCGCCATGGACCGAAAAGGCCTTCCCGCCCATACTACTCTCCTCGGAGAAGATTCTCTCTCCAGACGAGTATTTCGCGCAAGCTTGCCAGGACGATATCAATGCGAGTGTCCAAGCGTACCCGTCGCTTGATGCCGCCACCCAGGGCGCCATCGCCAAGAAGTACCAAGAGCTGCACGAACGGATCAAGCGCGAGGGCCTTTACGACTGCGACTACAGCCGCTATGGCATTGAGATGCTCCGGTACGGCGCGCTGTTCGCCGGCTTCGTGTACTTCTTGCGGGCTGGATGGTATGGCACGTCCGCGACCTTCCTCGGACTGTTTTGGCAGCAAATCATGTTCAGCGCGCACGATGCAGGTCACCGTGGCATCACGCACAACTTCGTCATCGACACCCTGATTGGCATCTTCATTGGCGATTTCTGCTGCGGCCTGAGCATTGGGTGGTGGAAGAGCAGCCACAATGTCCACCATCTCGTGACGAACCAGCCGGTGCGTATCGTCCTCACCTCGCTACAATAGAAGCGTACTAATATCATTTCAGGAACACGACCCCGACATCCAAAACATCCCCCTCTTCGCCACCTCGCCCGAGTTCCTCAAATCCCTCACCTCCTCCTACTACAACGGCTTCGTCTTCGTCTACGACGCCATCGCAGACTTCACCCTGCGCTTCCAATCCTACACCTACTACCCCATCATGGCCGCCGCGCGCTTCAACCTCTACTTCCTCTCCTGGGCGCACCTCCTCAAGCCCTCGGCCCCGAACATGGGCCGCGCCTTCTGGACGCGCCCCACGGAAATCCTCGCCATCTTCGGGTACTTCTTCTGGTTCGGCTACGTGGTCAACACGCTCTGCATCCCCACCTGGCAGGACCGCGTGCTGTTCATCCTCGTCTCCCACTTCGCCACCATGCCCCTGCACATCCAAATCACCCTCTCCCACTGGGGCATGCCCACCTGCGTGCTCCCCGGAGAATGCTTCGCCCAGCACCAGCTGCGCACGACCATGGACGTCGATTGTCCGGCGTGGCTGGATTTCGTGCACGGGGGTCTGCAGTTCCAGGCTGTGCACCACCTGTTCCCCCGCATGCCGAGGCATAATCTGAGGAAGACGCAGCCGCTCGTCAGGGAGTTTTGCAAGGAGACGGGGATCAAGTACAGTATTCTCGGGTTCAAGGACGGGAATGTCAAGGTGTTGTCCCGGTTGGAGGAGATTACTAAGCAGGCTGTGTTGATGGCGAAGTGTCAGGCGCACATGGCGGCTACGGGGGAGAGTGGGCTGCATTGAAGGCAGATCGGTTTGAGGAGTGGTTTGGACGATAGATGGGTGCACGGGTGGTGCTGGGTAGAAGTGAGCGAGTGAGCGAAAGGGTGGAAAGTGCTACGGGCGCGGTTTGTGGAACAGCCCGGCGACGGCTGGAATTAATGGTACTTAAATTATGGCTCCGCGACGCATTTTGTCGTCAACAACAAGGTAGCTTCGCTGGCTAGATGTCTGCGTGGGTCTAAAAGATGGCAGTGTTTCACCTACAAGACTAATGTGCATTGTCGTCTCATCAATCTCACAATGAAGCGAGCCCTCCGCGTCGCTGGCCAGTCTCTCCTCGAAATCACCCGCGGCCAAAGTTTCGAACGAAAGCACGTCGACAAGAACGGCCATTTTGCTTGGCTCCTGCACCCGCGAACACCGCAACACGGTGAGCGAAACCGGGTGCTGCGTCCTGCGAGGCAGCTCGTCTGGGCTGCACCCGTCTTCTCTCTCTCCCAGCGCGGTGAGAGTTCCTCGCCCAGAAATTCGGCAGGAAGTTATGGGATGGAGCTGTGCTGGGGGCGTTGTCGCACTTCCCGTAGTATGGCAGCAACGAGACGCTTGCGAAGTACGAACATTAGCGTTCAAGGCGATGGCGGCGCGATGGCGGCGAAGAAGCGGAAGGAGTGTTATTCGGAATAACCATACAAAGGGTGCTGACTACCCTTCCGTCATCAAAGCTAGCCATATTGCGAAAAGACTCTCAAGCCAAAGCGACTGCGCTTTTACGTCCTCCCCCTACCGGGAACCTGTTGACACACACCTCCTCACCGCTCACCACCTAGGAAACAAGCGTAAGCAGACCCGGACGGTACGGCTCATCATTGTAGTTCGCCGAATTGGCATTCGGGTTGCGGCCCTGGTACAGGAACTGCAGGTTACACGGGTCAATCGTCATGGTCTGGTCGTTGTCCGTGCGGACCAAGTCGCCGTGGGAGATGTCGTTGGTCCAGGTCGCGCCGCTGTTGGCTTTGCCGGCGAAGGGCTGGCTCTCGCCCGAGGTCTGGGCCGTCCAGGCGCCGCCGAGCGAGGTCGCGGTGAAGGAGCGGAAGTAGCGGCCGTTGGAGCCGATGGCTTCGACTATCATTAGGTACTGGGAGGGGGAGGGAGGGTTAGCGGGGGCGGGTTGGGGTTGGGTTGGGGGGGTGTGGGACTTACCTTGCCGGCGCCTTTGACGGTGTAGACTTGGACGGCTTCGAAGAGGTTGTTGGTGCTGTCGGAGAGGACGACGGTGGAGGAGCTACCGAAGCTGCCTGGGAAGTTGCCAATGGGCATGCTGGCGCGGTAGATCTTGCCGTTGTCACCCGCAAAGAACAGATACATGTTGCTGCTGTCGCCGATGACGGTCTGGTCGATGGGACCCGTGCCGGAGCCCGAGATGGTGCCCGAGAACAGCGTCTGGTCCGACGACCAGCCGTTGGGGTTCGTCGGGTTGCTCGACGTGCGGTAGGAGAAGGCGGTCGGGCCCCACTGGTGGGCGAGGATCCAGGTGCTCTTCGGGGCAAAGTAGAAGAGCGTCGGCGCCACGGCGGCGTTGTTCATCGTCGTCTGTGTCGCGCTGGACATCTGCGACCAGCTGGTGAAGGGGGCAAAGGCCATGGAGCCGTAGTTGGAGCCGCTGTAGTCGGAGCCGTAGACGATGTGCTGGCCATTGTAGACGGTCGTCGTGAAGTCCTTGAGCGCCACCAGGCCGGATTTCGGGTTCGCCAGCGCGCCCGAGTCGGTCCATTTGTAGGTCGACGGGAGGGCGCAGGTGGCCCTCTCCTCACAGTCAGTCCGGGCTACGATGATGGTGGTGGCGGATTCGCTGACCTCTACCGGCGCCGCGGTCGCGAGCGATGCGATGCTCGCCAAGCTGAGGATGGTGGTGGAGTATTTCATCGTGGCGGATCCTTCTCAGAAGAGATCGACTAGTTCAAGAAAGAAAGATCGGTCGAAGTGAAGTGAGTGGCTTTTGTGTGAATGGCTGGAGAGAAGGAAAAGCCCGGGATGGCCAGCGGCTTGATATATGAGTATACTCACGGGTGGTCCGCTTGACGGTACCGCAGTCCGCCACTGCATCGAAGCGAGCACCAGCAGTCTCGTCTAGACACTCTAGACTGTCGAAACGGGCAGCGTGCTTCCGGTTCGTTGCAGAGAGAGGCATGAAACAGCAGCATGACCTGGGCGAAGAAGCTCGGTTACGTGACCTCCTGACCTCGATAGTGCTTCGCCCGTGTTAGCACAATGGAACACGGCTAAAGTGGGGGAGAACGTGTTTGACATGTTGTCGTCGGTGGTGGGATGTGGACTCGGTTTCATACATATGACAAGGTTTGCTGGACGACGCAGTTGATGTTACGCGACAGTCCTGAGCTCATCTTGAATTCGGACCCCAGAGCCGCTCGGGGCACGTCCCGTCCATTCTTTGCAGGGCCGAACCGATATCCGCCCGAGATCACGGGACTTGGGTCTGCTTATATAATATAACGTGACCTTCGACCGCACCTCATTCTTGGCTAAATACCGCTTGACGTCGAGGCTGCACCCTCCACTTCTCCGCAACGACAGCGTCAGACTCCGCATGGAGAAGGTGGGAGGAAGCAGCTTCGTGAGGAGATCGTTGCGCGAAGGAGTGGCGGTACGACGATGCGGAAGTATGGCTAAATGCGTGGGAAGCTTCGATGCCGTGAGCCTGTATACTTCAGCACTACTACCGCCGAGGTCATGCAAGGAACGACTGGACGAAGATGACGGAAGAGGCAGTATCGTGGGGCGTGTGCCTGAATGGTACAGACTCATGGCTGGTCTTTTTCCTATCGACGCCTACTTGACTGCAGACTCAAGAGGGGTTCTCCCAAATGCGCTGTACCACCTGCATGCGGCAATAATGAAGGTCCCACAATGCCACTCGCGGGGCCAGCGATGCGGTCTGAAGGTAGGTATAACATCGAGTCCCCTCATATCACCCGCGATCTTTCACTTTGCCCGCCACCTTGATCCCTCTCCCGGAAAGAAGAGATGAAGAGCCTCGTTGGGACCGCCGCTGTACTGGGCCTCCTCCGCCAGGGAGCCGCCCAGCTTCAATCCGGAATCTACACTCACTACCCGGACTGCAAGAATGGACCAGAGCTCCTCACCTCCAACCTGGTCTGCGACACCAGCGCCAGCCCAGCGGCACGCGCGGCCGCCATCATCAATGCCATGAACATTACGGAGAAGCTCGCCAATTTGCTTGATGTCGCGAACGGTACTGCACGCCTGGGCTTGCCGCCGTATGAGTGGTGGTCCGAGGCCTTGCACGGCCTCGCAGGCAGCCCTGGCGTCAACTTCACGGACGCGGGAGAGTACAGCTATGCTACTAGCTTCCCGATGCCGATCCTGTTCTCCGCCGCCTTCGACGATCCGATGGTTCAGGACATTGCCACTGTGATCTCCACGGAGGCCAGGGCGTACTCCAACGTCGCGCGGGCCGGTTTGGACTTCTTCACGCCTAACATCAATCCATTCAAAGATCCCCGATGTACGTGGATGTGTATAGCGGTCTATCTCTACTCGCGGGCTGATATGATGTTTCAGGGGGCCGTGGCTCGGAGACACCAGGCGAGGACCCGACTCGCATCCAAGGATACGTCCGGAGTCTGCTCATTGGTCTCGAGGGCACGGACGACGGAGCGTTCAATACCAGCGGGAGTGGCCAGAAGAAGATGATCGCAACGTGCAAGCATTTCGTCAGTCGTACATCGCCCTCAGTAGCTAGCATTCGCTGACAATCCCACCTTGTGACAGGCGGGCTACGATCTTGAAGACTGGGACGGCTACATTCGTTACGGCTTCGATGCTTTCATCACCTCGCAGGATCTCGCTGGTAATTCCGACGCGTACAAGCGTCTCGAGATATTGGAGATGATCTGACATAGTGCTATGGCAGAATACTATCTGCCGCCTTTCCAGACCTGTGCTCGAGACCAGAACGTAGGAAGCATCATGTGCTCCTACAACGTAAGTAATCCGGAGGCATTCGCGAGTGATTAAGCTGACCAAGTGGACCCAGGCCATTAACGGCATACCATCTTGTGCAAACAGCTATCTACAGGAGACCATCCTACGCGAGCACTGGGTAAGCATACTGATGGTTGTGGATCATGGATTGTGCCCGAGACACATGCTGACCCTGCCACCTATCGCTTCCTAGGGCTGGACGACCGACAACAACTACATCACTAGTGACTGCAATGCCATCTGGGGTAAGAACAACTTCTCATCGGCACCCGAGTCTCTGCGCTGACTCGCCTTGCAGACATTTTCGCCAATCATAACTATACCACTAGCTCCGCCGCCGCTGAAGGTATCTCTTTGACTAACGGATGCGACAACGCCTGCATTGTCGCCAACACATATGTCACCGATGTGAACGGTTCATACTATGGCGGCTTCGTCTCTGAGGCAGTGATCACAACTGCGCTCATCAGACAGTACGAAGCCCTCGTCATTGCAGGCTACTTCGACCCTGCCAGCTCCAACCCCTACAGAGCTATTGGATGGGACCAGGTCAACACCCCATACGCTCAGGCTCTTGCGCGGACAGCAGCGACGGAGGGCATGACTCTGCTCAAGAACGACGGTGTACTGCCGTACAAGTTCGCCAACGGGACCGCCTGCACCGTCGCTCTCATCGGCATGTGGGCGAATGCCTCCTACCAGATGCAAGGTGGGTACAGTGGGCCAGCTCCCTACACGCACAGCCCAATCTACGCTGCTCAACAGCTCGGCCTTGACTGGGTCTACGCCAACGGCCCGACCAACGAGTCCACCCTGACAAGTAACTTCTCCGATGCGGCGATGAGTGCTGCACAGAAGGCGGACGTGATCCTGTATTTCGGAGGCATCGACATCTCGGTTGAGTCAGAGGCCAACGATCGCTACGACATCGCGTGGCCGGAGTCCCAACTCGAGCTCATCGGCAACCTCTCAAGCATGGGCAAGCCGACCATCGTGATCCAGATGGGCACCATGCTTGACGCGACGCCGCTGCTAACCAACAGCAACGTGTCCGCCCTAGTATGGGCCGGTTACCCAGGCCAAGACGGCGGTCCAGCTGCCTTCGACATCCTAACCGGCGCCGTCGCACCCGCCGGCCGTCTCCCAGTCACCATGTACCCCTCCAACTACGTCAACGAAGTCCCCATGACAAACATGAGCCTTCGCCCGGGTCCCGGCAACCCAGGCCGCACCTACAAATGGTTCAACGACGCCGTCCTCCCCTTCGCCTACGGCCTCCACTACACCACCTTCAAAGCCTCCTTCTCCCAAGGCACCCCATCGACCTCAACGTCAAACTACGGCTACCGCAACGGCAACGGCTGGGGCCCCCCCTCCGGCCCCCCATCTGGTCCCATCCCCTGGGGTCCCTCTGGCCCCAACCACTGGGCCCCCGCCTACCCCCAAGCGAAATACAACATCCAAACCCTCATCTCCTCCTGCACCGCCGCCCACCCAGACCTCTGCCCCTTCCCCTCGGTCCCCATCGCCATCCACAACTCCGGAACCACCTCCTCGGACTTCTCCGCCCTGCTCTTCGTCTCCAGCACCGCGGGACCAACCCCCTACCCCCTCAAATCCCTCGCGTCCTACACGCGCCTCCACGCCATCGCTACGGGAGCCACCGCGTCTGCGAGCCTGAACGTCACGCTCGGCGTTCTGGCGCGGAGAGATGAGATGGGGAACCAGATTCTGTATCCGGGGAGTTATACGCTGATGCTGGATGTGCCGACGCAGGCTACGATGCAGTTTGAGTTGGTGGGCGAGCAGGCCGTGTTGGATTTGTGGCCGCAGCCGCCGGCGAACGAGACGTACACTGCTACGGTCGCGGAGTGTCCGCTTTATGGGCCGTGTGCGGCGTTGGGGCAGCCGTTGGCTGATTAGAGAGGCGAAGGTGGAAGGAAGGGAGGGAGGGAGGGCTGGTTTGGGGGCTGGGCTTGGTCGACGGGCCTGTCATGGAGGGAGGCGCGAGATGGAGGTCGTGGGATGCTGATGCTCGTCACGTCGGCTGCGCGCAGTGCGTGATGGCTGATTGTGGTGCACGTACTACACGCCGTCGGCACTCCTTTACCACGACGTTTAGAAAAGCGAGAGCACATGGTGTTGTGCGCACTTGCCCACAGCACCTCGCGAACGACACTATAGCGTAGATCGACCACGTATACGCGTCCTTCACAATTGTGGTGGCTTGGATGAGGAGAAGTAAGGTGATTTTGATTTCGTGGCCTCCCCCTTCTTCCTGAATCCTCCTACACTACACTACACTACCCCTCAGCACGCTCATTCACTTCATCATACGGCATTTCATTCCCTTCTTCTCACTCACGCCAGCTCACTCCCATCGTCGCGATCCGTGCCCATAAGCTAACATGCCGCTGAGCACACCCCGTTCGAAGATGAACATCGACGGTCCCGAAAAGACAACAAGAAACAACAGGAAGAAACACCGCGCACGCCCTCGCATGTAGATCAGCGCCCCCGCCCCCCCTCGCAAAGATCCTGCGCCTCACAAGCAATCCCCAAACACCTCGACTTAGCAGAACGTTCCTCGTGCCTGGTGATGGCAGACGGCGAACTCAAGGCGACCCACTCCCACCCCCCTCTCCCGCCTCAAACCCGGAAACATCCCTCTTCTTCCGCCAAAACTTCAACCCCCTCAATCGACTCCGACTCCTCGACTCCCGCACCCCGCTCCGCTCTTGCCTACTACTACCAGGCGTCCCTGCACTCCTGTCCTCGGAATCAGATACAAGCCGCGCAGGCTCGCTCTTAGACCCAGCAGCTTTCGGCGTGCCCGGTGACATGACGCTCGCGGGCAAAGCGTCCGGAGCAGAGGCATGCCGTGTCCCGCCGTCGAGGTTACTGGGCCAATTGCCCGGGACCAGGAACCGGTCCTCGGTCGCTGCTACAGGGCTACTGCTGTTGATGGGGTGGAGAGCGGCGGGAGGTGTGGGCTCGTCGTCCGTGGGGGCCAGGGAAGAGGGCTGCGTGGAAGGGGAGCGCTGGGTGGTATTCGCCGTCGCGGAGCTGGTGGTGTGGGAGCGGGAGGAGGGGATCGAATACCGGGAAGCGGCGTCCTGGGTTGCGGGGACCGGGGGGTTGCTTTGGCGTTTCCGGGCTTGCTTGCCCGGGGAGCCGCTGGGTCGAGGCGTTCGGCCCGGGGAGGCGGGGGAGATGCGTCCGGGACTGGCTTGGCTGGTTACGAGGATGGTGGTGAGGCTTTCATCTTTGCTGCCTCGGCGCGATTCGGGGTAGCTTTGGTGGGCCTGCCAGCCGGCGTCCACTGAGCCTCGTCGAGAGTCCGGTTTGAAGCTGGTGTGGGCGAAGGTGTTGAGTTGTTGCATTGAGTCCAGCGCAACGTCTTTGCTTGATCTCCGTGACGTGCCACCGGTCGGGGACAGCGGGAAAGCTGTTGGCAAAGGTGTCGAAGACCGGTCCATATCATATTGAGCAAATCCAGTAGGAAGATGCTGTCGTTGTCGGTTGGTAGGATAGCTAGCGTGTCCGAAAATCGAATCAACAACCTGCTGCCGCTTCGTCGGTGACGAAGGCGCCTGCGTCGCATCTTGCGGCACGGTCAACGGCTCCGACTGGCGCTGCCGGACCTTTGCCTCGCTCACTTCATCTTTCGAGACCGACGAAAACGTGAGGGGCGCACTTTCGCCGCCAGAGTCTCGCCTCTGCTTTTCGTGAATGATCTTCTGTCCCCAGATCTCAGAGTTGTTTTCGAGCTCCTTGATGGCGCAAGAAACGCTCGGCATGACATCTCTCATGCCGGAGAACAAAGGCATACCGAACAAGCTCATGAAGCCCTTCTGGCTTTGCGCGGCAGCAAGTCGATCCTCCTTATTCGGCGGGCCACCGAACAGGCAGGTCGGTATGCCCAGCTCCGCTTCTAGCTCGCCTTGCCGCGCGAACTCATCCATGAGCGTGCGCGCCCACTGTGCCGAGATGTCAAAAGGTCTCGCCACATTCGAGATATCAGCCGCTTTGATGAGCAAGGCCATCATCAGCTCCCGTTTTTGCTCTCTCTCCTTGTCGTTCCAATCGCTCAAATCGAGCTCGCTTCCATCGACCTTTCGTTTCAAGTCACCCAGGTTGGTCATGTATTCGAAATGTCTTTGCATATCCGTGGCTAGTATCGTTGAGATCATCGTCGACCGAAAGCCACTGATGCGACCCAGCGAAGGCCAATGTCGCCGTAAGAGTTGAGAGTACGCAGCACAATGATAATTCTCGAGGACAGATTTGTCATTGTACATCTGCGCAAGTGGGTGATTGCACGCGACGAGGAAAGCGTTGTTGACACCAGGGTGGCCAACATCATGGCCGATAGCTGAGATCAGCAGTATCAGCGCGTCCAGTGGCGTTAGAAGCTGCTCCAGAGCATTGAGCCGCCTCGGTGGTGTCCTCTGATCTGCCGGAAGCGGCGGACATAGCCGTACGTCCAAGAGGAAGCAGTACAACGATTGTGTAACATCGACCGCGTGCCGCCAGTTGTGGTAGTGGACCTCGCGCTGATGCTTGTAGTGTCGTCGCGTCGCGAGCAGGAAGTTGACCAATTCTGCGCGCGGGATCCTGCAGGACTCGAGTTCGGGAGCTTGCAACATGTGTTCCAGCATGAACAATGCGGCGTAGGTAAGCTCATCCATGCTGAAGTCCTGGGCCGGGAATTGCCACTTGCCAACCGCATCCTCGACCTTGCTTCTTCGTTCCGGAGAGAGAGTCTGATCGGGTCTATGCCGCGCCACAGTCGATGGTGTGACGTCGCGGATGCTTTCCACCAGACTGTGTGCCATGCCTGCACCCACAAGCCGAGCCGCTGGACGTAGCCCCTCCTTGACGTGCCCTACTAGCCTGTGAAGATCTTCGTCGCCGAGCGGACTGTGGACAATGTCGAGCGCGCCGGCGTTCAAGCAGCTTGCAGTGAGCGTGCTGTCAATGACAGCATCTTCGCCAGGCTTGACGGAGGAGACGAGCGCGAAAGGCATGACCGGTCGCTGATAGCGCGCGCCGTGAATGTCCGCCGATAAAGCGCGCAAGAAAGCCAGTGAGCCGCTTTTTTTCTCCCGATGCAGCGCCGAAGAGCCTTCTCGAACGTCGTAGTGAAGTTCGACAAGCACCACGGTAGGCGCCAGATTAGCGTCCTTCTCGAGTCTGTCGTGGCATTGCTTCGCGCTCGAGCTTATGAAGACTGCGCTGTGGTCAGCACACGTCCGTCGCAATCAAGAAGCCATTCCCTACCTTCGTCCAGCCCTCCCTGGTCCTCATCCAGCAGCGCATGGACATTGCGGTGCACAACATCCAGCGCATGGCCTCCGGGTCCTCCTCTCGCGGTCGCATGCTGCGGCAAATTGTGGCATTGGTATAACTCGCAGATCTGCTCCCCCAGCCCGTCGCAATAGTAAACCACCCGACATCTCCGCTCGGCGTGCTCTTCCATAAGGTGTGCGCCGTCTTCCGTTCCTGAGCCAGCCGTTGTGCCCCACCCTGCGCTCTGTGGTTGATGCGCTCACCTCCGCTTTCCTACCGCTACAGCAACTTCGCCTGGTCGTACAACAACGGGGTCCAATAGCAGAAGGGCGCATTCGTCGGGGGGCGAGAAGTGGTTCTGTCAAGGTGGTGTTGGAAGTGGTATGTGCAGGAAAGCGCTATCGGGACGGAGTGGTGATGAGAAGGAGGGGCTACAGCGCAGACATGTGCAGAGCTGCAAAGTGAAGTGCGAAAAGACGGATGGAGGTCAAGTAAGGTGGTCGGGAATGCGTGACGGTCGCGCAAAGAAAGGCGGCAGTGCTCGAATCGGGGTAGGGGTGAGGGTGGTGTGTGCCAATCTGGTTGTCTGGAATGCTTACCTGAGTCGCAGGGATCGCCGGGGGGTCGCAAGGGTCGTGCCTGCCACAAAAGATCGGCCCCGGTCTCTGCGCGTGCTTTCCTTCCCTCGTCTTCTCTGCCCCTCTCAGTCTCAGCCGCTCCGCATCATCATGCTACTGTAGTGGCTGGCGATGGGAGGAAAATGGGCTACAGAAGAAGACGGGAGCCTTTGATGAGAGAGTGATCGGCGGGATGCACAGCGGAGGTGGAGCTGGCAGCAGCGTCTGCTCCTTCTTTCCATCGAATGATCGTGGAGCGCATCTTTCCTTGCAGAACACTTCCATTCACGCTAGAACTATGTGAGACTCGCCGCTTCCACGCTAGATCCCAATATGGTTAGATCGTGTCTAAGACTGCCCCGCTTTCTCAGGCTAGCCTGCATCCGATTCGATAAAGAGAGCGATGATCCCGACCCCGCCAGATCGACGTGCTGCACCTCATTCGTGGTCACGCCGTCGGAATGTTCACGTTGATGGCGCGCTGATGATGATCATTAGAGGGCCAGGAGGAGTACTTAGTAGTAGTAGTGCGGACGTCAGCAGCATAGAGACATCGGAGGGTCGATGTTCACACCATGCGGAGTCGTGCCCTCATCCCTCATCCCTCATCGGCCGCAGTAATCCGCCAGCCTTGAACATGGACGTATGATACTGGCGATCACTTGACTGTCACGCAATGGAATAGATGTACCTAGCGACAAAGGCTAGATGGTCTTAATATATGCTGTGAAGCCATCCTAAGGTTCGACTCTCGACCAATTGAAGGAGAGCGGCGGCATCAGGTGGCGACGAGATAGACCGCCCGAGGCACTTTTACGCGCTCATACTCGCCCAGCTCCTAACGAGCAGATACGGTGCGGTATCAAGCGCCGATATCACTATGCCGAATAAGCCTAGACAGCAGGGCCTTACGCCACGCCAAAGGACACTGCCTGCAGCCTGCTGTGGCTCCCTCCGCCGTGAGCGATGCGATGGCATTCGTCACTGGCGAAAGCGATCCGCATCTGACGCCTAGCGGATCGTCTCTCCGCCCCCAAAAGCAGGCGTCTCCAAAGCACCCTCGCTGCTCCCCTTGCCATTCACTTGCGAGACGGGCGTCTCAATACCACCCATCGAGTCCTTCCCTGCCGCCCCTCCATCTTCACCCCCTTGTGCGCCGCTCCCATGTGCCGGATGAGCGTCCTCCGTCGACCCCTTGCCTGCCTTCTCCACCCCAGCCTTTCTCGCGTGTCCGTTCACCTTCGGTTTCACCACCGTAGCGGCCGGCTTTGTCCTCGGCGGGCTCTTCGCCTCCACTTTATCGTGCGTCTTACTCGAAGACGCAGCCGTAGGCCTCATCATGCGCTCCAGAAAGCTCCCATCCGCGGGCGCGGCCGCGGGTTTCTTGCTCGGATGCGCCGCGCGGCTGTCCGGTCGCTGCATTGAGGACCGTGGAGTCGGACGCGTAGAGGCGGGCTGTGGTTTTGGGCGGGTGGTGGTGGATGGTTTGCCGTTGACGGCGCTGCCGTTGCTCTGAGCAGGAGCTGCATCGTGCCTGGCGCGTGAGGCTGCTGTGGGAGCTGTGAGACGTGAGGGGAGGTCGACGGGCTTCGTGCCTTGCCTGGCCTTGGCTTTGGATGGAGGTGATTGCTTGGATGAGTTGGATACCGATCGATCGGGTGCGGCTGCCCGCGCGACCGAGGCAGCAGTAGGTGCAGTGAGAGAGCTCCTGCTAGCTTTTTTGCTGGGCTGCTTTTTCTCTGCTGGTGCGGAGAGCGAGGCCTTGGGTGGTGTGGCGGTTTTGGGTGGTGGGCTAGCTTTCGCCGAGGATGGCGTTTTCGGCTGACTGGCGGGCGACTTCATAGCGCTCGATGGCGGTTTCTGCGCTGTTCTTGTCGATATAGGAGTTGGTTTGCCATTCGTTGTCGGCTTGCTCTTGGGCTGCTCGACTCGCTTCGACTTCTTCATGGGAGACCCGAGCTCCGCACTCGCCGGTACTACGTGGGCTTTGATCCCGTTACTGGCTTTACCTTCCGTCTCCTTTCCCTCTCCTGCTGCGCCTCCACTCCCGGCCGCCATCGTCCGCTCAGCTGCGTGCGATTCTTTCGAGTCTCCCGCAGCAATGGTTGGCTTGCCTGGGGTTACGGGATCCGCATCGGACTTACGCGCCAATGGACTCTCTTGCATGACGTCGTCACTCTGCTCTGTGTTTGGCTGCATCATTGGCGTAACAGCAGCCGACGTAGCAGCGTGCTCGGGGATAGCCTCGGGCACCTTCGAGTCCCTCTCCCTCCGCTCCGCCTCCTGCGACACCGTCTTCCTCAATTGCAGCAACGCCTCGCCATCCTCACCATTTTCACTAAAGCTGCTCCGTCTCAAGCCTGCGCTACTCTCCCTCTTGACACCCGGCATCACATGACCTAATCCTCCTTCCTCCGTGCTCGCCATCGCACTCGCACTCGGTGTTGTTTCTACGGGAACAAAGCTTGCTCGTACCTTTGATGTCGGTCTACTATTCTCGTTGTTGCTCTCCGTCAAACCGCTTCTCGATCGGCCGCGAGTATCGGGGGAGCTGGTGTCGGGGCCCTTAACTTCAAAGATGGAGCGGAGGTTGCGGACGGCGGAGGAGGAGCGTTCGGAGGACATAGCTGCCGGTTTCCCAATGCGATCAGTCACCAAACTTCAAGGAATGCGGCAGCCGCCGTCGACGCCTTGCTTGTATGCACGTGGCGTTCGAGTCAGGAGTGGTGGTATGGACGGAAGATTTCGAGGCATCGTCAAGCACAACTGAGGGGAGCAGTCTTGAACGGCGGTAAGACGATTACTCCGAGGAGGCGAGTAGCACTTACGTTTCCGGTGAAAGTCAGCTCTTGGGACATCTCACATGGGCGTTGCAATTGGCGTTGGCGTAGTTGGGGTTTGGCAAGGATGTCCGCTGCAGGACGCGAGAAAGGGGTCGCTCGCTGGTCGCGTTTCTAAACAGCAGTCGTCGGGAGCAGGGGAGCGTTCGGAGCAGTCGAGCTTCCGTCGACAACACCAACGACTTCAACGACTGCTACCGACGTACTCCCGACTTGATCTGCAACGCCATATGGGATGGGCGCGTCTATCTACCGCTGCCATCCGCCTCCGTACTAGAAGGTAGCGCCGACGGAGGACACCATGTTCCTACTACATGTACCCGTGCGTGGATAGACACCATGCTATTGCAATACCGTCCTTGCCGAAAGTACCAATATCACGATGATTGCAACATTTCTGACAGAGCGTAGTTCTAGATATTTTGCAGCATAAGGTGCATGAGTGTCTTCGATTGTGGGCAGGCGAGACTAGTCGAGTGATATCGCAATGTCCCATGGACCCAGCAAGCAGGCCCCCGCCATGCACTCCTCACATCCGTCCTCGGGAGCTGTGCTCGTGTTGTGGGGATATTTCATCCGCACAGCATCAAGTCAACCTGGACATCACCGCACTGTAGTCGGATACCCTCTTTCAGATAACAGGTAGGTCTTGCACAAGATGGTCCCTATCCTCCTCGCCACTCTAGCCCTCCTGGCGTCCACTGTACTCTATGTCTTCCTATACGTTGGATGCCGGGAGAAGAACCTACCTCCTGGCCCGCCGACCATCCCCGTGCTGGGTAACATTCACCAGATCCCGAAGCAAGGCGCGCACTTCCAGTTCACCAAATGGGCTCAAGAATATGGCGGCATATATACGCTCAAGCTGGGCACCGGCACAGCAGCCGTAATTACTGACCGCCGTCTCGTCAAGGAGATGGTTGATAAGAGGAGCTCAAAGTACTCGGAGCGTCCCAAGTCTCACGTCGCTAAATTGATCTCCGGAGGCGACCATATCCTGCTCATGGATTACGGCCAGCAATGGCGAGACACCCGGAAATTGTTACACGGCACGTTCATGGAGAAGGTTGTCGAGGAACATTACCTCAAGATCCAGGAAGCCGAAGCAAGCCAGATGTTGAGAGACTATCTTCTAGAGCCCGAGCACCACATGCTGCATCCCAAGCGTTACTCAAACAGCATCATAATGAGCATCATCTGGGGTGTCCGCACTCCTACAACACAGACGAGGCATCTGCACCGCTTGTACGATCTGATGGAAGTCTGGTCTAAAATCATGGAGACGGGTGCTACGCCGCCAGTGGATATCTATCCTTTCCTGCACTGGCTCCCTCAATCCATGTTTCTGAACTGGGTCGATCGAGCCAAGCACGTCAAAAAGGAGATGAACAGCCTGTACTCCGACTTTCTGCGCGACATACGTGCCCGCCGTACCAAAGTCGGCAGCCGAGGAACCTTCATGGACAAAGTGCTCAATCAAGCCGAGAGCGAGAAACGCATGGACGGGCTATCTTACAGTAATCACGAACTCTGGTTCATGGGTGGCACGCTCACCGAGGGCGGTAGCGACACCTCTGCCTCTATCATTTTGGCCTTCGTGCAAGCTATGGTCGCTTACCCCGAAGCACAGAAGAAGGCTCAAGCGCAGATCGACAGTGTCGTAGGCGAAGACCGGAGCCCGAACTGGAAGGACTACGACAGCCTACCCTACGTTGCGCAGTGCGTGAAGGAAGCCATGCGCTGGCGGCCTGTAACCCCATTGGCGTTTCCGCACGGACTCGCGGAAGACGACTGGGTGGACGGCATGTTTCTGCCGAAAGGTACGGTAATCCTGGTGAACGCCTGGGGCATGCAACACGATCCCAAGCGCTTTGCGAACCCGGAAGCCTTTGACCCTGAGCACTACGCGGGATGCACGACTCTTGCCACTGAGCTTGCGAACGGCCCATGGGAGAAGAGGGATCACTACGGGTACGGCACGGGGAGGCGCTTTTGCCCCGGTGCGCACCTGGCGGAACGGAACCTGTTCTTAGCGATGGCGAAGCTACTCTGGGCGTTCGACATTTCCAGCAAGACGACGCCGGATACAGATCCTGTGACGGGCTATAGCGAGGGCTTCCTGGTCTGTGTGAAAGACTTTGACGCAGAGTTCAAGCCAAGGAGTGAGAGAAGAAGAGAGACGATCTTGAGAGAGTTCGACGAGGCCAAGCCGGTCTTCGACAAGTTCCTGGCTACTGGAGACGAGCGAGCATGAAACCTAGGCATCTAACGCCCCTAACCAAGCCAACCTCCAGTTTGTGCCTCCCAGACTCCCGCAAGGTATCAGCGACAGTCTACTTAGTCAACTCAAAGTACTGACATCCCCCCTTCCCATACCTTCCGGAAGTCGACCCATCGATGAAATCCCCCGCCGCGCACAACGAGTAAAATTGCGTCAGGCACCAGTACTGCGGCACCCACTCCGCCGGCGAGCAGCTGCTGGAAATGAACACCCGGGCATTGACTACCGAGTGTCCCGTCTGGGCGTAGGAGGACGGGACGACCATGTCGGTTTTGGCGCAGAAGTCTTGGATGGCTTGGACGGCGTGCTTGCCGCCGTGTTGGGCGGTGCAGGCGTCTTGGTCCGAGGTCGCGGTTGCGAGGGCGGCGAGGGTGAGGAGGTTGAGGAGCTGCATTGTTATGTTGCTGATTGCGTGGTTTGGTGGAGATGTATTGGTGTGTTGAGTTGTGGAACGGAGAGAGTGGATGTATTGATTGATTATGTATTGGGGCGACAACAGGGGTTACGTGCGTTGATCTGTTGATATTCTGAGCTGCTCGAACAAAGACTCGGTCAACAATAGTAAGCCGGGATGTGTGAGGAGTATCGCGTACGGCACAATGCCTTGGTGCGCTTTCACGGTGTACGAGACAAAGAAAGTCGGGAATGCCAAAGTGGAGAGTGCGAGTTGGAAAAGGTTGCGCTATCGAGAGCGCAAATGTGGCATTACGACGAGTCCTCTGGAATCCAGACAGCGACTCCGGTCTACTCTGAACAGGTATAAGCTCAATTGAGCACGGCCGTGGAACCGCACCTTCGAAACCAGTCCCTCCATCCTCGAAGAATCCTAGGATCCCAGCCACCCGAGCCCGAGCCTCCAAATTTTGGGGTATGGGGCTATGCCAACCAGCAAGCACCATGAATCCGCCCAGCCCGTGACCCTTACATGCAAACTAACCGAAACCGACGTGCCCATTGCTTAACCCCTCGCCTTCACAAAACATCCACACCAGCCTTTTCTCATGCTTCATCCACAAAAATTCCCAAAGCGCAAACCTCACGTAACAAGAAAATCCCACCCTCTCTTCGCAATAATCGTCTCCCAATCCCACGTCTCCTCCTCCATCCCCTCATCCATCATCCGCCACACCTCCTCCACAATCTCGCGCGCATACCGAATATTCCCCAAACTGGACCAACTCTGCAGCCGCTGGAACGCCTCGCTAATCTCCGGCCGCTGATCGGGCTGGAACGCCGCGCACCCGAGCAGGAACAACGGCATGAGCAGAATCGACTGCGTGGACCCGTCGTCCGTGCTCCACGGCAGCATGCGGAGGTACGCTAGTCCTTGGTCGACGGCCTCCGTGAACGTGGGACTCGGCTGCGACAGCTGGATGGTGCGGTGCAGGTAGATCCACGTGCACTGCCGGTAGAGCAGACTGGGAGCGTAGCGGGGGCTGTCGGGCGGGTGCACGCACTTCCAGGCGCGCAGCGCGTCGTCGATGGCGAAGGCGTCGTCGATGATGTCCGCGTCCCACCAGTGGCCGGCGCCCTGGACGCGGCGCTGGCGGATCTGGTCGCGCAGCCGGCGGATGCGGCTGATGAAGCCGAAGAGGCCGTCCATGACGCCGAGGAGGGTGCCGGCTTGGGGCTGGATCATGAATTCGGGGAGCTTGAAGCCCTCCATGAGGTCGATGCTGCGTTGGTCCAGGGGGTTGCCGAGGCTGGTGATGGAGCTCGAGTAGTCGTGGTAGAGGAGGAATTCGAGGATGAATTGGCGGAGTTGTTCGTTGGGGACTGTGGCAGCGCGTTGGGTGAGCATGATCTTCATTGCGTCGAGGTGGTAGCGGTAGGTGCCGGTTAGATCTCCAGCGCACACGGTTTGCAGACATAGCAGTAAGGTCTGGGCGATCGAAGGGTCGTCAATGGTGGCGACGGTACTCTGGTCTCCACTGGCCGACTCTGCTAGGTCGTCCTGTAATAGTCGCATTGCTTTGCTGCTGTGGTGCTCCTGCCTCTCCTCCCACTCCGATCGTGGGCTCGGATCGTTGGCCATCAGACAGGAGCCAGACAGATAGAGCAGACTGTGCATGAGTCCAGCGTGGCCCATTGCCATAGGCACAATGATCTCCAAGAAGGGATTTTGATGATCCGTAAGTGACAGTACCTTGCCCACGTGTGCAGTGAAGTGATGAAAGAACATCTGGTCGACAGTACCGTCCACACCTTCAACCAGCATTGGAAGCTCGGGTGGTATGGCAGTCCGTACAGTGAGCGTAGTCGACCTCCTGGCCTGCCATGGTTGCCTGGGTTCATAACCTAGATTGACAGGTAGAGAAATTAGCGAGTGTCTTGGATGTCGAACGAGGATACTACGCATGGGCTTGACGAACCATCACAAACCACGTTATTCTTCTCGCAATTTGTGCAAAATGGCCGGCTCTCGTCGCACTTCTTCTTCCTCCGCCGGCATGTACCGCAGCCCGTCTTCGACCTTACATGCGACGACTTCTTTTGGTCAAGACTAGGATGCTTCCTCGGCCGCCCGCGCTTTCTGGAAGCTGGTGAGGCAAGGTGATCGAGTGGTAATACTGACTTCGCATCTTCCAATCCAGCCGTAGCCCCCTCGTCTAGCTCCTCGATCTTGGGCACGACCGATGGGGTCGCATCGTCCTCGCTGTCCGGTGTGATCACGGTGGCGAGATCGGGCGAAGATCCCGAGGTAGTAGAGTAGGTGGAGCTGGACAAGGTGCTCCGTCTGCGAGCGAGGGCGGCGGGATCCAGAGAGTGCGCTTCCATGCCGTGGGAGAAGAGGCCGTAAGACAGGCCGGCCACAGTAAGCGTGGCCAATGGTGAGATGGTGGACAGGGTGCTATATCAGGGCGTGTCGCTCACTTGACTACCATGGTGACCCGAGGACTGGAATCGATATGGTCGAGGGTCGGGCTGTCGTGGTTCGCAAGAAGGTCAAGTAGGAGAAACCCACATGACGGAACCATGCGCGCGACCTCTTTCCCGCTTCGACGCAGCGTCTGGGTTGGAGGTGGAAAGGGTGAGGGAGCGGACCGAGTTGCGTCTAAGATCGGGCGTCGAAACATTGCGGAACGCATGAAATTGAACGAGCTACCTTAGTTCGCTCATCAGCAAACCCCCACTCTTCTCCGCAGCGGGCAATCAATATCATTTCGAGCGGATGCGGCTTCTTGCGGCTGGAGCCGTGAGGCTTTCTGGAAACTCTGTGCCTACATATACTTTACATGTACCTAACTTATTACTCGTGCCACCGCGATCGCATCAGCCTTTGCACGGTCACGGAAAGGCCGTCAGCGACGACAGCTGGGCTTGGGTATGGAAGGGATTCCCCTCACTGGCCTCACGCAGCACTAGAGACTCGGACAGCGACAGGCGCAGAGACAGACGAGAGGATGATGAAGCACACCAGTTCTGTGACCAATACGTACTCAGTGGGGACCCATGCAACTACCCTTGAACCACCTCGACAAGCCAACGTCCACTCTCGGTCTGGCAGGCTCATGCGTATCACTAGCCGATCGTCACGGGCTCGCTCCCCGCAGACCGCAGCTTATGCACCCCTGCTATGGCGTCTGATGTTCGGCCAAGTGAGCCGAACAGCTCATCAGGGCCTGATGACATGACGAGACCACTCTTGCGTTTCGAGTGAGAAGAGGCGAGTCGGTCGGCCGAGACCTCCCCTACTGAGTACGAGGGCAGACTTCAGGCTTCGCAGGTGCAGGAAGCACAGCACGATTGGAGCTGTCGAGACTCATGTGTCGTCCATCTCATCTGCATTCCATCACACGAGAGTTCCCGGCCCTCGCCGACTCGCCAGCGGCCGTCCGAAAAAGTCTCTGCACAGACCCCAAGGGTCCAGAACCCTCCTCAATCGTCTCAGACGGTCAGACCGCACACGCTCGAACCGTGACCTCACTGAAGATGATCTTCAACCAAATCCACTGGTCGGCCAGCGGACAGCTGCTCCCCGAGTCCATCATGATGTCGAGCATCCTGCAGGTGGGGGGCGAACGCATTGTCGCAGTTCAGGTGCAGCGCGATGGTGATTGGTGTGCGCTCCGCCACAGGCTCGGCGGGCACGGGTCTCCGGCGTGCGGAGTGCAGCGGTGTGTGGTTGCACAAGAGTCAGTGACAGCCTGACAGGACGTTCTTCATCGTGATTCAGCCTTCACGGCGTTTCCTCGTTCGGGATGTCGCCTCAAGGCTTTCTGGTCTAACAACGCATGGCTTCATGTTGTAAGGTCGCTGAGGGAATGCTTCGCCCCGTCCAGATTGTCGAGCTACTGTTTCGAACGACGTACGCGAGCAGCATCTCGCACGATATCGCTGATGGCCCAAAGTCCACCAGCCAAAATCGCACTCACAAGACAGACGCACGTACGCGAGAATCGCCGCACAGAGGACGCAGGAACGGAGCGTAAGCGTGCACAGGGTTCCCCACCTCCCAAACACCGAAAACGGAAGGAACGCGACCGCAGTCATGGGGTTCGATTGTCTAATAGCCAATAAACGGCCCCAGAGCCCCCTCCGGCCCTCCGCATACGCACAGAGGCGGACCCCACACCTTACGTACCCTTCAGATATACGCCTCAATTAGGAATGTGCGCAGGCCATCATCTCATCATCCACTCCAAAGGTCGTTCATGCATCATCAGACCACGCCAACATCGCCCGGACATCTCAGGTGGTGGGTGCTGCCTCTTCATAGCTTACTGCTTGGCGTCGACACCGAGCAGCACACACCGCCGTCCTTCGTCACGGTACCCTCCACCGACGCCTGCTTGTGCGCCTCGCTGAGGAGCGTGCTCTTGTTGAACTCCTGCGTGCTGGGCGGGACGTCGATGGCCGGGTTCTTGTCGAAGAAGTTGACGGGTTTCATCGCCACCCGGATGATCTCGCAGGGCATGACGGGGAAGTCTTCGATGCGCGGGATCTGGATGGAGAGTGGTCAGTATCTTATTCGAAGCCTTGACTGCGTGCGGCGGGGATGCTTACGTGGTTGATCCCGAACTGCACGAACAGGACAATGTCCTCGTCGACGATCTTGTCTTTCCGGTTTGCCCAGCCGCGCACACCGGTACCGCCTCGGCTCTGGTTCGTGTATTTGCCTCCAGCGAACAGCTCGTTCTCTCTGTACTTCACCGCGTAGATGTTCCGGTCGGAGAACTCGGCACGCTTGTGGTTGAAGCTCTCCGTGTCGGAGATGATCTTCTGGAAAGGCGGCGCGTGGATCTTGTACGCCACTGGCTTGCCGTTGATCGGGTTCCGGACGTCGACGTTCTGGATCTTGAAGGTGCGGTTGGTGTTGAAGTCCAGGTCGTAGCCACCGGAGGTCTCGACGACGGTCTCTTGGGTGTAGTAGCCTGTGCCGTGCGGGTTGAAGTCGCTCCTGGGCATGGGCAGCGCTTCGTCGCACACTAGCCGGTTGTGGTAGCCGTCGATTGCCGGGTCCACACGCAGAGAGAAGATGTGCTGATGGTGCGTAGCAAGTACGCCGGGATGCACCACTGTGCCCCACGGGACCTCGATGCCTTCATCGATCGGCTGCGTGGACAGGACCCCGGTCGCACGGACCTCGTAGTCAAGCTCGCCGGCCTGGTTGAAGATGAACGCCAGGATGTACTCGTAGTTCGACACGGTGATAATGGACTGCAACACAAGCTCCCGGCTACGCACGACCGCTGCGCGACCGGTGCGGTAGTTGGTGTGCTTCCAGCCAATACCAGCATCCTGCTCATGCACGCAGACCACGTTCGGCATGTCCATGGGCTCTCCCTTGTGATCCGCCAGCACTGCAGACAGGTAGTGAATCGAACCTAGGCAATCGCAGCCCAGCTTCAGGTCGTTGGCCATTACACCTGCTCCGGCATCGCCGAGATCGAAGGCTGACTTCTTGTGGAACGGGTGCCGCGGGTCAGCGTACGGGATATTCATGTCCGAAAGACTGAGACGGTAGAACAGGTTACGGCCATCGTATCGGACGTCGTAGAGAACCATGCCCTCGCGGTGGTTGAACCCGACACGGAATGACCACTTCTGCCACTCAATGATCTGTGAAGTACCTTGCTCGGTGACCGTGAAGCCCGCACCTTCTGGCTGGCTCACGTGGAGAGGCTTCACATCCGTCCGAAGCTGCTGAGCCTCGGGAATGTACTCGTTCGCACTCTTGTGCTTGTACGGCTGAGGCTCCTTGATGGTGTTGTCCTTGCCAGTCGGGAGATGGTCGATCCGAATGACTTTCATGGTCTCCCCGCTGACCACCGGAGAGATTGTAAGCGGTAGCGCATAGTGGTTCGAATCGGCTTCACTGGAGTTCTCGGGGTCCCGCATGTACATGAAGGTCTGCCACATCCGCTCATCGTCGTCGACACCGTCGGCGCCGTAGATCCAGGGGTCGATGACTAGCTGGGTTCCTTCCGGTAACTTCAGCTTCGCGATCTCAGCCTGGACGCCGGCATCCTCGAGTGCGACCCGTTCGATGGCCATGACCTCTTCGCCATCTCCAGGAGCATGAACGTTCGGTCCGAGCCTGACGTTGCTTTCGACCGATTGCTTTGTGAGGTTCACAATCGCCTCGTGGAACTTGTTCTGCGCGATGGTGTCAGATACAGATCACTTCAAGTCATACCTTTGGGTCACCTACGGTCTTCCGGATGTAATAGTTCAAGAAAGCCTTTCGGTCAATATTGGGCAGGTTGTAGCCGTGAAACTCCGCTTCAACGTAGGGCACTGCCTCAGCCTTTGCCGGCTCCTCGAGAGTGACAATCTTGAAATGCAGGTCGGCGTTCGCAGGCCATTGTGACTTGAGAATGGAGACGGCAGATCGGATTTCATCGGCGCTCAGCGGAGCCAAGGGGTGGGCATCAGTCTGCTTGGCTGCGCGAAGTGGCAAAGACGTGGAAACTGCCTCGGTAGACATTGTGTGTGGACGGTGAGTATGTAGGTACGGGTGTTGTGAGAGATGGGATTTGTGAGAATGATGGAGCAGGTCGGAAGCTGAAGGGGTGTTGTGTGGAAGAAAGGTTAGTGAAGGGTAGAAAGCTTTATGTACAGCGGCGAAGAGCACACTGACATCGGTCGCCTAAGTGGGTGGTAACCTTCACTGGTGGCATGGAGTGTATCTCAAGAGCCGTGAGGACGAGCCTACCTCTGCATTGCAGTTGTGGATCAGATCAACGGACAGCTGGCCGAGATCATTGGCCGACCCAGTCGTAGCTATCGGCATGTAACGTGTTGCTGGGGAGGATGTTGCGGAACGACGTTGACCATTTCGCATGGCATTTCCCCTCATGGCCTATCTAGGAAGGTGTATGCGGGCGGACTCTAAACGACAATCAAATTGAAAGATATGACCGGGCAAGACACGTGATCGTTATGACAACAGCATTGGCTCTACTCAAGCACTTCCACCCTTTGCTTTGGACATTAGAAACTGACGACAGCTCACCTGCCGAAGTGATGCAGATGCCGATCATGCTCCGCGTTACCGCCAAGAACGAGGAACCGACGGACAAGATCGAAGAGAAATGCTCGGTATATTCATGTTCTCGTTACAGGCTTTGGACATCTGCGGTAATCAAGTTGCCACGTCAGATACGCCAAAAGCCATGACCCACGTGCCTGTGGTCACTTCGAGTTTCATCAATCCGCAGTGAGCTGAGCCGTAAGCCTTCAGCCAGCTCCGCCCTAGCTCGAGGCGCTCATGGCATCCTGTGAGACCTGCGAGAGGACGGCGGGACCGTCGAGCCCCACGGCGTTCATGGCATCAACATCGAGGTTGTTGGCCAGCCACTGCAGCCAGCCGCTGACGTTGCTGACGTTCTCGATCACTGTTGTGAAAGCTAGCGAAGACCAGGTCTTCAGCGCTGCAATGCTTTGGTCGACAGTGAGCGGCAATTTCACATTGCAGATGGTCTCTTCGACGAGCGTGCCGTTCAGCAACTACCAAGACAACGTTAGCGACTTACATCAAACCAGTGCGCCCCGTTTTCTGAGCGAAAACCAGCCGCGGACAGAGGAGATTCGAGCGGAGTGACATACCAAGGCGTTCAGACCGTCGATGTATTCCGGCTCATGGGCGCAGTATATGTTCAAAGCGGTTTCATCCAGCGCCGAGGAAGCGTACAGCAAGCCGTAAAGCGTGCTGATGATATTCCTATAGGCTACCGTCGCATTGGTATTGAGCTCGACACCCGGTGCAGCGGTGAACGGTCTGGGTGGTTGCAAGGTGCCAGCCTTGGTGCAACTAGCGTTGACAACTCGCGCATCGCTCAGATGGAAGCCGTCAAGCGATAGGAACCGAAGATTGTTGCACAGGTAGGTGAAAGCCGCCGTATTGTTCGGCGCGAACGCATTGAGCATTTGCGTCACGAACACCTCGGTGGAATAGTATAGCTCCCAGGGCAGAGCAAGCGTGGCGTTCGGGCTCGAGTGCGACTGGTTGCAGACCGGCTCCTGGATGTAGGCTGGGATGAGGCCTTGGGCAGCCCATTTGCCGTGGCCTAGGTTGCTGATGGCGCTACAGCCGAGATCGAGCTCGTCGTTGCTGAGCGCGGAACCCGCCAACGTCCAGCCGAATAAGTACGATAGGTTGCCCATGGCTTCCTCGAATTGGATTGTCGGAGTTTCGATTAGGATCTTTGACTGGGCGACGCCTGGAGCGGTTTTAGCAGTTGCTAAGGACATATACAAAAGCAGTGGAGGCGTGTTTACCAGCCTCATCGCAGGTCGGGGTCGCCGTGGCGAGAGCTAATGCACCGATTATTGCCGCAAGCGCAATGGTAGCCATAATTGATCTCATGGTGGATGCTTATGTGAAGTTACTTGGTAGATGGGTTGGTCGAAGTAGGCGAGAGAGACGAGGTCTGCCGGGACTGTGCAGTCAGGTATGGTATCGGCCTAGAGTGTGTCCAAGGAAGAGAAAGAGTGACGGAAGGCTAATACCTCAGTGAGCGTGAGAAGAGTGGAAGTGGTGGTCGTGCAGGTGGCAGTCGTTGGTGATCCGATGTCGAAGTGAGGTACCGGCAAGGTCACCCAGCTGATGAGGCAAGCACGACCCGGGAGGACACAAAGGAAAGAGCTAGATTCAGTAGCCGTCCTGCTCATGCTTGTCTACATTCGCGGAGCCTGACCTCGTAAAGTGCGCGGTTGTGACACTCTGCGCGCGAATCAGGAACGCCGCATGAGTTGTGGTTCGGGGCGCCACGTGTTTGAGACGCAGGGGCCTGCCGAAATTGACGGAGAAGACGCCCCATGGCGGCAGTGGAACAGAGAGAACGCATCTCGAGAAGGAATATGTAGACCGGTACCGCTCCATCTTCAGTACTTGCAGCATCATCCCGCCGAACAGCGCCCAAAGCGATAAACCTTCCCGACAGGACCCGAATCGGACTGCATCGTACACAGAGTATGCACAAGTCTAGAGAGCGCCGTCTTTCCTCAAAGTGGACTCGCCGGTCCACATCTCGCTGTTGAGACTCGTCAACCCGCGCAGAGGCTCACACGACGTGCGCTTGCTCATCGGGCCCGGTGCCGGAATGCTCGCGCCTTGTGCAGAGTATCCGGATCCGCCCAGCTTCAACTGCTTCCCACTTGACTGTCCTGATGCCTCCTGTTGACCTGCAGAGCCTGCGAGTCCCGGAGCGCCGCCGCTAGCGCCCGTCTTCAAGGCTGCCTCCTTCAGCGCTGTCAGGATGGATTTGGTGGTCTCCGGGGTCAGGTCCTCGTAGTAGTCGTCGTTGATCTGAATCATGGGTGCGTTCGCGCAAGCGCCCAAGCATTCAACTTCGGTGAATGTGAACATCTTGTCTTCAGTCGTCTCGCCTGGATGGATGCCCAGGTGCTCTTCAATCGCCTTCATAACGCCGTCGCTGTCCCTGAGCTGGCAAGGTGTCTACCGAGTTCAATTAGCACCCTTGCCACACCCATGCTAGATGAGACTTGTACCCACCGTTGTACAGCACTGGACGTGAAATCGGCCGACCGGATTCCGGTTGTACATGGTGTAGAAAGTAGCCACTTCGTAGACTCGCATCGGCGGCATCTCCAGTAATCGTGCGACCTCATTCATCACACTGATGCTGGTGAAGCCATGCTGCCGCTGCCCGAGGTCGAGCAATGGCATCACCGCCGCCTTCTTGTACTGGCTGGGGTACCGGGTGAGCACCTCTTCTATGAGCTTCTCATTCTGCGCATTGAACTTGAACGGGATGGAGAGGTTGTTCTCGGGGGTGTCGCGGTGCTGTTCGCGCATCAGCTATGGGCCAGTGCACTGAATCACCGCAATGCCATGTGTACCACGTTCAGGGAGTCGCTTCGTCTCGCTGCTGCGAACTGGAATGTCCGCCGCTGTTCTCGTACCGCTGCGCGGAAGACTCGCGTGCTGCTCTTTCGCGCCCATGGGGCTAGTATTGACGACATTGCAGTGTGTGGCAGAGGAGAGAGTGGCGTGCGTGCAGTACCAGCTCGTAAGTGCATCTGCTTATCCACGACGCCAGGTTCGAAGCGGGCTGCGGGCGGATCCGTGCATGCAGACCGATCGGGCTTCGCACGGTTCTCACGACTCTGTTGCCACTACTGATGTAAGGTACATGTACATGTAGACAAGCAGTAGAAAGTCGGTTTTGCATTGGTCATGTGTAGCACGAGCAACAAGACCAGATATGTACCTGATAGCGTTGGCTAGCTACATGTATTGGGGCCCTCAAAGCTACAGCTACGTCGACATGTTGAGTACCGTATCTTGTCGTATGTTCCTTGCACTCAGGTCTGCTGCTTGGACTCTCATATTCTCCGGGACACCTCTTTAAGCCAGTGCAGTGCCCGTAATCATGTCCACTCATGTCGCTATACTCCAAGGACGGCGATCTGAGACTTCCAGCTTCGTAGCCACACCCATAGCGCACGTAGTCGACGCTGCCTTCCTCCGGTTCGGCGTCGACCTCGTCCACCAGGTCATCTATGTCGGTCCCCTCATCCATGTCAGTGTCGTCGGCGTTGCACGCATCAGTGCCGCTGTCTGACTCGGTGTCTTCATCAGCCTCGGACGATGCGTATTCGAGATCGCCGTCTACCTCGCTCTCATCATCGGACACGAATCTTGTAGCTGCTCGCCAATGCAGGTTAGCCTCTAGGACTGCCAGGTCCGAGCTGAAAGAGGAGGCTTCACCATCTTCCAACACGCATTCTTCATCCTCTTGAGCACACAGAGCGATGTAATACTCCTCCTCATAGTATTCTCGTTCTTCCTCGTCCGTCAAAGTGTCCTTGGCCTCAGCGAGCTGGCAGATGTCAGCGTTGTGAGATAATAATCGTATGTGAACTTTCGTACATCGCGCAGCTCCTGGCAGTCCTTGTCATACCCGAGGGAGAGCAGTGCATGGCGCATGCTGTGATACGCATGCAGAGCGGCCGTCTTCGAAGCCCCGGGTTCGATCTCGAGCATTGCGTAATAATCGACCATACCCAATGAGTGTTCATTGTCAGCCGTTGCAAGCCGTACGATGATCTAGACACGGATATCAGCAGCAACAGGATACCAGTGAATCGTCCGCCGTACCTTGGTGTCTGTCCTCTGTAGTCTCGTAGAAAATGCGATGCCAGCTATAAGTCGGTATCTAACACCTCCAAGAGAGAGCTTTGTTGGTGTTGCAAAGTGAAGTGAGCCGAATGCGTTACTGGTAATCACATGCTGCCCCCCCGGAGAGCCTCTGACCACATTGCCCTGCAGTGTGAGATTTAGAGCGAGACTTAGCGGCGACTCAAAGCTCCCATCGCTCTCTCCCTTTTGGTCCAGAGAGATGTGTGAACTGAGGGTGATGCCATGGGAAGGATTGGGATGAGGGCGCCGTGCTTGGCGAGGAGAGCACGGTCTCGCCATGCGCAAACGTCGCTAGGTGAGATACTCACACTGGACTTGTGTGAATTTCGTAGTGTGCAATGCGGTGTTCCGGGCGGTTTCGGTATTTGTTGATCGCAGTCATCGCAACGACTCGTTGAGAAAGAGCAAAAGGCAGCGGCGGGTCCAGGTGAAGGCCGCAACTCACGCCCGCTTCGCCAAATCTTCTCCAACCCTCCTCTCTCTTCCTTCTGCCTGGCCTTCCTCCTCACCCTCCTCAGTGAACAACATCTCCTGCGCACTCCACAACTCCGAGTAGATCCCGTTGTTCTCCACTAACTGCTCATGCGTCCCCTGCTCCGCTACCGTGCCAGCCTTCAAGACGATAATAACATCGCTGTCGTAGATCGTCCGTAACCGATGCGCGACGAACACGCTCGTCCGCGCCTTCTCCTTCAGTATACCGTTGATGTTGCCCAGCAGTAGCTGCTCGGTGTGGGTATCCAACGCACTTGTCGCCTCGTCGAAGAAGAGCAGTGGCGGATCCTTCAGTATCAGCCGCGAAACAGCCAGCCTCTGCTTCTCGCCGCCTGAGATCATCATTCCCCTCTCCCCAACTTGCGTTGCATATCCCTCCGGCAACCCTTCCACAATCTCATGCACCTGCGCCCGCTTGGCTGCCGCTACCACTTCCTCATGCGAAGCCTCGATATTGCCGTAGCGTATGTTATGCTCAATCGTGTCATTAAACAGCGGCGTATCCTGCGGCACAACGCCGATGCTCTTGCGCAAAGACTCGAGGGTCACGTCTCGGATATCCTGGCCATCGATTGTGATGCGCCCGCTCTGGACGTCGTAAAAGCGAAAGAGAAGGCGGAGGATCGTGCTCTTGCCGCAGCCAGAAGGACCGACGATGGCGACTTTGCGGCCGGCGGGAATAGTCATTGTGAGGTTGGAGAGGATGGGACGGTCCGGGCGATAGGCGAAGGAGACGTTCTCGAAGCGGACAATGCCGCCTTGGTTCAGGGTCAGGGGCGGGGCGTTGGGTTTCTCTTGTACGGCGATGTTGACTTTCTGGAGGTTGAAGAGGGTCTCCATATCGAGGAGGCTCTGCCGTAGCTCGCGGTAGACGCTGCCGAGGAAGTTGAGGGGGACAGAGAGCTGAAACACCAGCTGGTTGACCATTACGAGGTCGCCTACGGTCAGTGAGCCTTCTGCCACACCTTGGGCGGCCATGTACATCATCCCCGTCAGGGCCGTGGAGAATATCAAGTTCTGTCCGGTGTTGAGGTATGCCAGACTTGTGGCCACCTTGATGCTGGCATCCTCATACTCCTTCAGAGCGCTGTCGTACCGCTTCGCCTCATACTTTTCGTTATTGAAATACTTCACCGCCTCGTAGTTGATGAGACTATCCAGCTCGACGGTTGCACCCCTATTCTCGGCAGCGTTGGCCTGTTTCCGGAACCGTGTCCTCCAGGCTGTCGTCGCTATGGTAAACCAGGTGTATGCCGCCATGGTGGAGGCGGTGATGACAGCGAACTTCCATCCAAATTGGTACGTTAGTATACCGCATACCAGACCGATTTCGAGCGCAGTAGGCAGGATGTGAAAGACCATACTAGTCAGCAAGAAGCTAATACCTTTGGTCCCGCGGTCGATGGCGCGGGATAAGCCGCCCGTCTGCCTGCTCAGGTGAAAGGCGAGGTCGAGATTGAGTAAGTGAGTGAAGATGTTGCCGGCGACTCTGCGGATCGCTTTCTGCGCGACGCTGGCGAAAATAGCATTTCGGAACTCCTGGAATATGGCAGCGCCGATTCGCGTGGCGCCGTAAGCGAAGATTGAAGCCCCGGCTACAGTAGCTGCGGTACCTCCCACAGCGACGAAATCGACGTTCATGCTGTCCACGATCGACTTGAAGTAGAATGGAACTTGGACGTTGAGGACCTACATACATCTATCAACACGTATACCGCAGCACGCAGAAGTGAGTGGCCAACCTTTGCGCCAACGAGCAACACCACGCTCAGGCCCACTCTGAAGCGCGTGCCCAAGTCATCTTTCGGCCAGATATAATGCGACATGTCCTTGATGATGCGCCAGTCCGCTCTTCTCTGCTCCTGGGTTGTTTTGGTCTGCTCCGAGAGTAACGGGTCGTTTGGCCGGGTGGGCTCCGCAGGCTTTCCTCGTTCGGTGGTTTCCGGTTTGATGCTCTCAGGAGCGGACTGTTTCGAGTGTAGCTCAGCCTGCTGAGTCTGTATTCTCGCATCGTCCTTCCTGTGCCGTGGTGTAGACACGAAGATTCGTCTTGACGTAGACAGCACTAAATGCGAGCCTCGCCAGCCTTCATGCCGCGATGGAGGCCATGCTATTGCTTGCGATCGTGTCACCCTCGCCGCCCTCACGCAGAGCCTGCCGGCTAACATGCTGCTCTCCTCCACTCAAGTCGTGTGCTCATGTACTCTCGTCCGTCTGCCTCCAAGTACTAGAGTTGGATGATCGAGGCCGGTGTAGATAAGTATACTAGTTGTGCGGCTAGCTCGTGGATCTTGCTGACCACTTCTGCTATATACTTCGCTATGTTATCGTCGTCGCAGACTGCAGATGGCGTACACCAATGCGGAAGCACAAGGTGACCTCGCATGCTTTTGCTAAAGTCGTCACTCGCGGCCCTGCGGTGCGGCGGAGAGCTCGGGAGTGAGGAGCTTGAAACAGAAAGCTTTCAACGGAAGAACATCCGCTGCGATCACCACAAACCATTGCGATGCGCCGTCAAGCGCTGCAACATGTCTGCGCCACATGTCGGTTCCAGTCGCAGTTCAGCTCAATCTTGAGTAGGACGAGCCGACGTTACGTACAAATCAGCGCGACTCCATCCTCCGAGCCGGAACAGAGTCTCGACACGAGCAATGGCAGCTCGTCCAGTGGTGCAGGTGGGCATAGCGTACGCTTCGTGACACCTTGATCCAACTAAACAATGTCTAGATGCTCGCTTCGAGGTCCTCGGCAACACCTTCTCCCTCCTCTCCGCCTCCATCTCCGCCTCGCAGAACCTGTACACCCGCCGCGGCACCCTTGTTGGCTTCAATGGAAAGCCCGAGAACGCCGTGTCCTCCTTGTCTCTTCTTGGTCCCCTCACACGAGCAGTCCTCGGCATACCTTTCCTCTACCAGCGCGTATCATCCACTACGCCTTACACAGCTCTGATAGCGACCAAGTCACCCATCACATCGCTGGTGGTGGTGCACCTAGATGGCAGACTCGATTGGATGGTGGCGCAAAGAAACGCACTGCTGGCATGGACAGGACATACACTCAGCCTCTCCCCAAGGCTCAACACCAAGATGGTAGGGTTCTCAACTATAAACTTCCTCCACGGCATCAACTAACCGACCAAGAGCCTAGCACACTGGGGCAACACATCCGTCACCGGGCGCGGTCTCCTCGCCCTCACCGGCAAAGGTCAAATCCACCAGATCCATCTCAAGACAGGAGAGGAGTACGTGGTACACCCAAGCAACGTGATTGCCTACAGCATGATGCAACATCCGCCGCAGCCGTACCGCTTCAAAGCAAATGTGCTGCGATTCCAAGTCCCGAGTCTGACGGCTTGGTTACCGGACACGCGATTCTGGCGGACGATGCGGGAGAGCACGCTATGGACGTTCATCCGGAACGCTGGCTTCACGGTCCGCACGTGGGCCAGGCGGAATATATGGGGCGACAGAGTACGCTTTCCCTCCGCTCATACGAACTGCCTAGGTTGCTGACTTTGCTTCAAGCTCTTCCTGCACTTCAACGGCCCTGCGACCATCCTCATTCAGTCTCGTGGCGCTGCTCTACGTGACGCTCTGACATCACAGGACGTCAATGAAATCGCAGACAGTCCCACCGGCTCGGCGCCCGCTGCACTGGCTGGCAGACCAGCAGATGACGTGTCGCCGCCGGAAGGCTCCAGCGCCGCGTCCTCGAGGACGCAGCCTACTTCCATAACATACGCAAGTGTGAGCAAGCAAGGCACGGTCAAGTTTGACAAGGAGCCACAGTGATGGGATCACTCTGAGAACTGCGAAGGCCCTAAGTACCTAGGTGCTGGACGGCGTTGTACTATAGCTGTATCAATAGATCAAACAACTACAGAACATTCCACCTCCACAGCGAATGAGAGTGGTGGTGGTGCAGGCGGAGTGTAACTGAAGGCCTGTTGGGGCTCGCAGAGTGTCGTCTTGGCGTGGACCAGCTTGATCACTGTAGCGGGCGGATCTCGTATTAAGGTACATGTAAGGTACATGTATTGTCGTGTTGGAGGGTTCAAGCTTGAGTGGCTGCTTGGCAGTGTGGCTGTGCTCCAGTCGTCTACCTCAAACCGGATCTGGGGTCAAGTTAAGTTTGACGCTAGTGGCCCTGTATTTACATGCGCACGCGACTCGCCGACGTCGTCCAGGTCTGCGTCTCCTTCCTCTCCTATTCCAACAAACAACTTACGGCAAAACAACCCAACCCAACCCAACCCAACACTCTCTTCGACATACAACACATTCGCTGACAATGCCCTCCCTCGGCGTACGAAGCCTGCTCCTCCCCGCCTCCCTCTCCCTCCTCGTCGCCGCAAGTCCCGCGCCGGGTCCACGCCCCGATGCCAACCCTGTCGCGCCTCGAGAGCCCCTCATCACCGCCTCGCCCGTACAGTACCACCCAAGTCGGACGTTGAAGTACAGACGCGACATCCTCAGCAGCGTTGAAGGCTACGCCAACTCGGTGCTGAGCGACCTCGGCTCCGGCATACCCTCCTATGTTGCTTCGGGAATACCGAACTACTTCCAAGGCTTCCCGACTGGCAAAGATGTGCAGAGCTCGCTGGGTCTGAGTGACTCGGACCTGGCAGCGTTGCCAACTCAGGTCTTGAGCCTCGACCCGTACGCGAATTACACTGCACAGGGTTGGAACGTCCTGTTCCACGGCATGGTGTACAAGCAGCCCAATACTTCGGCTCAAACGCTCGATGACCTGGCGAATAAGCTGTTCATCTATGGTACCAATGTTTCAAGTCTGCCGCCGGATCAGCAGGCTCAGACCAGGAACGTGACTTCGGAGATCTTCGTCGTCCAACAAGGCAACGTTGCTGTGTCACCCATCCACATAGAGCCGGCACAGAGCCAAGGCGGCAGTGGACAGCCGGGCGGTGGAGGCGCAACGACTGCGACGGGGGGGACCCAGGACATCACGCTTCCCGGTAACACCACCGTCGAGGGCGACTTCACTGTCTTCATGCCGATCAACAGCAACGGCCTGACGCCCGGCAACGCGACTAGCCAGATCCAACGCCTCAACACATACGTGGGGGGCGCAACTCTCGGCAACGCGACTGCGTATCTCGTACCGGACCAGGGGCTCACTGTTATCAGCGACATCGACGACATCCTTCGCATCACCAAGATCTACGAGCCCAAGGAGGGCCTCCTGAACTCCTTCGCTCGCCCATACACGGCGTGGGAGGACATGCCATCGGTGAGTCTGGCTCCACGGGATATGCAGGATATAACGCATACTGACTGCAACAGATATATGCCAATTGGTCAAAGAGCCTACCCAACACGCACTTCCACTACCTCACAACCACACCCGAGCAGGTGACGAGGAACTACATGCAGTTCATCTACTCCAATTACCCGGGCGGAAGCTTCGACGACCGCCCGCTGAATTTCTCCGACATCAGCGCTACCCTCAGCATCCGCAAATTCCTGCTGAACCGCATCTTTGAGACTTTCCCGCAGCGCAAATTCGTCCTCGTAGCCGATACATCCAACTCGGACGTCATGAGAGACTACCCGGCAATGGCCACCGACTTCCCAGGCCAAGTCCAATGCATCTTCCTCCGCAACACCACCGCCACAGATCCGGGTGACAGGTATGCCTTCCCCACCTACTTCTCCCTACCCCAGAGCACACCACTGACCAGTTGTTACTTACTCAGATTCCCCTACGACACCTCCGGCTTTAAGAACCTCAACCAGAACTCCTACATGTTCTTCCTCAACCCCGACGACCTCACCAACCTCGACATCGCCAACGGCCACTGCTACAACCAGTCCATCCCCCAGAACCTCACCTTCGGGTACCAGGGTCTGCCCTTTGGCGTCGGTAGCACGGCGGTGGTAAACGGGAGCGCGAATGGGAGCTCAGCCTCCGCGGCTATGCACGGAGCAAGTGCGCAGGTGGGACTGACTTTTGCTGCCTTTGTTGGAGCGGTTTTCTGGAGTCTGTTTTAGGTGGATTGGGATACCCTTCGACTTTGGGCACCGGTGTCACGGATGCATTGCGGGCGGTTTGGATGTGTGCACTTGTATAGTGGCTGTTGATCATGTTGATATCTACATGTAGTACAGTGACCATATCAGTGGAGGGCCCTGTACGCGGCCTACTGTATTGGACCACCCAGTTCTATCGGCAGCCCAGGTACGTGCTTGAGTTCCCTCAATGAATCCGTGACCTCGCCTCGCTGATCGTCACCATCACTCCTTTCTTTTTGACCGGCCGGATTGCCGCAAGAGTAGAAGGGGTCCATCGGGGTGCCCTCGTTGGCGTAGGCCTTCTTGGAGTGAGCCGATTCACGGCTCGGGGTACACCAGCCAGTCATGTCGTTGTCAAGGACGAACGAGGTGGAGCTCAGGACGCCGTCAAAAACCGTCCTGTCTCGTTTTCATACAAGCAGTATTGCACGACCCTAGGTAGCCCGACGAAGAGATTTCCAAGGGACTATGAGCACTGTTGTATATCTATTGATTGGAGTGGCTATCAAGTATGTCAGCTATGCTACATTGATCAGAGATGCAATATACAAGGCGGCTCGACCGCCCTTGTCGAGAAGCGTGGTGTAGTATGTATTCGTTGCCCCTACTCCTGTGTGAGGTCTTTGCCACGAGGCTTGCAGCGCCTGGCCAGTGCATCTGCTTACAGCCAACGCTCAGGCCCAACCGGTCCCCTCACACAGCAGCAGAGGATGCAGTCCATAGCGGATCCCCTTCCTCGTCTATCTCGGACTCCTCCATCGCGCTGTGCTGCTCCGTAAGCGCCGTGTCCTGGTCGTCTCCCACTCCCTGCCACTCGTCGTCGGTGTGCGGCATGGCGATGTCCGTGTCGGCCTCAGTGTCCCCATCTCCGCCGGAGAACTCCATGCGATCCAAGCCAGCGTTGTTGTTGCTGTGCGGAGTCGCATAAGCAAAGGGGGTCATCCCGCGATTGCGAGATGCGTTGCCCTGACTCTGGCCCTCGCCGATATGCTCGGAAGTGTAAGGTGAGGGAGGCTCGCGTGACATTCTCGGCGTGAGCCCTACGCCCCTCCTTTCGGCTTCCGGCGAAGTAGAAATGCGACGCCTCTTGGAAGTAGCACCCTCTGGAAGCTGGCTAGCGTGTAAGGCTATGGAGCCAGTGGTCTCGAATGATGCGACACGTCGTTTTGGCATAAGTACCCTCTGTTCTTCGGCGGCAGAATTGGAGCTAGGAAGCGATACTGTCCGGTGGTACCTTGGTCTGGCCTCGAAAGGTAATGTGTGAGGACGCAGTCCATCTTCAGCGGTTTCTTGAGCCGACGACTTGTCCGGGACATGCTGACCAGGAAGGTTGAAATGGGATCCTTGAGATGCTGCGAACGATGCAGTAGCACTCACAGGCTGGTCTAGGCTCCCACTGTACGCCCAGCACGCCTCCATTGCACTGCCAGTCGAAATGGCTCTTTGCTCATCGGGGCTGGCGTTGTGAAGAGGGAGAAGCTTCAAGCTCTGCCATGACCAGCCATCGTGGTTTGTCTGGACATAAGCATCTGGCGTGGTGATGTACAGCCGCCGTTGACCATCATTGACCTTCATGAACACGCCCGAGTCCATAAAGCCTGCAGTCCAGCTTGCAGAGGTCACCATTTCCGCCGGACTAAGGAAGCGGAGTCGGCTAGACTTTCGCTCCTTTCGCAGCGGTATAAGTGCTTCGCCCAGTGCTTGATGTTGGTTATCGGAGGCCATACAATCATCTCCAGTATCGAGGATGGATCCGAAAGCGGTAGATATAGCACCGAGTAGATGACGGGAGTCAGGAGCAGTCAGCGTCACATTTTGCACCAGCCCGCGACTTGCCAACCGTTGAAAGACCATGCCACTAGGCCCGCAGGCCTTCGGACTTAGCCATCCGTGAGCGTCGTCCGCCCATGCCTCGATGGATTCGGTCGTCCACGCAGCGCTCGCCGCAGCCTTGAAAGAAAGCTTCGCGGCAGGCTGCGAGCCCCTCCACTCCTCGGAAGCATACATAGAATTTGCCACTGAGCGTTGCGTCGCGTCGAGAGCTGAGAACCAGATGCCACGTAATGCGCGGCCCCATGGCAGAACGACTACTTGCACGTGCCAAGGGTTTGCGAAGCTCGGTAGTGATGATCGCTCGAGGTCATTCACTCGGCACTCCAGCGCATCTATGCGTGGGACAGTCTCCGACGTCGCTGCGAGAGTAGCCAAGACTACAGCTTCTGTATGCGCTCCTGCCGTGCTATCAAATGACTCGTCGGAGCTGAGGGATTCGTTCTCCATGGGAAGCAGCCGCCTTCTTTTGGTGCTCGTCTGGGGGAGTGACTCAGCGACCCGTGCTGAATGCTCGGTATCTGCGCGCCATTGCTCGAGGTCGAGTAGACGTCCGTCCATGAGTTCGACCTCTTCGGCCGGGATATGATTGAAGGACAACGATTCGAGGCACTCGACTCGATGACTCAGTGACCGCAAGAGATGCCTCATCTCGCCGGTCTCATGTACTGCCGCAATGGGTGATGCTTGCTCTGCTGCCATGGAAGGCCTGGGCACATCTACATCTCGACCGAGAGGCTCTTGTGCGCGGGCACTATTGTGGACAGCAAGACTGATACGAGTGGCCGAAGCTCCAGAAGGTTTCACTCCAGTGTTGGAGGTCGGAGCAGTGAATGGTCGAAGGTCTGGCGTTCCTCTCATGCTTGGAGTGGCGACTTCGGTCGCGCTGTACTCGTCGGCACTTGCCGCGTGGATGTCTCCGTATGGTATGCTCACAGGTGGGGCCATTGAGCGCAAGTGTAAACTTCGGTCAAACACCACCCGATTGAGCTCCTCTTTCGGCTGCTCGTCGCCTGCAACGCTTGGACATGCTGTGCTTGGCAGCTTAGATGTGGTGCCAGAGGGTAGACCATCTTCTTGGCCACGTGCGAACGCGTTCATTGCGTCCCATAACCGCGTGTTGATGGACTGCGAGGGTGCCATGGAACCTGGTCTTATGCCAAGGCCCGTAGGCTTCAGCGGAGAAGGCTGCACCGGCTGCATATTCCGCACGGGAGACTGCGAAATCGCGGGAGGTGCCAGGGCCTTCATAGAGGTCTGACTGACGCAGTTTTGAGCGTTGAAGGTATCGTGGAAACACGCATGATGGCCGCAAAAGCACCATGCCATCTGCGCTGCGCCGTCTCGCCCATTATATGCATTGTTGCTTAGCCAGAACTTCCTGCACCCACACACTGGTGCTTTTGCACCGATGCTAAGGTCACGGAAACCGCAGGAGCCTGTCGGTAGCGGCTGTTGTCCGCTTCCACTGCCATTGTGGTATGAAAGTCCACCCGTAGAGCCATAGAGATTGAAGGCCGCCATAGGCGGCTATTGCTCATGCCACCGGTTACTAGTAGACCGCAGCATGGTAGGTCGAGGTACTTGGCCGGTGGTCCGATGGTCGGACCAGGCAGCCAGGACTCGTGGTGCAGTCGACGTCCGCTGGAGTGGATGGGAGTAGCGCGGACGTGTTGATACCGGGTGGTGATTTGCGGTCAGAGAGCGAATACGTGTACTTGAGGCCGGGCTGCTTCGGTGCTGCGCCACGTTATAAGCTGCGTATGCGTTGATGGTGTGTGGAGGGTGAAGATGAAGCGAAAGGGACGAGTCACCAAAATACACTGCACGAGACCATGCATGAGGTGCATGAGGTTGCGGCAGCGGTATCGATGAAACACTGGACGCTGATTGGCGCGCGGGATCTGCCATTGCATGAACACTCGGGTCGTGCGTATATGTATATGTCGAGGCATTGGAGATATGTGCTGCTCAGTCTTACCCAAGAGACTATGTATCACTCTGCAGCGGATGGGTCGTAGTTGTGTCGGTACGCTGAGTTGTCTCAGTGCGACGGCTTCACATGAGTGCCGACGCCGTACGTCGGGGATTGATCGTGACTTGTCGAGTATCAGATATGTAAACCTACAACTCTCCCACTGAACTACTACCCCCAGCAGAGCTCTCGGCAAGTACCTGCGCACCCACCACAGTTCCCTCAGCGTCGGTGAAAATAGCACTGATAACATTGATCCCATGATACGGCGAGTAAGTATACTCCCGCTCCTGCACCTGCTTCCCATTCCTCTCCACCGTCCGATCATACCCATTGAACCGCATATCACTCTTATACGACCCGACAACCTTCTTCCCATGCGCCCGCCCCTCGTTGTCGAGATACTGGTCCACTAGATCCCCATTCTGCGCCAGCACGCGATTCGTGTGCGTGTCGCCCGCGTAGTTGTTGACGCTGTAGACGATGTTGTTCGCGAGGTCGAAGTCGCGTTTGCCGAGGGAGGAGAGCGCGGAGCCGGCGGTGGAGGTCAGGCCACCGACGGTCGTGTTGACGATGTTGGAGACGTCTTGGCCGAGAGTCGCGATGACGGGGTTCAGGTCGATGGAGGCGAGCGTGTCGTTTATCATGCGCACGAGGTTTTCGAGCCGAGCTTCGAGGAGGACTTTGGCGTTGACGTTTTCGATCAGGAGTCGGACTTTGGAGATTGAGAGGTCTATGGGGTGATTAGGGGGAGTCTGCTCTTCCGGTCAGAGGTCGCATAGTGGTTGGACTCACCGACACCGGCGTTGAAGGTCAGAAGGCTCAGGACTTGAGCGTCCAGGTTGATCTGAGGGCACGTTGTCAGTGAACGACTGCGGCTCTGTTGCGCATTTTGTTTACCTTTGCGGTCAAGTTATCGACCTGGAGGTCGATTGTCCCGACGTGTACCGAAGCATTGAGATACTGGCGACACAATCAGCTTCTTCCTATCACTGAGGGATTCATTGCGAGCGTACCACGTCAGGGTCCGGTGCATTGACGCCAGCACCGGCGTTGACGTCGTCGGTAGCATACACAACGGAATCCTCGTCACCTGTCAACGTGAGGTTGTACCCAACGTAGCCGGACGTCGACGCTGTCTGCGCGCTGGCGACGTTGGTGAAAGCCAGGAGCCCGCAGGCCATTATCTGAAGAAGCATAGAAAGCATGGCGGCGACGTAGGGTGGTTGCGGACGTCAACGATCGACTCACACCTTGACAAGACGGCTTTCAAGAACGAGACGGTGGTGGAGAACTCTGAGTCTGACGGGATGAGGCAGCGGCCTTGACCTCCGCACCCGTGAGATCATCACCGATAGGAGATGGGTGTAGCATGGCTGCCGTCGTCTCACACGCTCGCTTGAGCACGGTGGTGTGGGTAAAATCAAGGCGTGGAAAGGGGATTTATGATTTTGTGGTGTAGGCGGCTCCAAGCGAAATGAATCGCCCCGCGTTATGACCGGGGTTCGTCTGACCACCACTCCCCGACACCAGCGAAATCGACGGGAATAGGAGAACGGTCATGAGCGAGCGAAAAGCAGACCGAGAGTAGAAGCCTGCCATGACGAAGGCTCGCGATCCGGGCGTGCCTCTTTGCGCGTCGATTCGTCCTAGGTTTTCCTCACTCGCAACAACCAACAGTCCTTCCAGCGCCCCACCAGGACGACGACGACCATGGCGGCCATCATGAAGCCATTGCTGTACACTCTATTTGCATCTGTGGCATGCGGAGTGCAAGTAGCAGCCCAGACCGCAGCAGGAGCGACGCTGTCGACACCTCGAATCACGAACTCCACCTCAGTGACGCCGACTGTGGTATGTTCAAGTCGCCACCAGCCCGCTTCGGATTCGGAAACTGAACGTGGTCATAGACAAGCTCGACTGCGACGGCATCCGCTCCCGATGTTTACCTGAACGTCCCGACGCTCTCAGTCGGCAGGATCGAACTTGATGTCGACAATCTGAGTGGTTAGCAACTCATCTCTGCAGCCTCCGGGTACCAGCTAAGCTGACGGGTTGTCTACCCTTAGCCGACATCAACTTGAATGCCAATGTTGCCAAACTGGTCACCATCAACGCCGGTGTCCAAGTCGGCATCACCAAGGTCAACCTGACGATCGCAGACGTCGACGCTCAACTGGAATTGATCGTACGCCTCGGTAAGCTCCACCCCGAACCTGCTGCCCGGCGATCATCAAATTGGTACTGACCCTCCAAGGCCACCTGGCCGACATCGTCGAGCGCGTCTTCCAGTCCCTCGACCTCAACCCGCTGCTCATCAACACGCTGAACGGCGTGACGGCCGCTCTCGACAACGTCGTCGGCGAAGTCGACGGTGTCCTCGGCTCCATCACGCAAGGCGGCACGACCCTGTCCTTCCTCGTCGACAACCTCGGCAACATCGTCCAGCAAGTCGGCGGTACCAGCTCGATCGTGGGCAATTACCTGCAGAACATGACCTAGTAAGTTGACCAATGGCGCGAGACTGGTGCACGTCTTCGGCGTTCTCCGTGCACTCGTTTTGGGTGGAGCCACCTGCTAACCCTCGTTCTCAGCACCGGTACCTCGCAGAGCGTGGGCAACGGCCTGACGCAGAAGACCTACTCGTACTCCGCGCTCCGCTCGTTAGTGAATATCGTCTTCAACTCGGCCGGGCAGATCGTGCAAGCGGCGGTGGCGAAGGCCACGGGGAGCGGGAGCAGTGGGAGTGGCGGGAGTGTTTCCAGTAGCACGCAGTCTGCCACTGCTGCTGTGTCGAGCGTGCTGGCGCGTAATTAGCTTGGTAGGTAGCTCCGGGTGGAGAATGACAGACTTTTCTGCGAGACTGTGTTCGTCCATGAGAAGTCGTGTTACTCGTGAAGCAACACGTACTCCTGAGAGCCAAGAACACATGCCTAGGTACCTAGTATCATGCTCAGGGCGCGACCCGGCGTCGTCCAGGGAGCAAGATGACGGTTCATGTTGCCCGCGGTCATGTGCCAGTTCCATGAGCTTATCAACATGATTACAACACGGTTAAGAAAACAGCATTGCTCTATCGCGTCACCCTGCGCATCCATGCTTTTTGACTACGTATACACAGTAGTCGACACATCGCCAAAATGGCATGACAATCCTTCCCTGCACACTCCCCGAGCGCCAGAGATCCCACCCAAGCACGCAATCTATAATACCAGGTAGTCACCTCCAGCACTTGGAGTGCGACCAACATCGCCCGCTACACACGACCGCACCCTAGCCCCAGTCAAACCAAAACCCTACGTCGCAAAGCAACAATGAACCCTCCATCCAATCACCCATGCCACCTCACCTTCTTACACCCCGCAAACCTCTCCTCGAACCTCTCCAGCCTCTCCCTCACCCACCCGGAAACCCAATGCTCCCCCCCCTCCCTCTCATCGCTCCTCCCAAACCGCAAATCCTTCCCCAAATAACACCTCCCGGGAGTAAACATCCACTGCAAACACTCCCACTCGCCCTTCCTCCCGCACGCCTCCGCACAGGCCTCGGCAGACTCCACCGAAGCCCGCTCGTACTCCTCCAGCGCGTAGAAATCCCGGTCCTCGGCCTGCGCCAAGGAAGCGGAGATGAATTTCTGGTCCTTGCTGATGTTGTTCCATTTCGTGCGGTTGACGGCGACGTGGCGCGCGATGAAGTGGTCGAAGACGTGGTGGTAGAGGTACGGCTCCGTCCAGCCGTGGGCCTCGACCCAGTCGTTTTGGAATTGGAACAGGAGGTCTACCTCGAGGGGCGAGACGTGGTGCCAGGTGATGGCCGGGGTGCACCAGTGGTTCTCCGTCCAGTCGATGGAGTTGACGGTTTCGCCCTGGATGAGGGGCCAGGCGGGGGTGAGCTCCACGCCGACGTCTTTGAATGCGCGGGCGATGATTTCGTCGCCGCAGCAGGAGGTGCTGGTTTCTTCCTCCCATTTCTCATCGTAGGCTGATTTGCCCATGGAGTCGCGGCGTTGTAGCATTAGGTCTGCAGTCCTGCGCGAGAGGATTACGCCGCTGCCGCCGTGCGCGAAGGTCGTGTCGCCGATGACGTTCTGCGCGCCGAGGTAGTGAGGTTCCTTCGGGTCCATCGTCTTCAGCCATTGCAGCAAGTTTGTCCACGACACACTGGTATCCGCTTCCATGAGGAAGAACCACTCGATGCCGTCCAGCTTCTCCGCGCGCTCGAACGCCTTGAACAGCATAGGCAAGAACTTCCACTTGTCCAGATTCCAGCCACCGTCTCCTTTCAGATTACTCATATCCTGCCCTTCCCGCTGATATTGCTGCAGCTTCCGATAAAGCTCGAAATCGCCATGATGCTCTCGGAAGTGGCTACTAACCGGCGCGACAGCATCGTGGATTGGTAAGCCGGCAAAGGTCTGAGCGAGGTCGGAGAAGACCATGTAGTGCGGGACACAGGTGAAGGTTGTGACGACATGGGTGGGCAGTTTCTGGTAGAGCTCTGCCGCTCCCGTTTTGAGTAAGACAAGGACCTTGTCCGCTCCAGGGACTGAGGCGCATGCTTGGGAGAAGGACGCCGCCGACTTCGTGGCGGTACTGTTGTGCACCTGTAGTGTGCCTGCGTGTTTCGTATCTGGTGATGTAGCTTGCAATGGTGGAGGGCGTGGCTTGTATGAGGAGTTATCCGGAAGCCAGAGGTCGCGGAAGAGGAAGAGCCCGACGAGGAGCAGGAAGAGAATGGAGAGGCGGGCGGTAGTGGCGCGATTGCACGTCATATATGAGCTGGAGGCCATGTTGGCGTGGTGCGCGGATATGAAGGAGTGGCAGCGCTGTGGTCGAGCTGGAGGGATTCAGGTCTCCATATGCTGCAGAGAGGCAGAGTACATGTAGTCGTTGCTGAGCTTCGTCCTTTAGCGGCGCGGAGGAGGCGGAGCAGCGGTATTGACGACGGGGCCGGACATTGATATTGACCAGGGGGTCGTATTAGTGAATAACGGCGATCTTTATTGCTTGCTGGCGTTCATCATCCCTCGAGGAGAGAGTACTGTCCCCGCCTGATAAGTCGAATCCTCAACGCTGACCATTCACAATTCAAGGGACGCGAGGTGAGCTAAAAGCGGGTTCGTGTCCAACACGGCTGTCTCACGGGCCCTTCCGAGTCGCCAAGGCCCATCCTTACGAAAGTCAAACCCACGTGCATGTGATTGTGAACTTCTCCTGCCAAGAGTCTGTGGCCGGAAAGCTGGAATGAGGAAGTCACCGCATGAACGAATCGCCTTTGGACAGCTATGTACAACGAACGCGTGCTGCTTGGTCGGACGAAGGGTATCGTAAGAAGAACAACATATGCCCATAAATACCCCTCACAGCCGTAATCTGTCTCAGATCTCCCATCATACATCTCTTGTACGTTCCCGTCCACCAACGCCGTCAAGCAATCTCAAAACCGACCTCGCTCAGACACTCAAGTAAATCCGTTCCTCTTCAGTCCCGGTTGACCACCTTCAAACTCCTCCGCGGGTTCAACAACACGCCCACAAACGTCGGCTCGTGCGTATCCAGTATATCCTCCATACTACTCCGATCGCTATCCCTCCTCAAACTCTGATATCCCGCCCCAGCCACCCCTCCCACCCCCGCCGGTCTAATCCCCGAGCTCGTCTGCCCAGCACTATACCCACTCCGCGCATTACTCCCCGCCTGGCTCGCGCTCTCGCTCGCACTCCACACCTGCGCGGTAGCCGCACCCGTCGTCGGCGGACGATCACTGCTGGTCTTCGCGCTGTCGCTCGCGAGCAGGCCAGGAATAGCGGGCACTTTCTCGCCGCGGGCTTGCGCCTGCGACATCTCGACGTGGCGTTTGTAGAGTCTGAGCTGGCGGCGGTAGACGTAGGCGCAGAAGGCGAGGTAGCAGGCGATGATGAAGAGGAGGCCGCAGATGACGCCGACGACGATGGCGGCGATGTTCGGGCCGCTGTGGTAGTTGGAGGCGTTGGCGCCGCTGCCGTTGTTGCTTGTTGCGGCGCCGGTTTCGGTTACGGTAGCACCGTTGGGCTGGGTGACGGTGTAGCTTATCGCTTTGCCCGTTGCTAGGGGGCCTCCAGTGGCGGTGACGGCAGGGACGGTGACGGTGGCGCCGCCAGAGGGTCCGCCGCCGATGACGTCGATGACGATCTGAGGGACCATGTAACCGTAGGAGCCTGGGATGCCGCCAGCGCTGGTGCCGTTCGCGAGTTGGGCAGGCTGCTGGTTCAGCGGGTTGTTGCCGCCTGTGGAGTTGAACGTGGAGGACGTCTTGGATGAAGAGCCGCTGGCTGACGCAGCGGCGGCGGATCCCGAGTTCGAAGAAGATAACGATCCACTGGAGCTGGAAGCGCCTGGGCTTAGCGCAGTGAATTGCTGAACCCATTGAGTGTTGCTCATATCGAATACGTAGACTCCCGGGCTATCACAGGTGAGCTGGTCGCCGACGTAGCCGCCTACCATGACCATCTGGCCGTCCCTGGTGGCATGTCAGCATCAATTTGAACTGCAGCTCAGTATGAGAACGTGACTCACCAAACATTGCACGTATGCCCACTTCGTCCGTAAGGTACCGACTGCTTACTCTGGTCCACCTCGATCCACGTGAAAGATGGCAAAGTAAGAATCCACATATCATCAAACTGCGACTGATTTCCATACGGCGTCAGATTCTGCCCGCCGAACATGTAGATGTTGTATGACGAGCCATCCGGCGCTGCAGCCATTGCCGCGCACGGATTGACCCGGATAGTGGGTGAAGGTCCCGAGGTGGCCTGCTTGTACCAGGTGCTGCTCGCAATGTCGTAGACATCGATGTTGTTCATCTGGGTGTAGGTCACATTCGTGCCGCCCGCCAAGGCTAGCAATATGCCTTCGGCGCCAAACCCGGGAACGTACACGAGGACACCGTCCGCCCGCATGGTGAATCCGGCATCAGCCTGAAGGCCCGCGGAGGTAATGTTGCGGTAGACGCCGTCCGTGCCTGCTGTCTTACCGCCGCCCAATGAATTCACTTGGTCATTTGCGTAGCCCGGGAAGGTAAATTCGAGCAGAGATTGCAGGTAGATACGTGCTATGCTCTGCGACCAGCCGGGCGTGGTGTAGCCGTCTTGGTGCCCGCCGAAATAGAATCCTCGGCCGAGAGATGGCACGCTCACGCCCGCGCCTTCAGCAGAGCCTTGAACTGGGTCTCCGTTGCTCTGCGCATTCTGGCCGCTGGAGGTTTTGGGGTCGCTGTGTTCAAGCCACGACTGGGATTGGATGTCGTACTCCCATACAGCCAGGGGCGAGGGAGAAACGACTGGCTTCCATGAGTATTCACCTCCATACAGGAAGAGGGACTCGTAAGAGTTCCATAGGTAGCCCAGGGAGACTGCAGGAGGACCCGATGGCTGTGGCAATCCTGTCAGTGACGGAGAGCTTATTGGCCACGTCTTCGTCAAGTCCATAGTCAGGAGATCATTGTTCCAGGTGTCCGATGTCTGGCCAGGTTGCGTAGTCGCTTGGCCGCCGTAGAGATATAGTGTACCATTGACAATGGCCGCTGATGTCTGTCAGTATCAAGCCGCGAAAGAGTGTAGGGAGGTCGGCGCACATTGCTGAGCCCATCGAAAACATATATTTGTCGGGCTATCCGTTCTCTTCGAGAAATCAGGTCCGATATTGGACCTCGCCTCGTTTGGTATGACCCCAGCCTTCGCTTGTTGAATCGGCAACACCGAGCCATGGCTGAAGAAAGACGTGCTCCGTAACAGCGGCACTATTGCGCCAAGCAGCAACAGCATTGCGCCAAAGCGATACATCATAGCTCTGCTCTTTCTCTGGACAGGCGAATTGCTCGGGTCTGTATTCGATATAGTATTTTCTGAACGTCGTCTGAGTTCTGCTGGCTTCCCTATCTGGTAGTCGTCATACCGTTCGATCACATGAATCTCGTCCTTGCTGCGAAAGCGTACGTTCTGCGGTCGGTCTCGTCCAGAGGTGCTGAGCGAGGGGGTGACTTCCGGCTGGCTCAGTCCGACTTCGTGGGATATCGACGGGCGTTGTTGTTGTCGCGACTCCGCCATTGTGTCGGTCCTGCTATCTAGGCTAGCTCGGTTATTGCCAGCGCAGACGCGACCGTAGTCTGTGCGTGGGCGCCGGAAAATGGCACGTCCGAAGTCAGGACGATGGCAGAAAAATGAGTAGAAGCGCGGATATAGGCAGGGTTGGGCAAGACGGGATTGGGCGACGCAAGCGGCGTTTCTTTCTAGAGCACAGGATGCAGGTACGAGAGTGACGCTGATGTGAACGACGGGCTATAATGACAGACGGAACAGGACGAACTGGTGCAAGCCTGTCATGCCCCGTTTGCGTCGTACAGACGTCGATAGAGATATCCATTCACCGCGCTCGCCGCCCACCTGCCTTGTCGAGCACGTTCCCACCACTCCAAGTCTCCAACCAGGTCTCCACGCGGGCGGACGTCTGTAAGTAGCGTGTTATTGCAGGGATGCCCAGCGCCGATGAGGTCAGAGGTGGAAGCGATGTGCACCCAAAAGGCCAAGCGAGTCCATTGAAGCGCCGCGTTAAAGCTTTGATGGACGCGGGCGGAAGGCGGGAATTGCCGGGCATCAAATTCTCCGTCTCCCCTCGAACTTCATCATCACCCGTCATCAGCAGTCTGACGTTCATCCCGCTTCCGGGGAATGGGACCAGACTCCGCTGCATCGCTGCTGATCCTGTCTAGTATTGAACCTGCGGCGCCAATGGCCAGAGGGTGGAAGGGAGAGCGCAGTTCAGGTGGACGGTGGCGACTTTGTGGCGACTGCATGAGCCGAGGGTGCATGTATCGAGTCACCACCAGATGCATCTCTCGTCGGACCGTGGCAGATGATCACCAATGCGTCTTAAGACGAGGTGGTTAAACGGGAGGACAGTATGATGCAGCGACAGGACGCTCCCTTCGCCATGATGCCAGAACGGCCGTCAAGTTGCTTTCACCACGGCACAATATGCCGGCCGGTCGCCCTGGTACTGCATCAAATGTATCAATCTTTGACCAAGGTGGATGTCTGGGGCTCTGGGAATGTCACAGCATTGTTGAGAGGCGTGGAAAAATGAGAGGCATATGTGTACGCTGATGTGTACAAGCAGCTGCTTCCACCAAAACAGTCTCATCGTCCAGCAGAGGTTAAGTTCAAGTCATCAGCGACACGGCAGTACTGCATCTACGCCGCGTCGACCCGGGCTGGCATCCTTTTCTCCGCTCCACCCTTCACCAGTGATCGTTCCTCCGCGATGCTCGTCGACGCATCGCCGTATCCATCAACTAATTTGGACTGCGAGCTCTCCACGGCCTGCGAAGTCTTACCCAAGTCGCCCTTCTTGCGATTGACGTTGCCCGAGACGCGCAACCCAGGGAACGTCAACCCTGGAGGACCACTGGGTGGCCGCATCGACGGGTTCGCGGATGTGGCCGTAGACTCCCGCTCGGAGAGAGGCAGGTCCGGCCAGTGCTGAACAGCAGCATCAAACGCACTGCGTGACGCCAGATGGACAGGTGGACCGGCCTCGCCACCGCTGGCTTTGCGATCAGTAGCCGAGCTCAAGTTTCCAAGACGTCTCGAACCTGGCAATGCCCGACGAGTGGGCTCCACAGCCTTCTCGATCGCCCCTGCCAACTCCTCTCCGCGTCCTGTCTTGGCAAGCTGCGGCTTTCCTATCTCTCTTGCCTCAACAGGCAGCGCCCCTTCGCGCGTCCTACCCCTTACAACTGCCCCCGACTCATCCTCGCGCGCCTTGACAGCGCGCGACTCACCCGGCTTCTCGGCACCACTCTGCCCCAGCATTGCGGTGGTATCATCAGGCGCAAAACGCAACCACTCGTACATATTGGTGAACTTCGGCAGCGCGGAACCAGCAGTCCCAGCTTCCGCCGACATGGTAGTCTTCTCCTTATACTCGCCATTATCGACGTTGACCGGCCCGTCTTGGTGCCGACGACTCCTCCCTTCACCCGCTGTATGCTTAGCGCGGGCTTTGAATTTGGTTTTGGCTATCTCCGTTTTGGTCTGCTGCTGCAAGGCTTTCAAGGCCTTCTCCGGCTGCCATTTCCAGTAGGCTTCTTGCGGGGCTGGACGGGATGTCGTGGTGCCTGGACCCGGTTTGGCGGCTGAAAGGGGCATGGTGTAGTGTGAAAAGTGTTCCCGGGGGGTTGAGAGGCTGGTGTCAGGTGTGCTAGATCGCAGCAGCGTGACTAGGTGATGGTCTAGGTCGCAGGGAGGGAGGACTGTGAGTAGGTGGGAGAGTGTGCCCAGGAAGTTGGGCGAGTAACATGTATGCCTTTGGTGCGCGGCAGTGACTGAGGTGGCACTGCCTACATACGCTCAGTCATACCAAGATACGCGATTGCTTCCGTGTCATATGCCGTAGTATGCTATGTACTATCTATACTCTTCACAGTGACGGCCCGTCAGTCAATACATGCAACAGTAGCAATACACCTCGTCGTATTCGACCATAGTCATGTGTCCCAGCAAGCCATTCCCACCATGGGCAACTCCTCAACGCCGCCACCCCGGCCTCTCCACCTGACCACCCACCCCAGCATCATCCACCCTCCCCCGTGCCCTCGAAGCCAACATACTCGACTGCCTACCCGAGGCAGCAGCAAGCGCACTCGGAGGCCTCGTCTTATGATGATGCGAAGGGCTCTCCGAGTCAGCCTCGTTCCCATCAGCCAGCGACGGCATGACCAGCACGCTGCTCCGCCTCCCATTCACCGCTTGCGAAGCCGGCCGCGACGACAACGCCTTGGGGGCGGACCGAGGCGCTAGCGGACTGGAGGTGTGGAGGGTAGGGACCGGGAGTGAGGATTTCCGCGATGGTTGTTGAGCCGAGGACGACGACGAGAGCGGTGGTCTGGGGAGGGTTGTGGGCGTCGATGCCATGCGGGAAGAAGCGCCAGCGCGCACGACGGGGGCCGAGGCTGGGGTGCTGTGAACGCGGGATTGGGAGCGAAGATAGTTGGTCTTGGGCGTTGCGGGCGTTTTCGCGTAGGGCGAGGGTTCCAGTGTCGAGAGAGGCAGGAAGCCGTGGTTCTCTGTCTTCATTGCCGCGATCCAGCGCGGGCGGTTGTCTACCGGGGAGTCGAGTTGCATGGGTATCCGGGTGGCGGCTAGGGAAGGCGATGGAGAGGCGGTGTCGCGGAAGTCAGAGGTGGCGTTGCGGCTGAACGGTGCTCTTCGTGGTAGTGAGGTCGAGGACGCTTGTCGACTCGTGGGTGCAGCCCCATTACTTCGCGTACCGCTAGCCTGCCTAGTCTTGGCATTGCTCATTGGCGTAGGCGTCCGTGACCCTTGGAAGCTGCTCTTGCGACTCGCAATCATCACGCTGCTGGCTGGCGAGCTACTCCGTGTGTCGGCGATACTGCTGGAGACCGAGCGCTCGCTCGACACGACTGTGGACACCGAGTCCCGCAGCTGCTTGGCGCATCGCTCATTGTTGACGTCCTCCAGCATCAGGTCCATATCGCGCATGTCTGCCTGTAACGAACTCCATCTGCGTTTCATGTCGCTCTGCAGGCGTAGAATTTCACCATTGACCGTCAGCCTGTCCAGCACGCCTCGATCGATGATCGCCAGCACGCGCTCGATGGCTGGTCCGTAGTGCAATTTCTTCGCTTCATAGTTCTCAACCTTCTTACTGAAAGAGATGCCGTCCTTCAGCTGCTCGCCAGTGTCGACGCCATCAAGCAATTTGTGATAGCTGCGTGTGATCGACTCGCACATCTTCAACGCCTGCCGACCGGCATTACGGAAGACAAGTACCCACCGATCCTCGCCAAGCTCGCGCCGCAAAGACTCTGCGTCGATCTCCAGCTTCTTCCACTGCGCCTCGAGCTCGTCTCGCCGGGACTCGAGATCCAGACACGCCGACGGAAACATTGAGTTGCCGCGGCAGTGGAAGACGGAAAGCCGCATCGGTAAGAAATCGAGCGACGCCCGGAGAGGTTGCATACGCGCGAACAGCGCAAGCAAGCTCGAGTCGTCCTTGCCGTCTTGCGCGGACGCCTGGATAGGCGAGCTTGGCGAGAAGATCGGGAAGCTGAAGCGATTGTTTCGCGCTGCGGGTCCGCTACCAGGCCGCTCCTCCACGATCGTCTCGAGCTCGCTGAGGTCAATGCTGGCTTGGCCGCCCCACAAGCCATCAGCGCCTTCGTGCCGCCTCTCCTCCATCTCGAAGATCAAGCGATTGAGACCGTCGAGCTCCTGCCCGATCTCGCCGAGCACACTATTCCACAGCTCCTCCCACTCCATTGCAATTTCCACTTGCTCCTTCACTCCTCTCAGCGTCTGCTTGACCTTCTGCCAGCTCGCAGTAATGCTCTCCATTTGCTTGACGGTGAACATTAGGCCTTCAGCCGCAAGTTCGGCGACGTCTGGACGAGTCTGCAGTCGCTCGATCGACAGGATGTAGACCTGCACCAACTTATCGAAGCGACTGATTGCGCCGTCGACGTCTTCAATGCCGTCTCTCCCACCCGCAGCCGCCCACTCGACATCGTCCTGTCCGTCCAAGCCACCCAGTACTTCCGATGCTTTGCTGACCCACATGCGGATCTGCTCCGCCGCGTCCGAGAGCACTTTGACTGCTTCCGTCGAGGACGGTATTGATGAGATCCGCTTGGCTAGGGAGTCGGCATCAGGCAGGCGCATGTTCGTGAGCTGAGAGAGCTGGCCGGTGAAGCTCACTCTGGACAGGGAGTAGATGGAGCCTGTGCGTGATATGCCGGTGCTAACGTTCTCGCTGTCGCTGCCGTTGCCATTTCCATTGCCCCCGTTCCCGTTGTCGGGGTGTCGCCCAGAGTTGGGCAAAAAAGGTGATTGCGGCATCTTGGACCCTCGTCGCCCAGACATCGGAGTGGTGGGCATAGACATGTCCGTTCTTCGTCTCGGCAAGCGCGGCGTCGGGCTCAAAGGCTCCTTCGTATGCAAATGCAGCCTCGTTTTCCCAGCCGTCGGCATACGGTACTTATGCGTATCCCGCAGCCCATCTGCCTCACACTCTTCCTCCGTATCCGAAGCAGCCAAACGCTCACTAATACTTACAATCGAAGAAGCATCACTCCCTAGGACTGACGTCTCGGCCTCCGACAGCATAGCCGCCCCGTCCAGTCTCACGCCGCCAGCGGAAGGCATGGGGACCCTCACCGGCGGACCTGAGTAGGCGTTGCCTCGTCGTGTGACCTCAATGGCCTGCCGCGCAGCACCATGCAACCGCTCCAACTCCGCTAGCTGCTCCTCTGGTATGCGGCCGATACTGCTTTGTCTTCTCCGCTCTCTCTCACGCCGTCGCTTCAGTTCTTCCAATTGCTGTAGGCGTAGCTCGAGTCCCGGGGCGAGTCGTCGGTTTGGGCGGGGATGCTGTGATATCAGAGAGGTAGTCCGGAGCGGAAGGTGGATTCCGTCATCCGCGAGGTGCGAAGAGTGGTTGACTTCGGTGCCAATGGCTGTCAAGCTGCGAGGTAAGGCTGCCATGCCGAAGTTAGAGCTCCTCTTCTGGTGCCAGTGGAGATGCGAAAGTGTCTGCCTGGCCACGGCGACACTCTATGACCGAGATAGGTCTTCCGTACGGAGAAGTGAATGAACAGCGACAACTCACCAGGCTGCCAAATGCTCACACCAAACGCTACCACAAGCACTGAATCACGTCGTCATACTATTATTGGACGGACACAACCAACCTCCGCAATTCATCTCTCGACTTCATCAGTCACAGGAACAGATGCACCAGTCATCACGACAGGTCAGCAACGCCTCCTAGTCGGTAGCTGGGATGTCCATGAACAAGGCCCTTCCCGGTCGTGTTTCGGGTCTATATGATGTGTGTGACGTGTGGCCACTCAATTCGCGCGAGATTCGCGCCCCGATGGCTTCCTGTCACGTGAGTTCTTGGGAAGTGCAGAAGGTCGAAGATACATACAATGATACCAGTATGTATGTCCTACAGACTGTACAAGATGATCTAGGGTATCTGCGTCCTGCTAATAGGTCGGAAATGTCCTGTATGTACTTGACTCACCACCATCTCCTACGCTCGCTTGGGGTATCCGCATAGTAACAAGAGCATCCAACACCATCACGCACTAGTGGCAGAGCTGTACAGCCAGGCTCATTCCATCGACACTCCGCCCATATCCTCAGCATACTCACTATCAGGCACATCAACCTTCAACTCCGGCATTCTCTTCCGCTCAGACTCTCGCACCTCCTGCCGCCACTCCTCCAACATCTCCGACCTGGCGGCGCGAGACCACTGAAAGACCGCCTCGTCGAATTTCCGCCATGCATCCACGTCTTGCCTGTTGTTGACGACGTCTGACACGGGTACCGCGAGCTTGATCTCCCATCGCAGCTCAGCAGCCTTGACCCAGTACCGCAAATTCTCCGCCATCCGGTAAGGCTTAGCGACGTCCGTATGCCAGGTCTTGATCCGATCGAATTGCCGCCGTGATCGTTCCACAAGTGTATTGTGCAGTTTGACAAGTCGTTGGCCGTCACGCAGCGCAAGCAGGAAGCCATCTGGCAGTGCTCGTTCGGGCGACACATCAAGCCATGGCGGTAGTGACGGCTCATCGCCATCAAAGCACCTCAAAAACAGCCACTCGCGCTCCCGCTCTCGACCACTCCAGTCGCCGTCTCGCCAAGACCACGCTTCCCGCTCCGCAGACTCGGCCTGCTCTTGTTGTTCCTCGGTCTTGAGTAGCTTGTCGATACTCTCGATCCAGACAATAATGCCCGCCAGCTCAGGCAAACGCATACCGCCAGCAAAGTTGCGACTCGCCATTCGCTTCAGGATATCCAGAACCTGATAGAGCTCCGCTCGGATGTGTCGCTCGGATTTGATGGCGTAGAGCTTAGCCGGATGTGCATGAGCTGTGTAGTAGTTCTTCGCCGCCCGGATAGCCAAGGTGAGGATGTCGAGGATGTGTAGGCCTTGGATCTCGAAGAAACCATTGTTGTCCTCGCCAGTCTGGCCGTCGCTCATATCCTGCTGCTTCTGCGTTTCCTCGATGACTTTGCAGGCATCCTGCAGAGCCTGCTTGAGCTCCCGACGGAGCACTGGCATATCCGGTAAAGGTTCGGTGTAAGACGGTTTCTGCTTGTAGGTGCTCACGGTCGGTGGTAGCATTGGCGGCTCGGGCCTGCTAGACCAGCTCTCTATACTACTTCCGTGCATCTCCGTCGGGCTGTCTACCACACTGACATCTTGACCCGAGTCCGAGACCGCATAGCTGGATGTGCCGTCATACAGCGACAACGAGGACATCCCCAGATCCTCCGTAGCTGGCTCGACATTCTCCTTGTCATGATTGCTGCTACTTTGCCTTCCCCTTCCCTTGGCCAGCTGCGCACCCTTGCCGTCCAGCAACCCCGTCCTCGCAAAGTAATACTGCATATGCGCGATGCTCCCTAGACTCATCACACTGTCTCGATTCCGCGCCGAGTCCGCGAACGCCGTGCCCTGCGGCCGCATGTAGCCTCGTCTTCTGACCACAGGCGTGGCACCGCCGTCGGACACTCTTGACTGCCGGGACCGGGTGGAAAGGGTGGAGGCTGAGGAGGTGGAGGGCGTGGATACGGAGCGGTCCAGATGCGGGACGGCGTCGAGGGCGAGGGAGGGAGAGACGCTGGGAGAGGGGGAGCTGGGGCGTTGCAGGGGCGAGGTGATAGCGCTTGAAGACGCATCCGCCGCCATGGTGGCACTCGTAGAGGTGTACGTTGCACGACCGGTCAGACTGATGTCGGTCGTACTCGAAGTCCCAGGGAAGCTGATGTGACTGTCGACTGAACTGGTGTTTCGAAGTGCTCACACACGGCTCACACGATTACGATGGTGGTCTTGCCATACCTTCAGGTTCTCTCGCATCCCCAGAAAGGGGCATCATTCTTATCGAAGCATCGACCAGCTAATAATAATCCCCGAGGATGGCAGTCAACAAAGCGAAACTCTATGTGACGCGGGGAGACGCGCCTTGACGGGCACCATCTCCGTCAGAGCGGACGGAGGCGCCGGTCCGCCCGTGCAACGTCTCCGAGATGCACCCATGTTCTTCCCTAGAGGTCTTGAACCAACGTCCTCCGAGACTCCGACTAGTACACCGACTTGCACCTTGCGCGGACGATGGAGGACAGTCAAATCGTCTCGACTCTCCCTCTCCACCTCTGCTCTGCTGTCGAAGTCTTTGCGATTTCTTTCCCCTTCAGAATCGGGACGACATGGACCGCAAGTGCATATGCATGTGGCAGCCATAGTCTGTGACGTAACCACAGTTCAATCGTCAGTCCACCCCTTCATCTGATGTCGAGGGCACCGAACAACATAACTTCTCATCTATAAAGCTCACTGACGAACTCACTCAGGCGAAAGAGACTCATGCGACGGTTCTTGACCAGCACACATCAGCACCTCATAATGTCCAAGAGAGTGCGTCACCCGCTCTATCAATATCGCTTTCGCTCACCCTCATTCCAGATTTACTACACAGTAGAAGGCCTCGTGCAAGGAGTCAACTACCGGCAAGTTGGAATTGTCGCAGTAAGCTGTCATGACTGATCCGGACTCGAGCTCTTTCGCGGTCGAGAAGGCGAATAGCCTCCACATAACCGGCCATGCGAGAAATTGTGACAATGGTACAGTTCAAGGCGAGGCTCAGGGAGACTCCAATGCGATCGATAAGTTCCTCCAATACCTGAACAAGGGTCCGGGCCCAGCGCATGTCAATAAGGTCGACAGCAAGGAGATGGGTACGATAGATGGGGAGAGTGGCTTCGATCGGTAGGTCGTTCGAGCAGGCAATGGTGGTACCTGGTATTGACGAGCGAGCAGAAGATGAGCAGTGAAAAGATTGCTGCGACGCTGGAAGCGGATGATAGCCTTTGTGTCCACGACATAGGGTCGCCGTGCCTGGGAATTGGGCGGTAGTATTCGGAGCGCTCCCACGACTTTATCCGTCGGTGGTCCCATCCATACGGTAACATGAATAGAGGCGATCCAAAGATTCATCATACGTCCACAGAGTGGCGGCCATGTCCGCATCAGCTTGCTCAGAGAACGAGCTCCGAATTTCTCCGGCTTGCGCACGTGACTGTCAAATCCGACATCACTCCGACAACGTGGCTTTGTACAGCTGAACGATATCAGCCCATCGGGGGGTATGGCTGACGGACTAGACAGCTGCAGGTTTACTACATTGTCTACATGAGATCATTTTCGGAAAGTCCATGAAAGATCGCGAATGTTTGATGTTGTCAGCATCCGGCGTCGCTACAAGCCGTAAGCACCCAGCCGATTCCTCCCGACCGCAAGAATAGCACTCCGACCACCGCACGTTTGCCTCCCGCCGTGTTCCTCATTGGCCCTTCCATATTGTATGACTGCTACGATCACAAGACTCAGGTAGGACTCTCCGATATCAGGCGTTGGCCGCGAGGCGATGCAAGGCACATGGACGTAACATCCATAACCTTATATGGGTCCCGAGTATATGAAGCTTTCGATGTTTGGTCCAAACACAGCACATTCTTTTTGTCCCACCACACCAAGACTCCCTCGAAGAACCATAGAGAACACTCCCAAACTATCACGCACACACAATGAACTGCAATCGGACCATCACAACAACAGCGCTGTCGAAGCAATCGGCAACCCACATCCTCAGAACACTCAATGGCAAGGCCACGACAACAGCGGCCAGACCAGCCTTCATACTCCTCCAATCTCGATGCTCGCCACCTCAACGACAATTCACCACCAGCCGACCAGCCCTGATGAAGGAGCTCTTCCCACTACCCGACACACCGAACATCAAGACGACAGAAGCGGCATGGCAGCATCCCATCTACAGCTACGAACAGATGGAATCGATCAAGGTGGCTCATCGCGAGGCCAGGACAGTGTCGGATCATGTGGCCCTCTCGATCATGCGCACGGTGCGGTTTGGCATGGATCTTGTCACCGGCTACAAGCACGACAAGGCTGTGGCGAACGGCACCAAGGATCCGAAGGAAGCGAAGAGCACGAGCTCTATGACGGAGCGCAAGTGGATGATACGGTAAGCTGCTCAGAGCCTTGGACGACAAGTGAGTTACTGACTTGGCGGCAGCTTCATCTTCCTCGAGACAGTAGCTGGAGTTCCGGGAATGGTGGCGGGAATGTTGAGGCATCTGCACTCGCTCCGCCGCATGAAGCGCGACAATGGCTGGATCGAAACTTGCCTGGAAGAGTGTAAGCGTCCCCTAACAACTCTCACAAGCGAACCACCTGCTAAACAAGCTCCAGCCTACAACGAGCGCATGCACCTCCTCACCTTCCTCCAAGTCGCCCAGCCCGGCTGGTTCATGCGCCTCGTCGTCCTCGGCGCCCAGGGCGTCTTCTTCAACACCTTCTTCATCTCCTACCTCATCTCCCCGCGCACGGCGCATCGCTTCGTCGGCTATCTTGAGGAGGAAGCGGTCCTCACGTACACTCGCGTCCTGCAGGACATCGACGCCGGCAAGCTCCCGAAGTTCGCCCAGATGCAGGCCCCTGAGATCGCCGTCAAGTACTGGAATATGCCGGAGGGCCAGCGCACGATGCGGGATGCTATTTTGTATATTCGGGCCGACGAGGCGAAGCATCGGGAGGTCAATCACACGCTTGGGAACCTGGATCAGAAGAGTGAGTCACTACCATTCAACATGATACCTGAAGGCGATGTCATACTGACCACGTGACAGACGATCCGAATCCATTCGCCGCGAAGTTCGAGGATGACAGTAGACCGCATCCTGTGAAGGACATCAAGTATCATAAAGCGACCGGTTGGGAGCGGGAAGAAGCGCTGTGAGGCTGACTGCTGTCATGTTGACTTGATTGGTGGTTGACGTTGAAGCGGGCGTTGGGCTGCTGGGCGAGTAGTGTTCTGTCTACAATTGGAGTCGTCGAGCTCTATATACCCAGTGCGGGTATGGCTAGATCATTGGCATGGTGTCAAAAGTGCATACCTTACATGTAGTCAGCCAACACCTCAATCTCCGCTTCGTCAATCGTCACATTTGGAGAGTATCACACGCGAGAAGGAGTGCTTGTTGATCATCCAGGGAGCGAGATACTTTGGCGCAGTTGTGTCTCACCTATTCCAGGCAGCGGACCGCTGCTGTGTTCAGTCGCACAACGAATCACTCAAGCGTACATATGCGTCTCCGATCTTGACGAAGTACATATACTCTTCTTGATAAAGCTTCTAATAATCTAACGCCCCACGCTGAGACCCACTCCTGAATATCACCGTGCAGCTCTCATTCTCTCGCACCCGCAGCCCAGATCAACGCTCGTGAACTCAGTCGTACCTCCCGAACTCCGAATCCTACACCCGTACATAGCCAACATGACCGCCATAACGCACTACAAAACTCCTGTCGTCGAAGCCGTACCGTCATGACTTGTGAATCGCAATCCAGACCTTGCGAACTGTCAGCAGCCACACCCAGACGCGCGTGAAGGGTAGAGCAGATACACTCACCGGTGGCAAATCTCGGCCTCGCCTGCCATTCCACCCGCAAGCCTCGAAGGTGCTCTTCGCCCTATCGGAGCCATACTCGATTGTCGTGCCCTCTACATCACCATCATATCAGCATCACGCCCACTTCATCAATGTTCATCCAGGGCAGCGCTTCACACGTACTCAAAAACGTCCCATCACCCACTTCAATACACTCCGTCGCCGCCCACCCCGCACACTTCTCCGCCCCCTCACTTGACTTGGCCCCCTTCACATACTCAATCATCTGCTTCACCGTCTTCTGCGTGCCGGCGTGGAAGATCTTGAACGGCAGTTGCCGGCCCTTGTACTTCGGGAGCCAGATTTTGGACGCCGGTTTGAAGATATGGAGAGTAAGAGTTTCCATGGGGAACATGTAGTTCGTGCCCGGGAGGAGGGCGGGGGGGGCGCGAGGGTTGGGTTTGGGCGGTTTCTTCTTGTCGGAGTCCGGTTTCTTGGCTGCGGGTTCCTTCTCTTCCTCTTTCGGCGGGGGTGGTGGAGCTGGCGGAGCTGCGGTCTCCTTCGGCGGCGCGGGCGGCTGGGAGATACCGTAGACGCCGATGGGACCGGGCATGTATTGCAGAGGTTGCATGTAGAAAGGTGGCGCTAGGTACGTGAAGATGCCAGGCGTCGGCACGGCCGGTTGTGGTTGTGAGGGCGGTGGTAGTGTCTGATAGCCGCCATCGGCGCGCCACTGGTATGGTGGGTAGGCCATTGTCGGTACCTCGCCGAGGTCGTAGAGTGGGATTCGAGTGGTACACCAAGGGAGATTGATTTGACGAGAGCAAAGAGATCGGACCTTGTGTCGAGGGCCACGGAATACGAGTGGATTGAGGGACAACAGCCGGGAGAGCAGATGAGCAAGGGATACTTGTACTTACGGGCAAAGCATGTGCGCATGTTGTCTCGGTGCACGCGGTCAGAGGGCAAAGGGTCGAACAGTGAACACTCCCCGCTTGCTGCGTATCCCGAGGCCAGCGTTGCGCCGTTGCTGGCCTTCCCGAGGCTGCTACAGGCGTAGCAAACTAAGTCGTTGGCAGTGAAGCCTGTGGAGAGCAAGCGCGACTAGGATGTAGCCAACTTGTCGCCCTGCGATGACTTGATACAGTAGCCCGATACATCAAGTTTGACCTCCGGTCCCTGCTGCCCGCGGACACGCGAGGACCTCGGAAGCCTCAAGGGCAATCGTGGGCATTGCAGCCTCAATCTACGGCTGTCAATATCTTGCCAGTAGGTTGTGTTGTGGGTTTGTATATCCGATCGAAGTCGTTTAGTTGGCCGATGAAGTCAAACTTCAGTGTCCAGTAACGTCGAGCCTCTCCTCATACATGTTTTCCTCTTCGCCCATCCGTGCCTCCTGCCGTTCAACTCGTTGATCGTCCTCCGAAGCCTGGCCGTCCTGCGAGATCTGGCCGTGACCCTCTCCGTACTCCGCTGGAAAGTCGGGTGGAAAAGTTGGCTTGAACGGTATCCCGGGCTTCAGATACAAGAGAAGCCGAAAAGCTGTACTTCCGTTCAAATAATACCGATGCAGCCGCTTGGTACGCAGGAACCCCAAATTCTCGTATATGCGGAGGGAGGGGGTGTTGGTCACTTCTGTTTCCAGTGCGATCTGTTGTTGTACGGTCAATTCCTACGTCGGATATCATCGAAGCAGAGCGGCGTTACCTCATCGGCGTCCTTCTCGATCATCTTCTCGACTGCTAGCCGAACGAGTTTGGTGGCTATCCCTCGACCGCGATACTCGGAACGGGTGGCGAGCATGGCAATGTAGCCTCGCAAGGGACCGCCACGGTGTGGTTCCAATTTACAGACGATGACGCCGAGTAGGGCATTGCTCTCGCCATCGAGTGCCTACCGGAACATCAGCTCAAGCTCGTCATGTCCTGTCGAGTTCAGAGGGACTAGTACGCACCATGAAGCACAGATCACCCCATTGGTACAGGAAATACCGGTAGACATAGATGCTATAAGGCTCAGACAGGTCTTTCGAGATCAACTGTCGAATGGCGGGAAGGTAAGACGATTCTTTCTCGGAGCCATAGGAGATGTAGTGGACGTCCAGCTCGCCGGTGAACTTGGGTGGTGGTGTGGTCTCGGTGGACCCATCGATTGCGGCAATCTTGCTGGTGCCACTCATCGGGGAAGACGCGTTGCAGGTCTTAGATTATCTGAGCGTGGACACATCTGTGCTCTGTATGTGCCTTCCCGTTTCGGTCACGGCTCGGGCATAGGTGGCATCTGTTATGAATACCACGATTTGCATGTGAAAGTTCGTCCCACGCATGTGCCAGCTCGCGCCAAGCGATGACGTCGAACCAGTCGCGTCGACCAGTGTGGAAAATATGAGGTGATCTCGAGACGTGGGAGAGGAGCAAGAGGGCGTTAATAGACTCTATGAGCTGACCATGTCTGACCTCCGCCGCCGTATCTTCGGTTTCGGTGTCAACAGCCCAGACAGCACGCCGGCAAGCTCTCGCGACGCCAGCCCTGCCCCGACGCAGCAAGACGAGAATACGGCGAACAGCTACACAGTAGTGCCGGCGGCCAAGTTGGACAAGCTGAGCCGTAAGGGTAAGAAACAGGCTACGAAAAGACGCAATGTGTGGATCTTTTTCGTTCTCGGGGGCCTCCTTGGTGTGCTCGTGGCTGGTTTCTTCGCCACCAGCAATGGCGGCCTGGACAAGCTGGCGGACATGGCAGGATTGAGTGACATGAACCTCGACGCCATACTCGACGTACTGCCCGCAGGTCTCATCCAAGAAGTGCGCGATCTTCAGGTCAGTTCTTATCGCGCCATCCTACTCTTCCATCAGCTGATTGTTGACCAAGGTGCCTATAATTGCAGACACCAGAGAAAGATGTCGTCAACTACGACTCTTTCGCGATTGGCCTTCAGGCTCGGTCGGAGGGTGTGTCCGCCAGGTATCCGGTGATCATGATTCCTGGAGTCATCTCGACCGGCCTTGAGAGCTGGGGCACCGAAGAGCAGTCACGGCAGTACTTCCGCAAGCGTTTATGGGGCTCCTGGACCATGATGCGAGCGCTAGTGCTTGATAAGACCTCCTGGAAACGGCATATCATGCTTGATCCGGACACCGGCCTTGACCCGCCCGGTATCAAGTTGCGCGCAGCTCAGGGATTTGACGCCGCAGACTTCTTCATCACGGGCTACTGGATCTGGAACAAGATCCTTGAGAACTTGGCGACCATCGGCTACGATCCGACGAATGCTTTTACCGCGGCATACGATTGGCGGCTGAGCTACATGAATTACGAAAAGCGAGATCAATACTTCACGCGTCTCCGGAACCACATTGAACTTGGCAAGCAGGTCTCTGGCTTGAAGGTCGTGCTTCTTTCGCACTCCATGGGCTCTCAAGTCCTGTACTACTTCCTCCACTGGGTCGAAGCGGAAGGCTACGGCAACGGAGGACCTTCCTGGGTCAACGATCACATCGAGTCCTGGATCAACATATCCGGATGCATGCTCGGCGCGCTCAAAGACGTGCCCGCGGTACTCAGCGGCGAAATGCGCGACACCGCCCAACTCAACGCCCTCGCCGTCTATGGCCTCGAGAAGTTCCTTTCCCGGCAGGAACGCGCCGAAATTTTCCGTCGCATGCCGGGCATCAGCAGCATGCTTCCGATTGGCGGCGAAGCAGTCTGGGGCGATCACATTTCTGCTCCAGACGATAGACCCGGCCAAAACATCACCTACGGAAATTTCCTCAGCTTCCGGCAGAGCGGCAATGACTCTGCCAATAGCAGCACGCCGAGCAGCAATCTCACAATGGGTCAGGCTCTGCCGTATCTCTTTGCTCACACCCAGCAATGGTACCGCGACGCCACGCAGCAAGCCTATAGCCGTGGTGTGGCCCACACACGGAAAGTGGTGGAAGATAACCAGCATATCCCGGCAAAATGGATCAATCCCCTCGAAACGCGCTTACCCCTGGCGCCGGACTTGAAGATCTACTGTTTCTACGGCATCGACAAACCCACCGAACGGGCATACTTTTACCGCGACGACCCGGCTTCCTCCTCTTCTGGCAATAACACGACGGCTGGAGACGGTGACCCCCGAGTTATGATCGACACCAGCCACTCCACCCCTGACAGTTTCGTAGACCGTGGTGTCATCATGGGAGAAGGGGACGGAACGGTGAACTTACTGAGTACGGGATACATGTGCAACAAGGGCTGGAAGATGAAGCGGTACAATCCTGCTGGTATCAAGGTGACGACTCATGAGATGAGACATGAGCCCGATCGATTCAGTGCGAGGGGTGGGCCGAATACTGGCGATCACGTCGATATCTTGGGGCGGTCGTCCCTGAACGATCTTATACTGAGGATTGCGGGCGGGCAGGGGGACAAGATTGAGACGAAAGTCTACTCCGATATCTTGATGTATGCCGATAAGGTCAAGATCTACGATGATGAAGTTGAGGAAGCGTAGTGTGTCGCTCGGCTGCTCTCGTTAGGGTCTGATATTTGGCGGCATTGTCTGGATTTGGAGAATGTGCAATTTGCTGTGGAGCGGTGGCGGCAGCACCTAGCAATGATGTGGCGGTGCTTCAAAGGTGTTCCGGAGCGGCTGCGGCGGCGGTGGAGGGACCTCACGCGGCGTCAATGAAGGGCGGAAGGCTTGGTACCTTTTGATCGGTGAGAGTGGAGCGATGAGAGGCTGGCACGGCACACGGCTCGCAGCATTACGGCAGACAACAATGCTCGGCAATAATAACCAACGGTTCACGACGTGCCTCATATTGTCAAAGCGGCGCTCCGGAGGATCGAAGGTAGACTTTGTGAGGCACTCTTGGCCAGATCTACGAGGAAGAGGATTTGAGATCGATTCGGGATACCTAAGCCTGAGGATCCTCCTCGCCTTGAGACCGAGCGTCCCGAGTACCAGCAGTGATATTGGTCTGCAGTCCCCAGATGGGCTCAGGAGGGCATTGTGGAGTCTCACAGCTTCGCCTGTGCCTTCTCGTCCTCAACAATAGCAGCAAGCATCCCCTCAGCAACGTCCTCATTGTCTTCTGCCTCGGTAAGCCAGGTGACCAAACCAGCCTTGTGCGACCGGACTTCAATTTCCATCTTCATCTGCTTGACGACGCAAATCGCATCGTCCTTTTTCACCACATCACCCACATCTACCAATACTTCGACCAGCTTCCCGGAGATAGGCAAGACGATGTGAGTGCCATCAGAGCGCGAGCCTTGTCTGTGCTGGGAGCTTGTGGCCGAGGCAGACGTAGACGTGCTCTGCATGTCCATCCTGAACGCCTGCGGGCTGGATCCAGGAGCTGTGAACATGATGTCCGCTGCGAAATTGGTCGGAAAATCATTCCGGATGACTTTCGCGAGCTGGAGATGATGAGGCCGTGTGTTTACCTTTGCGGATGACTGCGGTCGCAGAGCGATTGACCAGGCGTCGTCTTTGCGGAACATGAGAGATGCGCCGGAGGCTGCTGTGTTACTGTCATTTGATGGCTGTGGTGCAACTAAGCCATGGAATGGGTCCGGAAGCTTAGACTGCTTACGACTTTGCTCGAGCAGCTCGTCGTGCTTCGCTTCTAGCCATTGCGTATCACACACACCAGCTCGGAAATCTGCGTGATCCACAATGGCTCGCAGCAGCGCTATATTAGTAGTAATACCAATGACAGAAGTGTCTGCGAGCGCTCGCTTCGCTTTGCTGACAACGTCTTGCCAAGTCCGAGCAGTAACGATAACCTTGGCAATGACACTGTCAAAATCAGAAGTGACAACGGCCGGTACTCCGTTGATCAGGGCCGTGTCTACCCGGATACCGTTGCCCGAAGGGAACCGGAATGATTGTATCTTGCCAATGCTGAGCGAGTAGTTCTTCTCTGGATCCTCGGCCGTGATACGGAGCTGGATTGAGTGCAGCGGTGGTGGGTCCAGCGGGTTCTGCAGAAGGCCAGCCAAGCCAGCTTCGTCGAAAGAAGCGCCCTGAGCGAGATGTAGCTGAGCTTTGACGATGTCGACGGAACATATCGACTCTGTTATGGTGTGCTCAACTTGCAGTCGTGGGTTGATCTCTAAGAAGAAAAATTGCGCAGTCTGAGGGTTCAGCAGGAACTCGAACGTTCCAAGGGAGGCGTACTTGATCTAAAAGACGTTAGCGAACGAGTTGCATTGTATATGCGTGGATCTACCTTTCTCGCCATCCTTACTGCCGCCTCAATAACAGGTCTGACAAAATCACGGTCGGCGACAGTGCTCGGAGCTAACTCAACGATCTTTTGATACCTGCGTTGTATGCTGCATTCGCGCTCCCACAGATGCACAACGTTGCCTTTCCCATCGCCCAAGATCTGAATCTCGACATGCCGAAAGCCGTCGATGGCAGCTTTCTCAGCAAACACCTTCTTCGATGGACTTTCTGCAACCGCTCGTTCAACCAAGCTTGGTAAGTCCTCTAGATTACGGATGAGTCTGATACCGCGACCGCCGCCACCATCGACGGCTTTGACCATGACTGGCAACCCGACCTTTTCGACGAACAGTTGGACGGCGTCCACTCGACCCGTCGGTTCGGTCAGTGCTGGTAACACAGGTACTTGGCACTCTACAGCCAGCAACCGAGCTCGTAGCTTGTCGCCCGTCTGCTCAAGGTTCTCGCTTCCGGGCCCGACGACCATCACGCCGACTTCAGCCATACGTCTAGCCAGCTCCGGCAACTCCGACAAGAAGCCATAGCCTGGGTGCACAGCATCAATGTTGTGCTGCTTGACAATATCTAGCAATTCATCGATGTCCATGTAAGACGCAGGGGACCGTAGCCGTATGGCGTGAGAAGCGTTGAAGGTGTGATTGATGTCATTTTCGGTGTAAAGGGCGAAGGTCTCTATGTCAAGCTCGCGGGCCGACGAGAGGATTCGGACTGCGATTTCGCCTCTACTGGGTATTAGCTAGAGCACTTTATGGATTTGGGGATCGCTCAGGACCTATTGGCGACCAGCAGCCTTTGAATGGATCGTGGGCGAATGCTGCCCATTGTGCGGGGTCAACTCAAAGCAGATATGTGTGTTCTTGCAAGGAACGCTCAGGCGTCTTCCGATAGGAGAAACAAGACCACGACTGGTATCATGAGAAGGTCCTTGCGAGGAGCGATCGTGTGAGGCGAAGTGAACTGAAGTCGGATGGATGTGCCTCGGCTGTTCTATTGCCTCCAAAACGTTCATCAACGACGATGCCAGCCACAGAACAACGCCGTCAGTCTCTGATACGACATGATACGATCGTAGACAATGGAAGTAGCCAAGATGTGTATAGATTTTCAACATGCAACACTGTAACCCCGGTGACTCTGGCTAGTAAGCCATATCGCTGCATTCAACTTCGAAAGCAGCCGGGCTCTTCTCCGCCATGCTACCGGATGCGGCAGGTAATTATTTTTCCAACGAGGAGCGAGGAGGTCCGATAGCTCTTGCTTGGCCGCTCAGGCGATGAGAGGCACCATCAACGCGCAGACGTCATCCTCAAGAGCTCGCTGCCCGTCTGTCAAACCCCGCGCCATTATTGGCGATGAATGAAAGGCCGTGCTGGCGACGATTCGACTGCTTCGTCTCAACTCTCGCGCTCTTCCACCAACTGACACTCGTCACCCTCATACGATTGTCTCACTAAGGTATCTCCTCCATACCAGTCGCCATGGTCAAAAAACGTAAACCACTCCACGGCCCATCTGCCCCGAACGATATTCTGACAGCTTCCCAGGAGCGCTATGCTGCATCTCGGTCGACATCGACGCCGTAGCCGGCTGGCTCGGCAGCTACGGCGGCGAGGACAGCACCTCTGACATCTCCCGTGGCCTCTTCGCCGGCACCATCGGCGTCCGCCGCTTGCTCAAGATGTTTGACAAGTACAAGATCAAGACCACCTGGTTCATCCCCGGACACAGCCTTGAGACCTTCCCGGAAGAATGCCGTATGATCGTCGACGCGGGCCACGAGATTGTAAGGCTGATCAGTGTACCCTATGCGTGGAAGATCGACAGCTGATGCTCTTCGCTTTGATAAGGGTCTCCACGGCTACTCGCACGAGAACCCGACCGCAATGACGCTGGAGCAGCAGACGGCCATCATGGATAAGTGCTACCATCTGATTAAGGACTTCCAGGGCGGCAAGCCACCGAGAGGCATGGTGGCGCCGTGGTGGGAGAGCAGTCAGGAGGGTGCAGAGCTGATGTTGAGGTACGGGCTGGAGTACGACCATAGCTTCAGCCATCATGATTGCCAGTGCTACTGGTTGCGAACGGGTGACAAATGGATCCCGATTGACTATAAGAAGCAGCCGGAGCACTGGATGAAGCCGCTCGAGGGAGGGGCGATGACGGGGCTGTGTGAAATCCCAGCGAGCTGGTATTTGTAAGTCGAAAAAGGCATCGACCCGGGCGTGTCTTGCTTACTGATGAGGCTTCCAGAGACGATCTGCCGCCTATGATGTTCATCAAAAAGGCGCCCAACTCCCACGGCTGGGTCAATCCACGAGATGTCGAGGAGTTGTGGATGGATCAATTCGACTACCACTACCGGGAGGAGGACGACTTCGTGTTTCCAGTGACCGTCCACCCCGACGTGTGCGGTCATCCTCATGGCCTGATGATGCTCGAGAGGTGAGTGTCAGCGGCATAGGAGAGAGCTTCGGACGCGAGCGCTGACATTGTCGCAGGATCATCGAGAAGCTCAACACAAAGGAGGGCGTCGAGTGGGTCACGATGGAACAAATCTGCGATGACTTCAAATCCAAGAATACGCCTCCGAAAGGTGCGTTGTTGCCGGCGAAGATTGGGGCTATATTGGAGCATCCAGACTTGCAATTGGAGAAGCAGGAGTAGGCTCTTGATGCCACGTAGTCCGTGCAATGTCGATGTCGACGTCCAGACAGGAGTGTGTATCAAAAGTGAGCCCGGGGTATGCGAACGATCCTCCAGTTGTGTTGGACCTCTCACTGGCTTGAGCGAGAAATGGTCATAGAACATGTCGAGGTTTCAAGCGCGTCTCCAAGAAGTGGCGACCACGAGAACGTCACGAGTGCACGTGAAGGGGTGGGGCAAATGTTCACATGGGACCGTAGAGGGTTTCGTAACGTTTCAAGATTCCCATGCGACACTACTGTTGGTGATTCCGGGCATCAGCATAGCAAAGTAGTCTGTCTCGATGAAGGTTCTTGCAATGCTTCGATAACACAGGACGCTTCGCCGTCTCGAACGCACGAGAGAGACAGATGAGTGTGCCACAATCCGACGGCTACTTCCCTCTGATGCAACAAGCTCGCCGGACTCCAACAACGCAGCCGGGCACTCCGCAGACGATGTATGGGCAGCCAGGGCAGCAGGATGCGGGAGGGGTGGCGCAACAAATGGGGCAGCTGAGTCTTGACGGGAGTGCGCCGATGCCAACGAGGAAGAAGAAGGATAGACATGCGTACCACCAGCTCGAGCAACCGGCGTCCGCTCAGCAGCCGTATGAGGGTGTACCGAGCGGACAGTTTCTGAACGGGCAAGCTGGACAGTCTTCGAGAGGTTCAAGTCCGGCGCCACAGGCATGGCAACAGCCGTCGCAGCCATGGCATTCTCAGCAGATGCAACAAGCTCAGCAACCTCGCGGTACGCCGATATCGATGGGTGGCCAGATGGGTCAGCAGCCAGGTGGCATGTCAGCTGGTGGAGGTGCACAGGCGAGGGTCAACCCGGATCAAATACCAAGTGTACCATTGAGCAGAGATTCGTCGGCCGAGCACTACAAGACTCAGATCTACCCAACGATGGAGCAGCACCTTCCACCACCCGCTACGACGCCCTTTGTGCCATATGATCAGGGGAGTGCCTCGCCAAAGTATGCGCGACTGACGCTGAATTGCATACCGCATGCGCACGACCAGATGGTATCGACTGGCCTACCTTTAGGCCTCGTCTTACAGCCGCTAGCGAAACAAGCCGACGGCGAGCAAGCAATACCCGTTTTGGACTTCGGCGAGATCGGGCCGCCTCGATGTCGACGCTGTCGAGCGTACATCAACCCTTTCATGGTCTTCTCCAACGGTGGCAATCGCATGACCTGCAACCTCTGCGCCCATCCGAACGACGTTCCGCCAGAATACTTCGCACCTACTGATCCGAGCGGCGTGCGAGTGGACAGAGCGACGAGACCGGAGCTGCTGCTTGGGACGTGCGAATTTCTTGTACCGAAGGAGTATTGGTCCAAGGAGCCAGTACCTATGCGCTATCTTTTCTTGCTTGACGTGAGCGCCGAAGCCTACGGCCGCGGGTTCTTACAAGGCGTTTGCGACGGTATACTTGCAGCGATCTACGGCGATGAAGTGGAGACGACTTCCGGCGACAATGCTGACGGAGAGATTGCTGCTAAGCTTAGCAAGGCACCTGCAGGCGCTAAAGTAGGCTTTATGACCTTCGATCGCGAGATACATTTTTATGACGTCTCTGCTGGCGTAACAGCACCTCAAGAACTAGTTGTATCTGACCTTGACGACCCTTTCGCAGCTATTTCGGCAGAGCGGCTCTTCGTAGACGCTTCGGAATGTCGACGTAACATCACGACCCTGCTCAAACGAATCCCAGCCATGTTTGCCAACATCGGGTACCCGGCGCCAGTGCTCTTGCCATCTCTCAACGCTGCGCTTTCTGCTTTGGAGTTGACTGGCGGCAAGATCATCTGCTCCCTCGCTACACTTCCTACGTTTGGACCTGGTCAGCTACACCCGCGCGACAAAGGTCAAGGCCAGACAGACGACGGTGACCAAAGCAAAGAGTTCATGAAGGCGGAGCACCCCGGGTACAAGAAATGCCAAGCCGACCTGGTCAAAGCGGGTGTGGCCGTCGACTTCTTCCTCGCTGCACCGATGGGCGGCTACCTCGACATCGCTACTATCGGCTTCGTGGCAGAGAAGACGGGTGGCGAGACGTACTACTACCCCAACTGGTCGTACCCGCGCGACTGTCTGCGGCTCGAGAAGGAGCTGACGCATACGCTGCGGAGGGATCAAGGGTATGCGGCGCTGATGAAGGTGCGATGTAGCAATGGTCTGCAAGTGGCGCATTACAGTGGCAGCTTCACGCAGCATACATTTGGTGCGGATCTGGAGCTGGCGAGCATCACGCAGGATTCGGGCATGAGTGTCACATTTGCCTATGATGGAAAGGTGAGTGTTCGCTTGAACCCAATGGCGAGTGTCGAGGAGAGGAGGCGAGCGACGCATGTTGAGGTGCGGCGTGGCAGCCTTCAGCGAGCGAGGACTTGGGCTGACAGCGTGTCTTCTAGCTCGATCCGAAGCTTGACGCGCACTTCCAGGCAGCGCTGCTGTATACCACGACCTCGGGGGAGCGACGGGTAAGATGCATCAACGTCGTAGCGTCGGTCACGGACAATGCGCGAGAAAGTATGCGCTTCGTCGACCAAGACGCCGTCATCTCCGTCATGGCCAAAGAAAGCGCTGCCAAAATCGGCGAGCGCAATCTTAAGGACATCCGACAAGCACTTCAGGACAAGTCGATCGATATCCTCGCCGGCTACCGCAAGAACGTTTCCGACTCGCATCCCTCCGGCCAGCTGGTCCTGCCAGAGAACCTCAAAGAGTTCGCTATGTATATGCTCGGTCTTGTTAAGTCGCGCGCACTAAAAGCCGGTCGCGAACCCAGCGATCGCCGAATCCAGGAAGTCCGCATGATCAAGAGTATGGGCCCGGGCGAGCTGAGCCTGTACCTGTATCCGCGCATCATTGCAGTCCATGGCCTCGACCCTACAGAAGGCTTCGCGGACGATAACGGGCACCTGAAGATGCCGCATGCGGTCCGCGCGAGCTTCTCGCAGATGGAGGAGGGCGGGGCGTACCTCGTCGACAACGGACAAATCTTGCTCTTGTGGCTGCACCAGCAAGTCTCGCCGAATTTGCTGGAGGATCTCTTCGGCGAGGGCATGGACGCTTTGCAGGCGCTGGATCCGAATCTGTCTGCTTTGCCGGTGCTGGAGACGCATCTTAATGCGCAGGTGCGGAATCTCCTATTGCATTTGGAGGAGCAGCGGGGCAGCAAGGGGCTGGCTATACAGCTCGCGCGGCAGGGGTTGGATGGCGCGGAGTTTGAGTTTGCGAGGCTGTTGTATGAGGATCGGGGTTCGGATGCGAGCTCTTACGTGGACTGGCTGGTTACTTTGCACAGGGGTGTCGGTTCTGAGGTGAGTGACGAACGTGAAGTGTGATGAGCCTTTTACTGATGCATTTGTAGCTGAGTGGGCAGCGCGCCAAGGCCAGCGAAGACGTGTCCCAGACGATTACGAACACGATCTCGAGTATTACTGGCAGCATCGGCTTGCATTGAACGAAGCCGTCGTCGGAGGCTGGCGCAACGATCCGCACGGTAATATTGTAATGACACATGAGTTCATTCCTGCGGAGGCAGGCGGATATGCTCGTGGTGGGCCTCGTCAGCTATGAAGCAGGAAGCTGGTAGTACGAGACGTACGACTTGCGCCGTGAGAGATGCACAATCCGGCCTGCGGGCTGGACCCGGTGATCCACAATGGGGTCCGGAGTATCAGCGAGGATGTCCAACGTGCGACCCCAACGGCAAGCACACTACCACTTCTAGCTTCGTGTGATCGGAGGCGGCATATGCACAGCCTTCAGCTTCTCGCCCGCGATCCTGAACGGGAGAGATTGAAGATGTAAAGGCCACAGAACGAGCTGGCTCCGTCCTTGACGAGCTTGACGAGCGATGTCAGTGAGGTACAAAGAGGAGCCATATTAGCACAGCTACAAAACTCAACCCTACTTCCACCATGACGAATTCTGAGTCTCCATGCTACTAATGCGCAGATTCCTGTCTAACTATGTCACACAACCGGCTGAATGAACAGAATACCCGGCGTGCATTAAGGAAGAACGACACGAAGTCGGCTCTGAGCTCCAAAGCAAATCCATTAGATAGCCCAAAAGCCCCTTCCTATACAAGTTCGAGCCCTTATACAAAACCCCATTCGCTATGCATCACACGCACCGAGAAAACTTTCGCTATGCTCGATCGGAATCCAACCTCTCTAGGACAAGCAAAACAACAGCACCGAGGTGACTCCCAGCGCAGACACCCACAGACCCCCCGGGATCGTCATGCCAGCCGGCGCGCTCGACTTCGCCGTGCTCGAAGACGACGATGCCGACGACGATGAAGAGGACGACCCCGTAGTCGTGGCCGCGGAGCTGCCCCCCGTGCTCGTCGCGGAGGAGCTCCCGCTCGAGCCGGTGGAGCTCGGGCCCAACCCGCTGACGGATACCGCGGCGACGTAGGAGAAGGTGTCGTCGATGCAGCCGTTGTCCAGTACGGGGAAGGCGTAGGTGGAGGGGTCGCTGATGTTGGAGGGGATGTAGCCGTCTGCGAGGCCGCGGCGGTAGGACCAGGCGTCGATGTCGTACTCAGTTTGCCCTGTGGTGCTTCTGTTAGTGATGTGTGCGGAAGTTGATTGTGGGGTCTTTTGGGACTTACAGGACCAGAAGTACCAGCCAATCGAGGGCTGGCCTGCTTTCTGAGGCGAGTACGCAGCGTTTTGCGCCTCGAATAGTTTTCGGAACCAGGTTCGCTTCGTCTGGTCCTGCTCGGTGTTCGAAGAAGAATTTGCGGTAATACCTGCCATGCAGTCAGCACCGCCGTGCCCCATGGCTTTTATGGTTTCGACTTACCAGTGCTCAAACTCCACTCGCCTACCAGAGTTGGCGGGATACCGGTGTTGTTCAGCTTGAGCGCCGCTGCAAAGTCACAGATGCGCTGCAGGATCTGCGCCTCTGGCAGCTTGTCGAGCGGCGGGAAAGCCCAGAACTGATGGGTGTCAAGAGTCAAGAACTTGCCCGGGGTTTGAGCATTCGCGTTATGCGGGTCGTAGTTGGCCCAGGTCGGAGGGTTGTAAAATGCGTCTATTAGGGTGTCAGCGTAGTCGATATGTGCGGTGAGATTCCAATCTTACCATGGATTGTGACGTTGATCCCGCTCGAATTCGCGGGACCAACAACGTCAGCTCCGGCCGTGTAGAAAGTCCTCAGCGCTGCATTTGCGAAGATGGGCTCGTTGAGAAGTTCGATGTCTGCGCCAAAGGGTCAGTAAGTGGCGAATACGACGGGGCTGATTGTGGCTTACTCGTCACTGCGCCTCCGTACATCGCCTGCGTGAACTCTGCCGTCAAGTTGCGAAGAACGTTCAGACTCCGGTCCGAGTTGGAACTATTGTCGACGAAGCCGATAGGTCCGACGAGGCCAGTCTCTTCCCACCCGTTCTGCGAGCCAGGCGCACCATGCAGATCGATCATGACGTTGAGCCCGAGCTCCTTGGCCCATTGTACAGCTCGGACGAGATACGTGTACTAGACATGTCAGCTTCGGTCGTGAATGTACGACTAAAGCAGCACTAACCTGTCCAGATACATATGGTTCATAGTCTAGCAGGTCAACAGCCCAGTATCCAAGCGGGATGCGGATGGCGGCTTCGAGGTGGAACGTCAGCACGAGCTGCACACGAACTTAGAAGCGCTTCACAAGCGGCAAGACGTACTGCGAAGTCCACGGTCAGCATGTACATTCAGCTAGTGGGGGCGACATTTGCGACGCTCATACCTGAGTCCGGCAGCCTTGATCTCGGCCAAGTCATTCCGTGTGTAGAATGTCCTTACTCGGGTCAGTACAGCAGCCTTTGACGATACAGGGCGCACCAAGCGACTCACGACCAGTGATTTTCGAGCGTCTTGAGGCACTCCTGCTTGCCGAGCGCATTGCATAGATGCCACTCGTCGGCGGTGTTGGTAGACTTGAACAGCGAAGGGGTCATCCTGGAACCCCAGTATCAGTCTCCATGTAGCACCGCATTATGTACAATGCCCGAGCATGCAAGGAATGCGCTGCGCGTACCATGGCTCCGTCACCAGCCAACCGCCAAGATTGACGCCGCGAACAATGTTCGCGCTCGCGCCGGCCGCCGCACCGGCCAACAAGGTGAAAGCAGATGCGCGCATGATGTACTATTACCGCGAAAAGTGTAAGCAAAAGAGTGTGTGTAGAAGCGCAATGCTGATGTGAGGCAGGCTGGTGTGTTGTAGCAGTAGTAGTGAAGGCGAGGAAGGTGATGTTGGGAGATGTCAAAGTGTTCGGACCCCTTGAAGTGGCGTCCCGGTCGAATTAGCGTGCTCACTCTAATAAAAGTGACTGAGTGATTGCGTGGCTGCCGGCTGATCCGCGCGACCGTCTTCCGTAGCAAATGGCGAGGAAGCTGGACCATCGAACGACATGAATGTATAAAGTTTCATGGAGACGCCGTGGAGATGTGTACCATGCATACCAAAGGCAGTTTGCCCGTACGCGTGACTCAAAGATCTCGACCGTCTTCTTCCCCCGTTTGTCTTCTCCCACGTGGAGGGTACAACGATCTTCTTCGCGGCTCGATCAACGTCCGATGGAGCAGTTATGAGTACATGCAGATATCCTGTATCCACGGCTTCGCTAGATGGTGTAGGCGAAGCACTGACACTCGGTACAAGTAGAGTACCACGTACGGTGTCTTACGGTATTTACCATCAATGGAAGAAACCAGGCCCACCGCGACGACGACCAGCAGATCGTGGAGGCGACACGTTGCAGTAAGCGGCTTCATCCCCGTCAACATGTCACCGAAAAACGCACATCGCCCCAGAGTACACCGCAGAGGACTTTGGGGAAAAAGCTACACAAGCACCGCTCTGGACGGCTTTACGCAGACGTTCACTGCACAGCCCAGGGAAGGGCGGGACGGTGGCGAGATCTGTTCACTGAGCGCACAATCGCCGCTCGTCCAGTCCGAGATGCTCGACATGGTAGACCAGGCCGTGGAGGGGTCGTGGAGAGGCCACCGTGGAGGTCGTCGCTCGGCAGAGCGAAGAGTCTCTCTCGGTCGGCGGGCAGTGTCTTTGCGTGAGCGGTAGGCATCTGTTCGGTGCATCCGGAACCAAATGTCGGCTTGGTGCGTCCGCGTAAGGCATGCCAGAAACGACGTGTTGTACTCTCTGCTGCTCGTAAATCGTATGATAGACGCTGTGCTAGTTGGTGCTCGGTAGTGTGTTACTGACTGATATGAAATGAGAGAATAAAGAAAGTATCGGTTCACTCGCCATCAACGAAAAGTACGGAGAGCTATCACCAACTCCAGCTACAACCCACTAATTATTTAACCATCGGCTTGGGCCGACTCGCTGCCGCAACACGGAACTTACCGTCAGGCGCTGCCTTGGCCGCAGGCTTCGCGCCGACCGCGGCGTTTGATTGAGGCCTACGAAAGTCAGCCAATCGCAAATATAACAAGACTGGGTTGGCAACTTACTTAGGTCTCGCCGCAGCACCCATAGGCTTCGCCGCCGCCGCCGCCGCCCCAGCCGGCCTCGGCCTGCTCGCCGCGCTGACGCGAGTCTTGCCATCAGCAACAGGAGGCGGCTTCGCAGCTCCGCCAGCTCCTACGGGTCTCGGAGCTCCACCCGCAGCAGGCAACGCTTTCCTAGCCGCAGGAGGTCCACGCTGGACATCGCCCAGCTCGGTGATGCGGCCCTTTGTCGAAGGCTGGACGGCGGTCTTCTTCTGCGCGCTGTTGACGGGGCCGTCGGCGGCCATGGAGCCTTTGATGCCGTCGCCGTAGTTGCCGATGTAGCCTCCTACGCCTTTGATACCGCCTCCGACGGCTGTGGTGGGTGGCTGGTTAGTGATTCTGTTGCCGACGGCAAGTAGTTGTAGGGTGTGGCGAGATGAGCAAAAGTAAACTTACTACCTTCTCCGAGTGATCTGCCGCTGGTCTCGATCAGAGTCCCAACGCCGCCGACGGCGTTGCCAGCCATGTTGCCGCCAGCTTGGAGGCCGGTTTTGAGGTAGCCAGCGGCTGTCGTCTGGACCTTGTCAATGGCCCAGTTCGCGATGAAGGCCATGATTCAGTGCGGTTTGGGGGTGTTGTTCTCGCGTAAGGTGATGCTCTGGGCGAATACCAGGTGACTCCACCAGCGCAAATTGTAAAATGGGACAGTGAAGGGTAGGTCGCAGACAGCTACACAGCTAAGGGACTAATAAGGGTATGCGAAGAGTGTTGAATGTGTAGTGCTGCTCTGTCTGTGCATCTGTTCGATGAGGTTCGAGGTCATGTTGTCCGTGGAAACCAGAGGCGCACAAGCCTAGAACCCCGACGTCATTATTCACCTCAGCCACACCAGACGGGAGCAGCCCTCGGGCACTGGGGCAGCTGCAGCGTCGATCTCGCCCGAACCTTGTTTCAGATTCGCTTGCCACAGACTCCGACGCGTCGAGCGTATCGAGCCGCGTCGAGGCTGTCAATGTCACTGTATCAAGTGGGTGTATACTAGGCATGGTGAAGACGACTGTGTCTCGACGACAAAGACCCCAATGCTTGTGCGGCAGAATCTTTGAATACCCAAATCGTCATCAGAGACACTCGAGCAGGTGAAATATGTACACAAGGACGACGCCCTTGCACAAACGCAGGCGACATATCAAGACAGCATTGCCAACCTCAAAACTAAGCCTTCTTCCCATTAACATACTTCTGCGTGCCCACAGCCATCGAACCACTCGGCGGCTTCTTGGCCGCAGCCACCTTCCCATTAACAGACTTCTGCGTGCCCACGGCCTTCGAACCAGCTGGCGGCTTCTTGGCTGCAGCCGCCAGATTCGCAGCGGTCAACGGCGAGGTCGTCTTCGCAACCCCGTTCACCTTCTTCGGTACAGCAGAACCATTGACACTCGCCTTCTTCGGCGGTGCCTGTCCGGGCAGAACAGCCCCGTTCTGCTTCGCCCTCTGCGCCGCGGCGTTACGCAGCGTCTTGGCAGCAGTCTGCACGGCCATGGTGCTGAGTGGACGGGTGACCATTGCCTGCATGTTAGCCATCGGCATCGATTTCTGCATGCTCTTGGCCGGGTTCGGTGTCGTTGGTTTCCTTGGCGTATTCGACGCTTCGCCGCCGACGGGTATGGACGAGACGCTGTTCGCCTTCCGACCTGGTGGGCTGGCGCGTATGACGCCTTGTTGGACCTGCAGGGCTGCCTTCCTGATGCTCTGCTGGGCCGAAGGTGGGAGCTGCGCCTTGGCGGCCGGCGCGTTTGCTGCCCTCGCGGCGATATCCGGGAATCCGGAGTTGGCGAGGAGCTTCTGCATCTTCTCTTGCGTGTCCGGCAGCTCCTTCATCAACTTGTCCATCAAGCCTGGCGGCAATGCTTTCTGTAAGTTGGCAGCCTGGAGCGCACCACGGATGGCCTCCTGGCTCTTCGTCGTAATTGGAGCTTTGCCGAGCTCGAGCAGATTGAGCTGCTGCTGCATGGCAACTTTGCCCAGGATTGCGTCGAAGTTTAAAGGCTCGGTCATGTCCACGCTACTCAACGCTCCGGCAGCCGTCGTGATGGGCCCAAAAATGCTCAGGAATTCGTCCCAGCCGCCACCCTTCACCTCCGTACTGATCGCTTTCGCATGCTGTGGCGGCTTTTTCCCCTCCACTGCTTGCATCGCAGACACGGCGTCACATGCGGGAAAGTGACCGAATTTGTAGAAGTACTCCAGGATATAGTCCTTTTCCCGCCATCGATTGGTGAGCCATCGGCCGAAGACTGCATCGTTGTCCAATGGGATGTCGGCGATTCTGTATCGCCGCCAGTACATATTGACGCTCTTGGGCGGGCGCCCTTCGAAGAACGATGATTTGAGCGTGTAGATATCTTGGCCATACATGCCTTTAGGTACACCCTCGTATGCTATCGTGCAATCGTACAGCCAGTTTGTTGACGCTTTCAACTCCTGCAGACAGAACTGCAGACCTGTAGAACGAGGCAAAAGCTGATTCTTCATGTCCGTAGTGCCAGATTTTTTGGCCCAAGACGCCGACTTCGCCCTCGTCACTTCCGAAAGGTTCGTGCCTTCCGGAAAGATGAGCAACCACATTGGATCTTCAGGGTTCCGCAGATGGTTGAACGCTTGCTTGAATCGCCACTTGTCGGTTTCCCACTTCCGGCTGAGAAAGATGAAGTTGTAGAACTGCGCGCCCCATCCGAAAATGGGTAGTTGCTTCAAGCTCTCTTTGAGAATGATGTAGATGCGACCATGCATCTTGTTGGTGTACGCAATCCACCAGAGATAGAGCCAGTCCGTGTACAGTTGATGGTTCGCCATCAACACCAATCGATGCGGGAAGTTGCACTTCAGCGTCCCGTCGTCCATCTGATACAACTGACCCTTCATACTCTCGTCGCCACTCACCCGGACGAGAGTCGGCGACCACCATTGCGTGATGGTCGTCATGAGCACCGCGAACGATTCCTTCGTCCATGCCATGTAGCTGTCGTAAAACTTCGGATCGACGAGCTTGAGCGGCGCGCCGATGAACTGGGAGGCGGAGATGGCTAACAGTCCTGACAAAAAGGTCGATCCAGCGCTGAAGGCACGCTCTGCCTGGCCCATTCCTCCATGTAGAATGGGATTCGGATTGTTGACGCCGGACTTCATGAGACTCATGCCCGCACCGCCGTCTCCGCTGGCGACGGAAGGGGTGCCCTTGGCTGCCATGATTGCTGATGATGTCCTGGTTTCGTCGGACTTGGGAGTTGCTGCTACCGCCTTGCCGTGGCCATACTGGGGTTGATGTAACAGATTATCCTACCCACTGCTGTTGAGAGACCACCTCCCGTTTGGTCTCCAACAACGCTACGTCGTGATGGGTGTGTTTTATCGCACCGCCCGTACGCGGCACACTACTCACCTGTCACGGTGCAAGCGACGTGTATGGCCCCCTGCCACAATGACCGCATTGCAGCCAGGAGCCGTCCTTCTGAGCCACGGTGGCGTCGCCATGCCTTGCTCATTGGTCGCACATGCTCGCAACAGCCACGGGAGAACTCTCCGGGCGCGAATGCCATGGCGACTCGGCGTTTTGTGACGTCGCCGCGCAGGAGACTTTCATCCAGCCTCCGCCGATCAACGGCTAGTACCTTGAACTCCACCTCCTCTTGTTGTTCGTTCGTGGGGACGTCAGATCTAAACTCTGTCAAGCCTTGGAAGTAGAATCAACTCACGCCCATTGGGAATCGCCAATTTCATATTAGAACATCCGGCAGCAAAGTCAACTCAATCGGAAGTCATCACACGAAAGCCACACACCCCACCAAGATAACAGTTACACACAATGGCGACACAAGTCAATGGCGTAGCCAAGAAGCCCGCCGCACCGCGCGCCCCCGTCAGGAAACCCGGAGCAGGCAAAGCCACCCACTCAGCCGCGAAATCCGTCCACCAGAAAGCCTCCCCCGTGCAGAACAAAGCAGCCTCCGTCGCTGGCGGCGAGAACACCACATCCGCCTACGCCATCATGGCCAGCCGGATCGCGAACCGAGTCGCTGAAATGGCCGAGAGCATCACGCTCGTGGAGAGGCAAGCCCCGTACGGCCCACCCACCCACCCACCCAACACAAGACCACCCATAACTAACCCCCACTCCCCTCACAGGCAAAAGCCCGGCCAAGCAGCTCCCGAGCCCACCCCGGAAGAGAAGAAGAAGCCCCGCAAACTCGAGATGCGCCTCAACGGCGGCGCGCAGGACTCCATCGCCTTCTCGGCGCCCTTCCTCGACAACACGCTGCAGAAGATGCTGGCGCTGCAGAACCGGATGCTGCGGTCGTCGGCGGAGCTGAGCAAAGTCGAGGGCGCGGACGAGAAGATCATCAAGGAGCATGCGTCGCAGAGCGCCGAGTTGAGCCGGATTATTGCGTTGATTTGTGCGGAGAAGGCTAGGCAGGGGGCGTAGAGAGGGTAGGTTAGGGTGTGGAGGTGGGTGTGGGGGTGTGGACGTGACGTTGGGGAGGTAATTGGATACGGGAAAGGTCTTTACGTGCGGTGTATGGGTGTTCGTTTGTATAAGCATAGGTTTTGATGACAGTATGGGTACCTTATCAGCTCATCTTTCGTGCTTGGAACGACGACGGTCTTGATAGGAACTTGCAAACACGCGAAGAACAAGTGGAGTGACGGTGTAGGTTGGTCAAATCAACAACACGCATCACCATGACCGCCCTCCGCTCCAGTCCAAGACCGAAGACGGGGGAATCAGAACGGTCGTGCGTCCCAACCGGTGTGTTATACAGGATCTTATTCCAAGGTAAACCGAAGCCAACTCATCTATCCCCACTGCCAGCCGACATCATACAGTAGTACAGTCTTAGCACCTTCCCTCCATCGCACACCCAGCACTAAACAATCCCATAAACCCTCTTCGCCACCAAAAAGCACGTGCACCCAAACGCCACCAACCCAGCGGTGATACACCAGAACCACGTCAAATCATGCTCGACGTCCTGGCCCGGCACCCACACATTCATACCCCACATCCCCGTCACGATATTCATCGGCAGCACGATGGTGCCGAGCACCGTCAGCTTGCCCAGCACATCGGCCGTCAGCTCCGCCCGCTCGTTCATGCGGATGTTGATTTGGGCGAGGTAGTTGCTGTGCGCGCGGCTGAGGAGACTGAAGCAAAGCAGTATGGTCAGTACACCGGAAGGGCTGAGGAGGGGGAGAAAATGGGGGACGGACTTCTCGTAATGACTCAGATTCCCCGTCATCGTCACGATATGGTCCTGGATATCGCCCAGGTACAGTCCGATCTCACTCCGCGGCGCCACGTGCCAGTGCTCGTTACACCGCTTCGCGAAACCCTTGATGACGTCCGCCTTGTTACCCAGCAAGCGATACAGACTCATGACTTTCTTCCGGCACTCGCCGACTCGTCTCAGCATGTCCCCTCCGGACTCGGCAGCCGTCTTGTCGCCCTCGGCTTTATGCGCGTTCATGTCGCCTGGGGAGGTACCCTGCTTGCTCTCCTTCTCCGACCCCGACGGCACGGCCCTACTGCCTTTCCCCGTGACCTTGTTCTGCTGACTCACGCGCTCGTCGTCGTGCAAGCCGAGGACGCAGTCGTCAATGTCATCCACTTCCGTCTCGATCGCTTGCACGAGCGGGAGGTAGACGTCCGTCACGTCATCGATAATCGCATAACTTATCCAATCCGCGCTGGGACTCATGTAGTCGTTCAGCTGCCTGATGCGCCGCCTCACATTCGCCGGGTGCGGCGTCATGGAGTGGTGGAAGCTCACCACGCCCTCGCGGAAGACGACTATGTAGATGTTGACGGGCTCGAGGTAGTTCTCGGACTCGGTGTCTTGCTCGAACGAGCGGTAGCTGACAAAGTAATAGTTGTTGAAGAGCTCCACTTTCTCGCGCTGTTCTTCCATCATGATATCTTCGGTCGTCAGCTGGTGAATGCCAAAGGTGCGAGCGAGGACGGTCATCTCGGCGTCGGTGGGGTTGAGGACGTCGAGCCAAAACGTCGGACGAGCACCGTAGCGTTTCGAGGGACGTGGAGTGGAATCGTCAGGGCGAGGTGTACTGCTTTGGTCGTGGAGCGTCGGGGTGTTGGAGCCAGTGTTGGTCCTCGAGTCCGATGGGGCGCGCTTCTGACCTTCAGTCTCCGCCTGGAGAGTTGGTGTCTTTTGCAGGCCGTGCAGTTGAGGCTCACTGACCTTACGCTGTAGAGACTCATGCAGGGTAGACCTTGGTACTCCGTTGGTGTCGTCATCTCCTTCCTCGTCACTCGACTCAGTCAGCTCCACCGGTTCCGGGGTAAAGAGGTCCTGGAAAGTATTGTCATCTTGCAGCAGATCGCTGATGGTCCGCGCGTGAATCGTACCGCCAACCAGTTCGTTGAAGTAGGTGAAACGAAATGGTTGCTCGCTTTCTTCGCGATGCCACGCGGCCCTGGCTGGCCGCAGACGACCGCCGACCATCACCGGCTCGGAGATCCTCTTTGCGCGGATTTGCTCTTCATGCGTTCGCTCCTCCACCTCCTCCCTCGACCACTGCTCGAGAATCTCGAAATGTGGCCACTGTCGGGTCCTCCTGCGTTTGTGCTTCGCCGACCCCTCCTGCGAATGATGGTCCTCTTCTTCGCCGATCTCGGACATCCCAGCATTGCCCGGGAAGCAAACATCCCTCTCCGCGAGCTCAGCAATAGTCGGTCGACGGGTCATGCCATCCGATGACTCGCTGGCCTTCCGTCCGTTCCCACCAACATAGTCATCATCGATGCTGATGATTGCATCGCGTCCCCGGTCCGTGCTATGCCTGTCAAGCAGAACGTCGTCCAAAGAGCCGAGCTTCGGCGAGTTGGGTACCGATGGCGGGTTGTTCACATCGTAGTCATCGTCATCCTCGTAAGACTCGCCAGGGTGGCTGCGCGCTTGAACATCGATCTTGCCACCTTTGATCGAGGCCTTGGACGCCCCCGAGGGCCTCCTCGCACGGGGCGTCCCAGAATTGCCGTACTTGACAGCGCTGTTTGTGCGGGATAGTTCAGGCTTCGACCAAGTGCGACCGCTACTGCTGAGCAGGGGCGTGCGATCGGTGGGGCCGATTTCCTCATCATCCTCGCTGATGACTGCCGTAGCGCCGCGACCCAGCCTCGACCTGAGGCTGTCACCACGCTGCGCGGCGTAGCCCGAGCCTCGCTGCTGTCTTGCCACCATCGGGAGACTGGGCCTCGCAAAGTTCTCATGCAAGCTCTCCCGCCGATTACCTCTGACCTCTCCGTGCTCTCGATGATCCAGCAGCGCCTCGCTTTCCAGACTCGTGTTGCTCCTATTGCCGGACTGCAGGCGGTAGAAGCTGTGTTGGTTGGCAGAGCTGCGCGAGCTGGGTATGTCCAGCAGACTCGGTCGCTCATCCATGCCCTGTCCGCCTTCCGAGGTCGCGAAACTCTGCCGCCGCGTCTTGCGCCTGTTCTTGCCACCTCGATGCGTCTTCTTCTTTTTAGGTTTGGCGACGTCCGAGATGGACTGCTGGGGCTGTTGACTGCTCGAGGAGGGAGCGTCGTCTGGCTTGGCCATCGAGTCAGGGCCAGATATGCGGGCGAGGCTGTCCCGTTGGTCCGCCATTGCGCTCTTGAGCCTCTGGACGAGGATGCGTATGAGATGATGTGAATGCCAGATGAGATCGGGGTTGTCCACCGCAGCTTGCCAGAGTTGGCGTCAAAGACAGTGATGAGCGTGGCGAATTAATACACGTAGAAGTTGGGCAAGGAAGTTGCCGTGGGCGGAACAGAAAGCTTGGTCTTCATCGGAGGTGGAGCTGGCGTGACTGCGGGCCTCCACTGGCTTTGACATGTGCGCTAGCCTCGGATACTCCCGAGGCTGTTGGATGGGGAATTCGAGTACGTGACAGACATGTACATGTAGATGAAGTCTGGTATACATGTACGGCTCTGTTGCGCATGACGGCAGAACAGTGGAATTGGGAGCGGTACATTGACGCATGGAGAGTAGGGTCTGGTACTTCGAGCAGCCCCGTATATCGTCACTGCAAGTACTGCTCCCGCACTTGGGGACAATGAGGCGTCAACGCCATGCACTTCTCCAACAGTCGATGACTGACCATTCGTCCCTCATCCAGCGATCACATCTCAAGCAGCTCCTCGGCATAATCGTCCAGAAAGACCACTCGGAACAGGCTGCCCCACGTCGCCAACCACTCCGGCTTCCGATACATCCCGCTGATATTCTTGCTCCAACTGACCAGCTCCACCTTCCACCCCTTCTTCAACGCCCGCTCGACCATCGCCATGAAGCCCGGGCTATACTCAGCCTGCGCCGCATCCCCCGTGGCCAGAACAATCGTCGAAGGCGTCTCGGAATCCACAATCGACTCCAGCATCTTCAGATGCAAAATCTCATCCACACCCTGCTCAATCATCCGTGCAGGCGCGTATTGCGGAGCTGTGCCCGTTTCAGAGCCGCTGCCGCTTCCGCTGCCCCGCCGGTGATGACCCGTGCCCCCGGTATGTTGTGGACTGGAACCAGCAGCCACGCCGACGTGATGGCTCGCGCTAGGTGCTTTCGCATCATGGCGAATCATCTGTCGACCGTTGCGGTCGCGATCTCGGAAGTAGATCTGGCGGTCGGTGAGCTCGCGAGCCTTGTATACTTTCTCAAGTATACTGCACTCGTAGCCCACCGCTTTCGCCTTGTCAAATGCCGGGAGGTGCGGTGTTGAGCCGACCAGGACTCGCTTCGCCACTGGCCGTCTTCGCTCCATGAGCAGAGCGAGGGCGTCGAAGGACAGATCCACCTGAGGTATTTGAGCATATTGCGGAATACCTCGAGACCGCTTGAGCTGATCGGTGAAGCCGATGAAGATGTTGCTAGCGTCCACGAATACGTGGATGCCTTTGGGATTGTTGTTGTGGGTGGTGAGATTCATGGGCGAGATGATGTGGCCACGGTCTTCGTAGAAGTCACCAATGAGCTTCATCAATAAAGCCCAGTGTCTGTCCTCGCCTGATCGAACAATCTTTGGTTCGATGACGAACCTCGGCTTTGCTGCAGAAGGAGACGTGTTCTGGTTTATTGCCGCGAATGGCAGTGTAGGTGCCGTTGTCGGCTTTGATGCGATCGGGAGTACCGCCTGCTGGGATGACGGCTGAACAGAAGAAGGGAGCAAACGCGTGCCGGATGACTTGGAAGGCGAGGCCAGCCATTGAAATCTTGGCTGGACGTGAGAACTGTCCTTTATATTCCCGATACGCTGCGTCGTTGTTGATGGCGTATGTTGGGATGTGTAGTGCTTGATAGCAGGCGATGATTCCAGTTGCCGGAGAGGTGCGACCTTCGCGTCGGCTGACCTGACAGCAGCAGTCCTCTTCAGCTCGGCAGTCTTCCCGGCGACTCGGGCGGTGGCCAGTCTGAGGGAGGCCTCAAGGCTGACTGGTGCCGCAGAAGCAGAAACGAGAAGACCAGCTTTACGCTCGGGAGCTGGCGTCACGTCGCTCTTAGAGACGTGAACGCTAGCCTTCCGTGCGGGAGTCTTCCTATGAGTATGATCCGCTTCCGACTCGGAGACTGTTGCATTCTTAAGCGCCTCGGCAGCCTCTTTGACTTTGCGATCTTTTCGGTTCTGCTTCTTTCGTTGCGACTTCGTCAATGCTGGCGTCGTAGGCGAACCGGGAGTATCTGGTGAGGCTGAACGATCTGTAGCCGTGTCTGCTGCCGCCTCGTCTACGCCTATCTGATCCTGCCATGACACTCCCTTGCTTCTCTTCGTCGTCGACTTGAAATATGTGGCACCGTCGGATGTGTAGTCGATCTTGACAGGCAGGTCTGCAGCGCTCAGTGGCTCGCTTGTGAGGAGTGGAACGTCGGGCGTTGGCGGGTCGAGAGCCGTCCCCAGGTACTGCCATATCTTCCCGAAATCACCAAGCTTGGCTGGCGGCGTGCCGAAGTCATGTCTCTCTACACCATCTAGGTGCGATGTATCCTTGATACCGTGCAAGCTGCCCAGTGCAGCAGTCTCATGATGCTCATCGCTGGGAGTGAGATCTTTCGTAGCCAGAGAGTTGACCAGCTCGAGCACGTGGGAGAAGTCCCAAGGCTTGGTCGACGTGCGTGTCGCCGTCATGTGCTAGGGTTGCTGTCCGCGACTGACGCTGCGCGGCTAGCGATATGGACGGATTGTGGATGGTTAATGAGGTGGAGCTGCTGGAAGGTCAGCCCGACCGATCGTAGTAGAGCATGGTGGCCAAGCGTACGTGATGAAGTATAGGAGCGCTCTTCGGACGTTTACGCATGTCGGAGCGGGCTGGTAGTGTATGGGTGTCAGTGCTGTGGTAGCTATGCGGAACATGAACATGACGCTGTCGAAGAGCTGTGCTCGAGTGGCGATATTTCCAGCCTGAGGCAGCAACATCTCGTGGACTCCACGTACATTAGATGTACATTTGTATATGAATAACGACATTGGCCTCCTTACCTTCCTCCTGCATTGAATTGCTAACATGATATAGACGACAATCACTGCGGCATGTCCGCCGACTTCTTCGCAGGGTACGTCTCGGGCGCTGTTGGCATCGTAGTCGGGAATCCTCTCGACATCCTGAAGACGAAACTCCAAGCCGGCACCCAAAGATCACAAAGCCCAGCCCCCGTAACAGCCGTGATCGAACCAAGCCCCCAGACTCGCAGAGCCCTGCCATGGACCTCCTGGCTCCGAGGAGCTGCAGCCCCAATCCTAGGCTACGGAGCGCTTAACGCCCTCCTCTTCGTGACCTACAATCGCAGCCTGTCCCTCCTAGAAACCGGCAGCATCTCATCGGACATGCCCGCAGAAAGACCCGCAGCGTGGAGTCTCTGGACGGCCGGAGCACTCGGCGGCTTGGCAACTTTCTTCGTCTCTGCCCCGACTGAGCTTGTCAAGTGTCGAGCGCAAGTCAGCTCCCAGTCCTCCTTCGACGTGACGAAGGCGCTGTGGAAGCGAGGTAAGCTACGCGGGCTCTACCTCGGAGGCGGCGTGACGAGTGTGCGGGATGGGGTGGGGTATGGGTTCTAGTAGGTCTCACATACTTGCCACCTCGCCGGTGGGGTTGCTCGAGCATACAATGCAGCAAGCGTGAATGAGGTCCGTCGGTGTCATACTGCAGCTGAGACTCGCATAGCTTCTGGAGCTACGAGCTCGCCAAGCGTGCGATGGCCCGTGAACATGATAGCCAGAACCAGCAAGCGCTCAATGTCCTCCTATGCGGTGGACTCGCGGGTGTCGTGACCTGGGCGTCCATATTCCCGCTAGGTACATAGCTTATACCAACTTCGTCTTTCGGTATGTAGCGCTGATAGTTGTGTCTAAAGACGTCCTCAAGACGCGAGTGCAGACCTGGGATCTCGTCTCGCTTGGTCAGGCCTCCAGAATATATGCACTGGATGCGTCCCAGCCTTTGTTGAACGGTCAACCCCATCGAGCCGGTGTCAAACCCACCGCCCCCTCACGACCGAGCACGTATCAAATTGCAAGAAGCGCATATGCTACAGAAGGGATCGGCGTCTTCTTCCGAGGTCTCGGTGTTTGCAGCGCCAGGGCTTTCATCGTAAACGCTGTACAATGGGCGGTGAGCTCGATACACCCCCACCGCAGTCACACGTGTCAACATCCACTGACAGTCACTAACCGATAGGTCTACGAATACCTGATGAAACAACTGGCACAGTGAGGTTATGACTCTGACGGTGGTCCATAAAATGCTACCTATCGAAGGCATGCAATCCGGCCCAGGTCGCTCGAATCAGCTAGTCAAGCAATATGCATTCCTCTCTCTCCCATGGTATCGCAGTAGTAGTATCGCATCGGCAAGCACCAACTTAGCCCTGAAACCCGTCCCTCTAGTGTTACAGCGGGCCAAGTCGGTGATGCCAATTCCACGCAAATCGCTTTTCTGATCGTAGTGAAGTATGTTACAAGCTCAGCCAGCCGCAAAGAAGGCGGACGCCAGGAGCTGTGTAAGCAGTCGCAAGTACTGTGTATCGCAAGGTAGTCGCAGTCGAGGTTGTGAGTCCGTCGTCGATGTTGAGGGGCGTGATGATTTACTACATCATCTGCTCCTGCATGTTGCCGGTCGACTCAGCGCCCTCCATCATGTCGCCGCCCTGGTTGCTGTAGCGCACGTAGCTCAAGCCGAGAGGACGACCGCCGTACTGGTAGCCGGAGAATTTGGAGATGGCCGTGGCCGCGTCATCCTGGGAGGCGAACTGAACCACGCCGGTGCCGCTGGAGCGCATGTTGGACTCCATCTTGATCTCCGCACGCTCGACTTTGCCGATCGTAATGAACAGCTCGATGAGGTCGTCGTTACTGGTGCTCCAAGGCAACTGGAGTGCGTTAGCTCGGATGCATGTGACTAGGGAATGGTGTGACGTACGTTGCGCACGAAGATGGTCGTGCTCTCCGCGCCGTTCGAAGTAGCGAAGTCGACGAAGGGGTTTGCCGGGACTGCAGCAGCGGCAGGACCATGGTTGGACAGACCGCCGTAGCCACCACCCTGCCCACCTCCAAAGCCACCAGCTTGCGGGCCTCCATAGCCGCCACCACCGTATCCGCCGCGACCCCCTGCGAAACCACCGCCGAACCCACCACGGCCGCCTGCAAAGCCTCCACCGAAACCGCCACGGGGAGGGAAGCCACCACCAAAGCCGCCGCGGAAACCGCCATTGAAGCCACCACGCGGGCCGCCGAAGCCGCCGCCGCCAGCGTAGCGATCCTCGCGGACCTCCATGACGCGACCCTGCCAATCGTAGCCGTTGAAGGAGGAGATCGCGTTCGCAGCATCCTCGGGGTTGTAGAAGGCGACAATACCGGTACCCTTCGGACGACCATCTGGCATCATGTGAACGTCTGCGCGCAGGATCTGGCCTACGCTGACTAAGGCTAGTATTAGCGTACGTATCTGGCTGAGCGAGCAGGTCGAGTGAGCTCACCAGCTTGACGGAAGAGGTCCTTGAGATCCTGCCAGCCGACTTGGTACGGGAGCTGAGACGGGGTTAGCTAGTGGTCCCACATGTTCGAAAGTGGACACAAACGTTGGACACGAAGATCTGGTTGCCACCTCCACCACGACCCTGCATCCCCATGCCACCGCCCGGCGGTCCACCGAAGCCGCCACCGAAGCCGCCACGGGCACCGTATCCGCCGTCAAAGCCACCACGAGCAGGAGGAGCAGGATTGTTGAAGCGCGGCTCCGTCTCACGATCCTGTTGTATGCTGTAAGTCTCTTCTAGTATGTTCACAGTGGGATTGCTCACCTCGCGAACGTAGACAAGGCGACCCATCAGGTTCTGGTTGCTGAGCGTCGTGATTGCCGTCTGTGCTTCGTCGCGCGACGCATACTCCACAATTCCGCATCCCTAAAAACCACACCAAAAACCTACCAGTCAATCATCTGTTCCTACAAAACCAACCAAGGAAAGCCAGGTGACCAGCCATGATACCGCTAACCTTGCTCATTCCGTTCGCGAGTAGAAGAACGTCTGCGAAAACGACATCACCGGCTGTGACGCGTGTCAGTGAGTGATATGGTGGTGGAAGTGAGTATGCAGAATTACCTTGACGCATAAAATCCTTGAGTTGACCCCACTTGACGTCATATGAGAGGTTGCCGACGTAAACGCGGCGGTCCTGTGAGGACTCCTTGCTGTTGCCGGACATCTGCTGCTCCTTGCTCTGCGGGCGGTCCTCGTACTTGCGCGAGGCTGGTGGCGCCCTGCTGTTGTCGTAGTTGGAGGCGTACTCCCTGGACCCGTTGTTGCCGTTGGCGGGTGAGCGCTCGCTGCGATCGCGCCTATAACGGGTGCGAGAGCGAGACCGACTCTGCTCACGCTCGTCGTAGCGAGCCCGGCGGGCAGGGGAGCGGGAACGCGTGCGCTGCAGTATCTCGTCAGTATGTATCTTGCGACGTGCTCTGTAATGGCTAGTAGGGCCTCCAATGTAGCGTACGTGGGCCGGAGAGGCACGCGGCCGGAAGGCAAGGGCTCCCAAGGAAGAAGAAGGGAATCGGGTCGCCGGAGGGGAAGAAGGCAGCGGTGTCTCCGCCGCAGGACGGGCTTGAGGAGGCGGAGGCTTCGCTACCGGAGCAGCGACCTCTCCGGAGGCGACGAGGCGGGCGAAAGCCCAGGCAACGGGATCCATTGTGTTGTTGTTGTTCGAGAATTTCAGGGGCGGATTTCGGAGTTGTGTAGAAAGCCTGAATGCCAAGACCGCCGGTGGGTCCGTGCTAGCTCGTTGCTCGCCGCTCCTCCGAACGACAACAACACAGTGTCGCCATGTTATCATATCTCCCTTTGGCTGCGATAGCGGCTGTGAGAGTGCCACCGCCGTTGCACCGTCCTGGGATTGCCGACCACAAGCACCGTTCATGAGCCCTTTTCCACTTTAAAATTCCGCTCCGCCATGCTTCCAAGCGACGACGGCGAAGCATCTCGGTGGCACCGCGTACCCCATAGGCATTGACAACGGTACAGGAAGCATCAAATACCGTGGTATGCGTCTGCAAGACGAGACCGCAGACGTCTCCCATCTTCACAAGTCCTGTTGCCATTCGCCCAGATCACCACAAATCCGCATCCCCGTGCCATGGTATAGCCCATCAGAAGCGGTATCGTTTTGTGGACGACGATCAACGACAGCTATGGCCGAATAATTGCTGCATCCACACTGTTCAGAGGTTGGTTGCCGGGCGCGGACTATGAGGACCGGGCACAAAGAGGCGAGGCAAACGTCTTGTGGAGAAGCTTGAGTACAAAGTCTCAGCTTCGCCGGCAGAACATGCGCTTCTCGACGACTCCCAACTGCTCAAGCACCGGTGGTCGACTCCGGAGACGTGTGTACTGCCCGCAGAGAATGATGGAAGTGGTCTGCTGGTGTGAGGACCTCCAATGAGGTTGCCAGAGCTGATGATGGTGCTGTGCACTGAGTCTTGCTGAATTTCACGCAGGACACCAATGTAGCCCGATCGTTCATTTTGTGAAGAACAGAGTAGGTCGAGGCGTGCCAGAAGCTGGTACTTATGGTGGCGGGCCCGATCGAGCTTTCGCGCGGTGCTCTGCTGATTGAGAATAGGCGACGTCGTTTGCAAAGACAGGATCGGAAGGGAAGCTGCAGCAGTATGCGGAACGTGATGGTGCTGAATGTCAGGCCCAATGCACGCCTTGTCTTCAGACGGCGCACGGGTGAAGTTGATCTCTCCCCAAGCGCACCAATACTGGCGAAGACACCCCTAGGTGTGTGGAGCATCCGCTTGCCCACCGTCATGCTTTCAGAAGCCATGCCTGCCGTATAGCAGCTCTCTTGGTCCGCCACGATGTCGCGTTCTCGTTCCATGCTCTTTTGCGTCCGTTTCTCTCTCTACGTGTGTTTTCTTTGCTCGCCACCCCCAGGGCCCTGCTGACAGTGTAACAATGTGTACCGGTCCATGGTCCGGCTGTCCAGCTCCAGTGATCTCGGACTGGCCAGTCCGCGGTCGGTCCGGTCCAGTACGCCGGAGAGCATGCCTGGAGGAGAACAACAAAACGAAAGGGTTAGATACTCACATCGTCACGGTCACGCGATGGGCGGTAGTTGTCTTCTGTGGTAGGGGGCGTCAGTATCGCACTGCCAGGCGGACGTGGCGAGTATAAAAACTCGAGAGGGAGCCCGGAGGTGGAGGGTTGGTGTTGGAAACGGTGCGAATAATCTTCTGACAGGGCGTACAAGCCAGAAGGAAACTTGGCAAGTAAAGTGAGGGAGATGGAAAAGCCGCTTACCCATTGTGGTGATTCTGTCGAGATGAGGTGCAGGAAGCTGAGGGCGCGGGTGCGAGCCTGAACAACCTCAATTGACAGGGATGTGTGTTGCGCCTGTGGTCTACACGTAAGTCTTCGATCGAGGGACGCGATAAGGTGTGCGTTGAGCCGGTCTGGGCCGCATTGCGTTGCTGCACGCCGATCATAGATACATGGGAAACGAGAGCAAGCTTGCAGTGGGAGCGCGGCAAATTTGCGGCCACCTGCCTCTGCGGCGCGCCGACGCGCCATACAGGGCGCCGATCTCGCGGACGCTATAGCTGAGCAGTAAGGCTGCGCCACCCATGTTGCCGGCGTCCTGCCACGGTGTCTGACCCGCCTGTGGGTATGCCATGCCCCAGTTGCGTTGCTCATGCCAGCCCTGCAAGCAAGCTCTCCCGCTTCCCTTCTGCGCCGCGCCCTCCTCGGACGCGTCTTCGGGGACCAACTTACAGCACGCGGCTCTTCTGCCGTCTACTCCTTCGTCTCTCAGCCGGTCTCGGGTTGTTGGATATGTCAGTGGTCGGGGGCGTGCGGGAGGTTCTCTGCTGAGCGTCGAGGGTCTTGGGTAGTTCGGGACGCGCAAATGAAGCCGCGCACCAATGAAGGGATGGGCTGCACCAGCTGCACGCTGATGAGGAGTGGGTCGGAGATGCAGCTCGTAGTGCGGCCGCAGGGTGGTAGGTGAGCTGTTGGGGGTGAGGGATGTGATGTGGTGATGAAATCTTGAAGATCATCAAAGTGAATTCCGCTCCAGGGGAAGCGCCAAGCCTTGTCGAGGGACGCTCTTGCCACCGCAATTGGACGAGGTTGTTGGAACATGATCTCGCTAACATGCGTCCCACGTCTACTCCTTACGCATTCGCCGTCCAACGTTCCCCTGAGGAAGCGGGAGCCTGTAGACTCATGCACATTTCGCGGCGTGGGAGTATGTGCTCCGGTCCTCCGGGGCAGACTGAAGATCCCCCTACCCCCGGAGCGCGACTACAACAGACCGCGGAGCTACGAATACGACGATATAGATGAGGCGTTTTATCAAGCTCGATGAATACATGTACCTCAAGACTTGATTGGCATCGACGTGGCCTCCACACACGACTGCCGACGAGAGACAAGCCCTGTTAGCGTGCATGCTCGACCCATACCATACTGCTGCATATGCATCTTCCCCGTCCCGACTCCCATTTTACCCTACTGATGACTCGGTTACTTTTGTGGTGTAGAATTTACCATCCAGTTGAGAAAATAGCCTTGAGCACCACACCCGTGAGATCAGACCCCAGGCCGTTCGAGCATCTGGTGCAAAGGCTTTCCTGATTTCTCTGGCTGTCAGAGTGATGAGCATGCACCATTACGAGTATCCGAAAGCGGTGGAAGCGGCCAGTTCAGTCCCAAATCGCTCACAGCCTGTAGATGCCACGCAGCAGTCACGCCACCAATGCAGGAGAACTGGAGGATACAGGAACTCAACGGCATGCGAAGCGGGCGTTGTCACTTCGACAGCTACGAGCCGAAGGCCATCAAGGCCTCGTTTCACTAGCCTTATGAAGCGTTATTGCCCTGGATCAAGGATGGTGACCGCATGCAAAGGCGAGCTCGTTCGTGCAGCTATGCAGCTCAGGCTGGTGATATTCAAATCCACGGCCTCATCACGGTCATTCTGTTCTCCACATGAGCTGTACGGATCTCAAGGCAACCCTAGATCTGCCGTTAGCAATCCTCCGCTATCTATAACAAAAACCGGATCGACTGCCAGTCCCATAGCGGCAGCTACCCTCGCTCCGCCTCAGGATCAGACGTGGCAGCTACATGTAGGGACATCTTCCGCCGCCTGCAAACAAATCTTTCAATCCGCGCCAGTCCCGTCGCATGTATGTTGCTCTCTTGCACACGATGGCCGGACAGTATCCATAGCTCAGAGCACTGCGCAGACCATCCGATCGAGTCTCCATTTCGTGCTCCACTCTGTACACAACGTGAAATTGGGCAGCCCCCGACGCTCTACGGCTGGTTTACGGCAGAAATGCAACACAACACACTTCGCGAAGAAGCAGACATCAAGTCAAGACATGACCTCACGGACCTATGCGAGGTTGAGGACATTGAGACTGGTGCGGTACTGCGCTCGCCCTTCACATTTGTCGATGTAGACAACATCGTCTGGTTCGGCCAAGTCTGTGGTGTTCGAAAGTATGACCTTACTGTGGAGGACCTACGACAGAATCTTCAGCGAATTTCGGACGACACGATTTACCCGGAAAAGACGCCTGGCCTTACAATCCTTGCCGACAATGAAGACCTAGAAGTTCTCTACATCGAGCGGCCTAAATTCCTGTGTCTTGTCGATGCGGAAGAGACTAGAATGATTCCTAGATTGCTCCTCGAAGAAGCTCGGATTTTGGAGTCTCTAAAGCCATTTCCACATTCAAACCTGGTACGATATCATGGATGTCTATCAAAGCGGGGAAGAACCGTTGGTCTCGCCTTGGAGAAGCACGACACAATACTGCAGTACCGATTCGAGGATAATCCGCGGTAGCTGGACGTTGCTACCTGCATTGACGGCATACGCGCAGGCGTCGCTCATCTGCACTCCATGGGGTATGCGCACAACGATCTGAACCCTATGAACATAGCTCTCGATAAGAAAAATCAGCCAGTCATTCTTGACTTTGGGTCATGCGGGAAATTCGGTGATACGTTGTTGTCGGGAGGTACACCTGGTTAGATTGATGAAGACTACAGCATCTCATCCGCACTCCATGACGAGGTAGCGCTTGAAAAGATAGCGTCGTGGTTATGGCGCCGAAAATCAAAATGGCCGGCGGTGGCAGAAGCTATCTCGGCAGAGTCTTTATTGTCGTCCGATTCAATTTTTGTCGACGGCAGGATGTGGGCTGCGCCTGCGATTCGGGTTGCAGTCTGATGTTGGACATTCGCTCTCCGGTGGTCCCCTCGACCGACTTCTGTGACCGTCCGACGACGGCCATTTGCATCTACGGTGACTTTGACGGTCGTAACGTGAGTGCACCTCGGACGTATGTGTAAGCGACCTTCGAAGGCAACGCCGCAAGACAGCCTACTAGAGCCGATCACAGATGCCAGTCTACCTCGTCAACGGAACGTCTGATCTCCCATTCATTGGGTGCTGCAACTCTGATGTAGACAGCAGACCTCCAAAGCTGTCAACGTAGATGCCGGTCCGTGTGCACGTGAACACTCTTGGGAGGCATCGCTCGATGTCAAATGCGGAGTACAAACCTTCCAGCCGAACAATAATACAAGTCGCGCAACCTGGATTAAGTCCTGGAAAGCTCACACTTCACAGACTTCAGCAGTCCTGAGTAGCGCGGTCAGACGAATACCTTGGCTTGAGGCATTGCGGGTAGAGGGCCGGACCGGCATTCCTTGTTTGGGTTATTCCTAGTAACGTGATCTGAGATTATCCCTGCTGAGCCTGGTTATCGCAAATGCTACGCGTGGTCGTCCACGTCGCCCGCTTATAATGGTACAGTGGTGCTCATTCGAATGAATCCCCCCCCTAGCGCTAGGTCCCGCTCGACCAATCTTGCTTGTAGATTAAGTGCGGCCTGCGCAGCCATAACCATATACATGTACATACACCTGATAAGACCGCGCTAAGTACGAAGGGGGGGTCCTATTTCAACGAGCACCACCTCACTGTACCTTACTACATACATGTACATGTACCCCCCCAATGCATCTTTGCGATTCATGGCCCACGGAAAGTTCCCCGCATTTCCGTCTCACGCACGCGCAGATTCAGCCAGCCATGTGCAAGCAACGGCAGGAGGCTGGCCCTTCCACTGCCATGCACAACCGCATTTACGTGTACCTTCCCAGTCGCTCTGGTTGCGACGCCCCATCCTGACTGGTCCACATTGTCGCTTCGCTTTACAGCACCTGCCGTACTCTTGCCAGTGTGCTCCACTTGGACGTTCTCACGTCTTCGATCGCTCAGGGAGGGCTGGAATACACTTTCCGGGACGGCTGGCACTGTTACGTTCGGTCACCCAGCCTGGATATCGACCACACACTACTGCTCCTCTCTAGGTTGCGGTATGCAGGGTTGCCACCTTTCCTTTCACTCATCAGATTCTACCAGAAGGGTCTTCTTCGGGCGCGAATACAAGAAAGACGGACGTTGACTGTGTGCAGGAAGGACTTCTGTCTCACCACAGTGTTGCAGGAGTATTCTCTCGTCGTACCCTTGCTGTATCCGAGATATATGCCTATGAGTCGGACCCACAGGCTCCCAAGGACGAAGTCAGCTGTGTGTCTGTCGGCGAGGCCGCAAGCAGCCGTGGGCACACTCAGCCTTCCTCCTCTTGGTACCATCATCACCCCGCTCGCTACCTCGAGCTGTCGAGTCAGGAATGAGGTAGCATTTCACACGGATGGAGACGCGCCTTCCACCGACGATTGTCACCTGTGACTGGTGATGTCCCCGGGGACGGTGGAACGACCGTGTTCGCAAAAAAATATCTCGCCTAGCCTCAACTCTCAAGCGTCCAGCTCGCCTAACTAGGCTCGAGTGAGCTGCACGCAGATGTTCAGCAATAGCCAGATACGCCTTCATCCCTCGCGACTGGTGTTGTCTCGGATACAATGGAACGAATGCTCGCGTACTGGACGAATGTGCTGTAGAAGGATGGTGCAGCTCCGCACGCCAGTCTTTCATTCGCCTCGCAGGTCACCGCCACTTCTCTCTCACGTGGTTTTGAATCGGAAGTTTAAAACATCAGGCCATGATGTTAGCATGATACTTTCGCGTGGTCGTACAATAGCGAGGTATTTGGACGCAGGCATGGCTGTCGGACGCACCGGGTCGTGAAGTCGAAGCTATATCAAAGCGACACAGTTCCCAAGGAGCGCCTAGCTCGAGCTTCATCACCATCTACACTGCTCGCAATGGCTATGCTCTTCATTCTTGCATTACTAGCTTTTGGTCAGTACATTAACGTCGAAATCGGCATCGTCTCTTCGCTAATCAAAGAACACAGTGGCTACTGTGCTCGGTCGAGCACAGACCGGATCGCCGGGCGGAAACAGTGACTGCGCACAATGGTGTGCCGCCAACTTTGCAAACCCTGGCAAGGACTGTACGAGCCTTGCAGCAAAGGGTACAGGACCTTGTTACGTGTGTGGCCCTCTGAAGACTACGCCAAGCGAACAATTGTGCTCGGGTGCTTGTTCGGATACTAGCTCTGACAACAACAATTGCGGAGCATGCGGTACCAAGGTGGGTACATTCGAGACGAGAGATCTGCTCTCGGATGCCGTACTGATGTGGCGCTTCGACCTTAGTGTCCTGCTGGCGCATCATGCAAATCAGGCTCCTGCGTCTGCAGCAATTCTGGCCAGCCGCCATGTAACGGAGCCTGTCCTGACTTGCAGTCTGACTCTCACAACTGTGGGCATTGCGGCACACAGGTCAGCATAGCAAATTACCGACCAGCATCTCGATCTAACTGTCCTGCAGTGCCCAATGGGTAGCAGTTGTTCCTCTGGATCCTGCAAGTGCACTAACTCTGGCCTCCCGCCATGTAATGGAGCCTGTCCCGACTTGCAGTCTGACTCTCACAACTGTGGGCACTGCGGCACACAGGTCAGCCTAGGGAACACCCTATATTCTTCTATCAAGCTGACATTCTTGCAGTGCCCAACAGGTAGCAGCTGTTCCTCTGGATCCTGCAAGTGCACCAACTCTGGCCAGCCACCATGCAATGGAGCCTGTCCTGACTTACAGTCCGACTCGAACAATTGTGGGCACTGCGGCACACAGGTCAGCCTACGGGATAACCTATTCGCTCTTATCAAGCTGACACACTTATAGTGCCCAAGCGGTACTGATTGTTCCTCTGGAAGCTGTAAATGCACCAACTCTGGCCAACCGCAATGTAACGGGGCTTGTCCTACCTATAGTTCGGACAGCTCCAACTGCGGCGCCTGTGGAAATGTGGTACGTCGCTCACGTTGTAGAGATTATGCGCTCCAAGAGAATTCACGGACCAGAAACTCGATCTAACAGTCTCACAGTGCCCAAGCGGTACTAGTTGTTCCAGCGGGACCTGCAAGTGCACCAACTCAAGGCAACCACAGTGCAAAGGGGCTTGTCCCGACTACAGCTCAGATAACGCCAATTGTGGCGCTTGTGGAACAGCAGTATGTCGCTCAGTCACATACCAGAGCACACGCTGACCTCGATTGCTCGAAGTGCGCGGTAGGGTCGACTTGCAAGAACAGCGCTTGTGTAGCTACCTGTCCTGCTCCATCAAAAACTTGCAACGGCCAGTGCCTCAACGTTCTCACTGACCCGAACAATTGCGGCGACTGCGGGACGAAGGTAAGTCCATTCATCACGTTGCTCGCTATGATTCGTTTGTCTAATTCGGATGATGCATTCAGTGTGCCTCTGGGGTCTGCAACAACGGAGCCTGCACAACCCCAACTTGCGCAGGCGAAACATGCACGACTTTTACAGCCTGTGGTGCTGGCGGTTCGTGTGTTTGTGCCAGCACGGCCGAAGGTGCCGGATTCTGCGTGGATGGATCAACCGGATGCGGTGGACTTCCGACGTGCGCCTCCAGCGCCGACTGTCAACCAGGAGATGTGTGCGCGGTCAACACGTGCTGCGGAAACAACGTCTGCGTTGGTGCGACATCTTGCGGGGGCAGTGTTTTGCGTCTTCGGGATCTGGTATTCGACTTGCTGCCTCGCGACTGTGCTAATGCTACGATTGCGAGCAAGTGTCCTGCTCTGTGAAAGGATGGCAGGCAACGCGGATAGTCGGAGACTGTGCGCGAAACAGGAGGTATCAGATTGCGAGGTTGGGCTACGAGGTGGCGGGAATCGGGCTGGGGTGCTTGCGTTCTCTGCTATCTCCGGTTGACGAATGGTTACTTTCTCGTTGATGCTGTCGGGTCACTCGGTTTTCCGAAGCTCGAAGGCCAAAAAGTTGGTCGACTTAGTAACGCTCTGCTTGCCATGCTCTCTGACTTGTGCCACACCATAAATCGCTGCTCAATTCTTCATCAGCGCCGTTCAGCGGCTTTCCGCGGTACCTGCACAAGGCGTAAGTTGATACGTCGCATCGATGTGCCATGACAGCCTACGGCCTTCAGCCGATTATCGCAGTTAGCAAGCGCCACCTCTGTCGGGACTGCGATAAGTTCTTCGTGCTCTTCAAGATCAGATCTGCCAGGTTCAATAACGTTGTCTTTCGTTGCGTTGGTGAGTCAATTACAGGACCGTTCAAGTTGCGGGCTTGACGGGAAGGAGCCTGCCGTTGGAGAGGACGGAGAAGGACAATTGCGCCCTCAAGCCCATGTATAAAAATCGTGTCGTTTCTACTTGTATGAACATGTTCGTTGGCCATCTTGCGGAACGTCAGCATGCTGCCAAGACTTTCTGAGCATCGTCCATGTTCTCCACTGCATGTGGTCTTCGATTGTTGCAGCTGTTAAGCGCTACGTCGGGAATTGGTGCGCTGGAGTGTAGGACCTGAAGGTACATGTTCCATCGACTGTTGCGGAGCAAGTGGGCGACTCTTCCGGCCACATCCTGTACGATTCAGTCCTGCGCAAGAGCACGACAGCTCAGCAGCCAAATTGAGACTGCGAGCAGAACACGCAAAGTCGACATCTTCGAACCGAAAGCTCTCTTCAACATGAACGCATCTGGCATGCAGAGTAATGGCGACGGCCAAACAAGTACTTCCGGATCGGACCTCGCCAAGACGAAACTGTTATTTCATTCGGCCCAGCTTCAACAGACATATGAGCACCAAACCAATATAGTGTCATTGTCGCCACTCACCTCTCTACCCGACGCGGACCAGGGACTGTTCAAGCTCCCGCAAGAGATCTCGGCTCCACTATTCGCGATTACGACCGAATCAACCATCTTCCACCCTCAAGGCGGTGGCCAACCGAGCGACGTCGGCGAGCTTCTCATAAGCGGCCAGGATGGCACCCAACTTACCTTCACCGTCCTGACCGTCCGTACCTCCACCACCAACCCATTAGTGGTCCTCCACTGCGGCCACTTCGGCCACTTCGCAGTCGACCCTCCACCCAGTCACGACTTCTCCGGCGCCTCCGTCAAACAGCTCGTCAATGCCGACAAACGGGTTCTATTCAGTCGCCTCCACACCGCCGGCCACGTCCTCGGCGCCGCCACCCGAACTCTCCTCGAGCACCAAGTCGAGAATTTCGATGAGCTGAAAGCGAGTCACTTCCCCGACTCCGCTGCTTGCGAGTTCCAAGGCTCGATCGATGGGAAATACAAGCCCGAGATCCAGCTTGCTGTCGACAAGATGGTGTCCAAAGACGCCGAGGTACGGATAGCGTGGTGGACGAAATCCGACTTCTTGCGACGCGGGTTGGGGAGGCTGGTACCGTCTGATGAGGATTGGAGGGCGATCGCTATTGCTGTTGATGAGGATGGCTTGGAGCAACCGGCGGAGAAGGGTGCAGTGGACGATGAGCGGACGAGGATCAGGGTGGTTGATATTGTGGGCGCTGAGGTGTATCCGTGTGGTGGGACGCATGTGAGTAGTACGAAGCAGTGTGGGAAGGTGACGGTGAAGAAGATTAGTCGGCAGAAGGGTAATAGTCGGGTGAGCTATCTTGTCGACTGAATGGTTCGAGTCCCACGCATTATTACTCTCGCTTCAGACATCGTCGCTGGGCACTGCTCGGGACTTTTATGACCACGTATGTTGGAAGCTTGCGCTGGTGTTCCCAGCCCAGCCCAGCGCTGGATAGAGGTTTAGAGATCTGGCTGCGAAGTGCCGCGCCGACGCTATCATACAGCATCTTGCTATCGCGATGCCTCTTCTCTCCCTCCGTAGCACCCCTCCATCTCCGCCCACTGCTCCTTTCAAATGGCCTTCAACACTGGATCATGACTCGAATCTCCATCCCATTAATTGGCACGGAAACTGTGCGCGCCACCTGGCCAAGACGAGTCAGCTAAATTGCTTCTCCTACTCCCTCTCCATAGAAATGAAGCCCTAGCAGTATTGCCCACTCACCTCTCCAGTCCTTCTCCGTCGGCCAATTGACATTCCACACATGCCACAACGGCTTCCACGGCATATTGCCATCCCTCGTATGCGCATAATTCAATACAGTCTGCTCTGGAAAGCCAGTATCAAATCTCCCGGGCAGCTTCAACAGACTAAGGTAATAATCGAATGATACCTTACTAGGCGTGAACAACAAGAAGCCGCCATTCGAGTAGTCCAGATTCGGATCCGGCGGGCATGGATGATCGGATTCTTGCAGATCACCATGGTTCGAGAACATACACGTCCTCGGCAGGACACCATTGTCCTCTTTGATCGTCTCTGGATACGTGCCGGTCGCTTGGGTCAACGTCCCTTCGTCGTGGAAGACGGAATCGAGCGGTTTTGTGACTAGCGTGTCGGCATCGATGAAGAGGATCTTGGAGTACTGGACTAATTGGAAGAGACTGAGTTTGGGCAACAGGTCGCGCTGGCGGTCTGCATCTGCGATCACCAAGTCGGCATTGAGTGAGGAGGGCGACCGTCGCACCTTCCATTTCCAGGCGTTCACGCTTTCGCTTCGAGACGGCACGGGTGCAGAAGACGAGCAAGGGGATACTGAGGACCGTACCAGCGGTTCCGGAGTGTAGGAGTTGGTAGGCGAGGACGTGCGGGTTGCTGAGGAAGTGGCCGTCCTGGTTGTCAGGGGTGTCTTCTTCTCCTTCGGCGTGGATATTGGCAGTGAGGAACGCAGCGTAGGCTACCTTTGGGGCGGCCACGATGTGTTGATGTTAAGCGCGATTGTGGCGGAGGGTGGGAAGCCAATGGCCGCTGGTGGCGGAGTGGTGGCCAGTTCTGAACGTGTAGGTTGAGAATGCAGAGGCGAGGCAGAGGGCCACGGTTCGAGGGCTGGTGTTCATGGTGTCATCTCAACGGAATAGAAGAAGAGAGATGGAGATCAAGGAAAGTAGACAGATAGACACATTCCGGTACCTAACGCGTGACGCAAGGTCTTAAGCGCGACATCAAGAAAACCACTGCTGCCCTCACTCGCTCGCCATCGAGGTGCGATCGGTCGTACCTTTTTCGGACGCGCGAGTTTTTGAAGACACGCGCTTTCAGCGGCAATGGCACTCATACGGTGCAGCAATCTCCGGGTCGCCATGTCGACTCGACGGAATTTCGGAGGCCATATGGCGCCCCGAGAGCTTCCTGCTACAGCTCCCTTCAAGAACCCCCGCGAGCCGCGCATGTGTCGTCGTCGGCGTAGTCGCACAGTGGCGCGGCTGGGGCCTGAGACGAGCAGCCTTGAGGCGGCCTTTGGTGGCTGTGCGAACCAGCGACCGCAATAACCCCAGCTCCCGTGCCTATTCCCTCGGCGATATTGGAAACAGATACTCGACAATGCTGGAGACTCTCAGTCCGCCCATGGATGGATGAAGTTGGAGGGTGGTGAAGGACAGCGAGCTGTGGAGGTTGGTGTAATCCCACGAGCCACTAGCGTACAGCCAATCAATGCCCCACACGAGACGCTCAGGTCCTAGCTCACTACCACAATGCCTTCTTTCGACGAATATCCCAACCCCCGCGGATTTCCCCTTGAATGCGACACGATGCCCACTACCGCCTGCGACGGCGAACCGAAGCGGCGGAGGCGCAGGGAAGATCGAGAGGGCGAGCGGGACGGCGACGGCGAAGGCGAGAAGGATCGAGAGTCAACGAGCTCGCGGGAGAAGATCAAGAGCACCCACAAATTGAGCAGTGGCAGATTACACACGAAGAGGTCGACGAGCCGCGAGCGAGAGCGGGACAGAGACTCTCCACGCTCGGATCGGGGAAGCAAGAAGAAGGTGGAAATGGTGGTACCCGAGATGGAGCGCCGACCAGCAAGCGGTTTGAATAATGAGGTCAAGCCGCAGACATCCTACCCCACGTTCAGCAAGGCGCACAGCAGGGAAGCGGTCGGCAGCATGGAGGATGTGCGGAACATCAAGCCCTCGACGCCGGCAGCGACAGATGTGAACCGGGAGAAGCGAAGGAATTCGACGCCGGCGAAAGTGCCAACCAACCCTCCGCCTAGTCCGCCGCTCACGGCTGACAATCCGGAAATTCGGCGGTCGGGCAGCGGTAGCAGCTTCCATGATGCGGCGAACGAGGCCCGGCCGAGCATGAGTGACCGGCGGCGAAGCACGGAGGGGACGCCAAGAGGCTCTGCAGTGAAGGACGCAGAGTCTGGCGCAAAGCTACGGAAAGAGGCACAGTTCGGGCAGTCTGAGATATCCAGCATGCCTGGTGCGTTCCCCGAGGACGAGCGAAGAACAACACCGAGCAGCGGTTTTCGACGAACGGTGTCGACTGCCTCGCAACCCCAATCAATCTTGACGCAGAATACGCAGGACTCTCGGGATACGCGCGATAGTCAATCGACCGTAGACTCGGGCGCTACGACAGTACCTCCGGAGCGCAAGGCGCAAGGTCAACGGCCGCCTAGGATTGTGCCTATCCACGACGATTCCTCGCCATCTTTCACGGACTCGCAGCCGAGAACGCCGGTTTACGAGAGTATGAAGACATCAGCGAGGAAGACTCCGGCCATTATAGATGTCGGCGCCGCGAACCTCGCAACGCCACAGGCCTTCGGTATGACGCCAATGACCGCAGTCCCGATCATGCCTCCTGCTCCGCCGCCTCCACCACCTCCGCCAATGGCGAACAACAAAGAGCCGCCAAGAGTAGACTATCTACTCAAGAACGGCGGCCTGGTGACTATGGTGCCGAGGCGGTTGGTGCAGACTGGTCCGGCACAGCAATACAGCACGTATCAGTCTCCCGCCATCTTGCAGCAAGCGCCCCTTGAGGAGTACTCGAAGATCTTCAACTCAATACACAAACGGTTGGATGATTACTTGCACGTCCTTCGTACTAGCGGGTCGCTTGCTGTGGCTACAGGGTATAAGTCAGTGGCGCGACGACTGCTGGACAAGCTATCGCAAGTCTTTGCTCGCGATATTTCTTCCGTGCGCTGCGATTGTGTTATATGCAAGACGACGCCGCAGCCAGCTCTATCAGATGAAGAAGACAGCGGTATCAGTTGGGGTGAGATTCTGGAGATAGTCTCCGGCCGCTCACAATTACCGCAATGGCCCCCCTTCAGTATCAAAGCCGACGAAGGTGGTCTCGGCATAGCAGGGGCGACCCTCGCGCCCATGCAGAAACTTGATATTGACGTCCCGGAAGAATACAAAGACCACTATATCCGCCAAAACCAGAAGACGAAACGTGCAGTCCAGAATTGGCTCGCGCAGCAATTGGAATTTCCCTCCAGTCCGCCGGAAGAGGCCGACGAGGATACACTCATGTTCGCCATGATGACAAAACTAGATACCACCCAACGCAACTTCTTCATCGCCCTCATGCATGGGCACAGCGTCATCGCCGCCTCTCGCGCCCCAACTCCCGCCGAGCGCCCGGCTACCTCCTCTACCGCCTTGCAACGAGCGAGCAAAGCCCTCCATCGCCTCTACCGGCTCGAGAGATCACCACGTGACTGCGAAAGCGCAATGTACCTCCTCACCAACCCTCACTTGCACGGTATGCTCGCCACTTTGGCCGAGGTCAACGAGCAAGAATGGGACATCTTAGTCTCGGGACGCTTCGACGGCTTCTTATGGTCTGGTGCCGAAGCGCCACCTTTCCCGCCTTCGGCTTCGCAATACGCTTCTCCGGTCGGCTCGCGGGCTCCCTCAAGAGGAGCGAACGGCACGCCATTCAGCCGCAACATGACACCCTTCAGCGGTATGAGCGGTGGCGGCGGTCTACCAGCCTCCCGAGGTCCAACGCCATTCAGCCCATTGAGAACCGTCGGCTCGCCATTCGAGGGCACACCCCAACAACAGCCAACCTCTCGCTTCCCAACCCGCGGCCCAACCCCAGCCGGCGCCACAAACCTCGCCATCACCCCTCCCGCCCCCGTGCAAATGGACGAAGACACCGAAATCGCCGTCCTCGCCGAAGTGGAACGCAACCTGTTCAATGACATGGAGCGCTTCGAAGACGCCTTCGAGATCCTGCACTCCCGCGCCGAACTCGTGCGCGGGCTCCTCCGCGAGCGCAGCGCAGGCCTCTCCCTGCAATCCCAGCTTCGACGAGGCGGGACGTCGGATACGGGGGCGTTTGTGCGGCTCGATACCCCGGCTTCTGGGGTCACGGATTTTGAGGACGGGGATGAAATGGGTGGGGATGATGATGGGTTGGGGGATGCGGTGTCGTTGGCGCCGGACGATAGTGCGAGTCAGATTAGTGTGAATAGGCGGCATAAGAGGAGGGTGGTGAGAGGGGCTGGGGATGTGGGGGTGGGTGGGGCGAGGGGGACGAAGGTGGAGGTTGTGAGGGAGGAGGACGAGAGTTTGTTCGAGGAGGAGAGGGAGAGGAGGGGTGGTGGGGTTGCGGGGGGGAGGAGGTCGAGGTATTGAGGTGGTCGGGAAGTGGACTGGACTAGAACAGTGCGTGCGATGGGGCGAGAGTGGTGACATGTGTTGGTGATCTGCGTCGGGTTTCTTTAGCGGGGGATATGGGCGGCATAGCGTGGGCGTCGGGCTTGGTTACAGTGACGTTCGAAAAGAGGGGCGGAATGTGCTATTGCCCGACCGACGGCTTTCACGATGTGAAATGAAAGAGACGACCGAGACGTCGGTGTTGATATAGGGGGGATAGTGAGATGACCCGACTATATAACTACGAATGGCACGGACGCTATCAGTGACTTCTTCAGCGCCGTCGGTCTCGCTCCCTTTCTCTCTCTGTGCTTCTCCCGGCCACTGTCGTGTCGGTCCGCTCGCTCACGGTGGTGATCGCTGTCTTCATGCTCACGTTCGCGCCGCCGGCGTTCCTTCTCTTTGCGCCGGTAAGACTCATCGTCACGGTCATAATCCCGCCGCCTTTGCTTCTCAGGCCTACGGTCTCCATCTCGCCGGTCCTCGCGAGAGCGATCACCATCCTCACCTCGCCGCCGGCGCCCATCTCCATCCCTCTCACCGTCCCGTGGCCGATCCCGCCTTCGCCTCTTCTCTTCCTTCTCCCTCTCCTGCCTCTCAAACTCCTCCTCAAACGCCCTCCTCTCATCCTCCTCCTTCCTCCTCACAACCTCCTCCTCCGTAAACGTCTCCCCCGTCTTCTTATCCCTCAACAAAACCGGATTGTACACCTTAACCTCCCCGCCCCTCTTCGCCGCTTTCCCCCAAACCCCCATCTCCTGCGCCACAGCCGCTTCCTCTTTCGCCCCAATCCCCAATAACGCCGGTCTCCTCTCGGGGACTTTCACCTTGACAACTTTGACGCCCCTTTGGGAGCCGATGCCCTGCCCTTCTTTCCAGCCCATGCCACGGAGGAGAGCGGCGCCAAATTGCTCGACGGGGACGCGGGCGTAGTCTTCTAGGGTCGCCATGTCCGGGGCGGAGTGGAAGTCGCGTTCGAAGGCTTCTTCCTCCGTCACTGTGGCGGCTGGGAGGACGAGCGTCGATTTGGGGGTTTTGCCTAGGAGGGCGTCGAGGGCGCGGTCGTCGTCTGTTTTCGGCTGGACGCTCATTTCTTCGCCGAGCTCCATGGGCAGTTGTTGTGAGCCTTCCGTCCCAGCATTTGTACCATGCCCGTTGCCGACTACTGGCTCTTCCGACTTCTCATCGTCGCCGTCTTTCCGTTTTGAGACGCTCAGCCCGAACCCCGGCTTCGCGACCTCCAACTCTGCTTCTCTCGCCACTTGCGCACTCACGTTCTGCGTCTGACTACCACCCTCCGGGAGACCATGGCGCTGCCGTTTGCGCCTGCCACCCTGGGCTTCTTTCCAGTCGCGGTTCGCTTGCGCCGCAATGATGAGCGGACCTTGGTCTCTCGACTTGTCCGCCTCGTCGATCGCCCCGCCAGCTGCCCTGTCGAAGTGTGAGACGGTGTGCGCGGCGCCGGAGTGTTGGTCATCTTCATCGTCGTCTGCGCGGAGGGCGGCGTGGGAGCGCTTGATGCCGTTCGTGGAAAAGATTGGCGCAATCCTCTTGCCGCCGGTGAGGGCAAGGGAGAACTTCTCGGGCATGCTGGCTAGTGGTTTGTCAGATCATAGAGTAAGGGGATGCATATGATATTTATCGAGTCAGTACCGGATTCGGGCGCGAGTCATGACTTTTGATACGCGGAAATCTACCGCGCGGAAATTCCTCTTTCCCTTTTGGTGACATCAACATGCAGGCTGAACACTCTGGAGCTCCACAGGTAGGCACGAATAACACATCTAGTTGTAGTAGCAAGGCAAGTATTCCTTAGCTTCTTCTGTTTCATACTGTCCTGTTCATGAATCAGACACACAACGTACGTACCCGCATGCCGACATGGAGCCCAACTACTTCACCTGCACCCTAGGCCAAGCAGCCGCACTGGATATACAACAACCGCACCGAACGATCAACGCACTCGTCGATGCATTGGCACGAGAGCACCCAGATCTGCCCGCCGTGGGCTTCCCGCAACCTGGCTCGAGACCCGATGATCCATGGACGACCCTCATCTTCACCTTCGCTGATATCAAGCTCTGCTCCGGAAACGTAGCGAGCGCTCTCCTCCATGACAACGAGCAACTTCTATCGAAGCGACAAACGATCGGCCTCCTGTGTCCCAGCACGCCAGACTTCCTCTTCACATGGCTCGCCCTCATGAGATTGGGCCATGCGGTACTGCTCGTAGCGCCCCAGTGCCAGCCCGCAGCCATTGTCAATCTCTGCGAAACCTGCGAGGTCTCGTTACTACTCTACGACAACGTCTACCGGGAGCTCGCCCAAGACGCGAGTAATGCCTACTCAGACGCACTGCAATGCAGAGCCCTCACCTTCTCTGAAGAGCCCAAACGAACCGCCTTCTTCCCAGCTGCAGGCAGCGAATCCAGTCCACCGGCGGCGGTAGTCAGCGATGGCGATGTCGCCTACCTGCACCACACCTCCGGCACTTCTTCAGGAATGCCGAAACCCATACCCCAAACCCACCGTGCAGGCGTCGGCGTGCTACCCTATTTCTCCTCCGGCCAGGAGTCTGCGACCTTCACTACTACACCTCTATATCACGGCGGCATAGCGGATCTCTTCCGTGCCTGGACGAGTCAGGCAATGATCTGGCTCTTTCCGGGGAAGAAGGCTCCGATTACTGCTGCTAATATTGTTAAATGTCTCGATCTCGCGAAAGCGGAGGTAGAACAGCACGGTAGAGTGTTGATACCGCGAGTGAAGTATTTCTCATCAGTACCGTACGTACTGCAGATGATGGAAGCCGATCCTCGTGGTCTGCGGTATTTGCAGGGTATGGATATCGTAGGCGTGGGCGGCGCCGCGTTGCCTGCGGAAGTCGGCGATCGCTTGGTCAACAGTAAGGTAAATCTGATCTCCCGCTTTGGAAGCGCGGAGTGTGGGTTCTTGTTATCCTCTCATCGCGACTACGCCAAAGATAAAGCATGGCAGTACCTCCGCGTCGCGTCTGGAGCAGAGAAATACGTTCACTTCGAACCTCAGAAACCCGAAGGAGAGAGCAATGAACAAGCAGAAAGCTTAGCTGAACTCGTTGTGCTCCCGGGATGGCCGCACATGGCCAAACGAAATCGCGAAGATGGCTCGTACGCAACATCGGATCTCTTCGCGGCACATCCAGATCTTCTGGATACGTGGCGCTACCATTCGAGAGCAGATAGCCAATTGACGCTTATCACGGGCAAGAAGTTCGATCCGGCGCCCTTGGAAAGCTCGCTCGTTGCCTCCTCTACTGGATTGCTGGACGACGTGCTCATCTTTGGTACCGGAAGACCGTATCCTGGTGCTCTGCTCTTCAGGAGCTCGAAGGCCGAGAAACTGTCGGATAGCGACTTGCTGGCGCAAGTATGGCTCCAGGTCGACAGGATGAACGGGGAGAGTCAGGACCATGCGAGAATGAGTAAGGTCATGCTGCTGCCCATGCCTGTCCTGGAGAGGCCGCTGGAGAAGAGCAGTAAAGGAACTATTCTGCGTGGAGCGGCGGAGAAACGCTTCGCCGAAGAAATTGAGGGGGCGTATGCGCAGGAGGATGGCACGGAGGATGCTGAGGAAGTGAATGACGCACAGCTTGATGAGACCATTAGGAGTATAGTGGTATCGGTGAAAGGCAGACCAGAGAGACTTACGGATACGACCGACTTATTCTCATTCGGTGTGGACTCGGTTGCTGGTATGCAAATTCGTGGGAAGCTGCGGCGCCTGCTACCAGCTGATGCCAAGCCACTTCCTATCAACGTCGTGGAAGACTGCGGAACCATTGAACGACTAGCGGAATACATACGCCGGCGAAGGCGAGGAGAAGCGGAAGTCAACGGCTCCACGGAAGTTGACGAAGGCGACCTTATGCGGCAGTTGGTGGACCGGTACAGCAACTTTCCCCAGGGTGATGGAGCTGTCGAACTGACGAACGGGCACTCGCATGGACGCGAAGGAGAGACCATCGTGCTTACCGGAGCCACCGGCGCACTCGGAGCGCACATACTCGACCAGTACCGCGGCAAAGCCGGCGTGAGGAAGATCTACTGCCTAGTCCGCGGCGCTGACGAGCATGCCGCTTCCGAGCGACTCGACAAGGCATTGGTCCAGCGCAAATTACGTCCATTGAAGGATTCAGATGTCAGCGACGAGAAGGTGGTAGTTCTGCAAGCCGCTCTCGGCGACTCGCGCCTCGGCCTTTCAGACGACATGTACGAGCGCATAGCGAGCGAAGCGACGATCATCATGCACGTAGCCTGGTCCGTCAATTTCCGGATGAAACTGCGCAGTTTTGTCAAGGACAACATAGCGGGTGTTGCACACCTAATCAATCTCGCTCTCGCATCGCCAAGGGCGGAGCCACCGCGCTTTGCTTTCTGCTCGTCCGTTGCAAGCGCGCTGGCGTATCACGGGGAAGACTCACTCGTGCCGGAGAGGATTATCGACGATACGAGTGCGGCGACGGCATTGGGTTACTCGCAAAGTAAGTGGGTTGCGGAGCAGATATGCTGGCGTGCGAGCGAGGGCTCGAGGATGAGGGGGCGGGTGTCGGTTTTCCGGGTTGGGCAGTTGGCTGGTGATACATTGCACGGGTGCTGGAATGTGAAGGAGGCTTGGCCGATGATGTTAAGTGCTGTGAAACTCACGGGCAGTCTTCCGGACTTAGAGGACGAGAAACTGGACTGGCTACCTGTGGATGTCGCGGCGAAGGCGCTGATACAGGGTGCCGAGGCGCCTATGAGGGATGCGGGGATCGCTGTGTACCATATATTGAACGGTAATGAGAGGCCGGTATGGACGGAGATGCTGGGCTGGCTGAAGAAACGGGAGAGCTTCGAGGTCGTGGCTCCAGCGGAGTGGGTCAAGCAGTTGGAAAGTGCTGTCAATGGCGGTTCCGACCATCCAGCGTCGCAGCTGTTGGATCACTGGAGGCGGGCCTACGTTCGACAGGACGAAGGGAATGTGCAAGCCGGCGGGGAGGCGAAGGTTCGCTTTGATATGGCTTGTACGAAGGCAGCTTTGCCGGTGCTGCGAGAGGTCAGGCCGGTGGACGAGGCCTACTTCGACAAGCTGTGGACATGGATCAGTGGGAGCTTTTAATACGACGTCGTGTATGCAGAGAGTCTACTCTTGTGCCCAGCGCGAATTGCGACTGTGTGCTTTGGGGAGGACCTCGCCCGCCAGCACGAAGTTCAACGAGCAGCGATAGAGACGCTTCCGCATACATTCAGCTTGATGGGCAAGCTTCACTTAGTGATTGCCCATACGCTCCAGTCTGGTAGCCTCGACCCAGATGAAACAATGCCACGCGATTGTTCGCAACAGGTTCACGCGTCACTGGCACTCACTACTGCTGCTAATCTAGAGTTCGAGGGTCGAAAGGACGAGACTAAGTTTGAACTCTGAGCGTGGAAGTCAATCGAACACGCCGAGGGCTGCAAGTGTCGGTCTTCCATTTGCAGTACGGTGGTCTCGTCGGTGGATCATCAGATGAGGCAGCCAAATCCGTCAGGTTCTGCGTACAGGAAGACTGGTGGAGAGGGCCGATGCGTCCTCGGTGACTGTCCAAGGTCAGAGCTCTGCCTGTGGGAATCTGGCGAATCCTTCTCAACATCAGCTCTGGAAGGAAGGTAAATTAGACCCAGCCATCGGAAACCGTGACTCGGGTGCTGGAGGCTTCGGCGAAGATCTCGAAGTCATGCTCGAGCCTCGACAAACCCAACGGCCTGGGCAGAAGCGTTGACGCCTCCTCGCCGATAGTTCTGCTGTCGGTTCTAGCTCGGGCGCTGCCGCGCTGGACGCTGAAGATAGATCGGCGGGAGCAACATCGCATCGACCGCGGTGCATCGGCTGGTCAGCGCAATCACGGCGGAAGGGCAGCCGCGGGCCTTGGTCGCTTACGTGGTACTGTATGCGAAGACGGAAGGTCGTATAGAATTGTTGGTGGTGCTCGGGTTGGTCTCGGTTGTTGAGGAGGGGGGAACAAGCCGCCCGCCCGTTCCTTGTTGGCCCCGTGTCAGCGGCACGATCGTCGATGGTGTTTGCGTCCTCGGCCTCGGGAAGAGATGGCAAAAGCAACAGCGTCATAAGAGTCTTTCACATGCGTTTGTCGCGTCGTGAAACGCGTTCGCGCGGAAGGAGATGAAGATGGACTTGGGCCTGAAGTAGCTTGCAGCGTGCAGACGAACGTTCTGCTTGTTCCTGCAGTAGCCGAGTGAAGTGGTGGTGTGTCTGACGTACACGCATGCAGGTACCGGTGTCATCTGTTGCCTGTTTGGGCCATGTCTGGTTTTTCCCCCCCCGCAGCGCGCACAATCAATTGTGCGTGGCTGAGACCCGCATAAGCTCCGCATGGAGACTATTCTGGTACTCTTGTCCAGTGGTTAGCGCGCGTCTATGCCGAGTACTATGATTGCCGTAACAACAATCCAAGGTGTGCTGAGCAGGAAAGGCCTGGAGAAGACAAATCGCGGGCATGGGTGACGAAGAGGTCATGGACGCTCATCGCCGTCAAAGAAAGACTGGCGACGCTGTCCATCTTCTTCCAACCATCCGGTTCCTACCGTGGGTCTTCTCGAAGACGCGAAGGTTGCATGGTGAAACAGCCGACCGTGGGGAACCAGGATAAAGCGCCGAGAGACGGGATTGACGAGTGTGGAAAGGCTGTCTTCGATCGCGTGGGTGCTACATCGGTACCTGCCTTATTAGCGGACACCCTCTGTGTTTCATCGTATCTGCCGCAGAGTCGCTATCGAAGGCTCTCTATCGGTGAGGGGTTGGTCGCCGACGCGTCCTACATCACCCTCCGCCCGCTACAGTCTCGGGAGAGCGGTGGTGGCGGAGATGGAGGGTGGGACATGACCAGTCAGGAGGGACCAACCTGGTGACGACGTACGAATCGGTGCATCGTGTCGCAAAGCGCTGTCTCTGATCACGGATGAAGGAATTGATGTGAGGCGCTATTGGCAGTGCGAAGATAGACACCTCTACATAAGGTACGTGACGAATGGACGACAGCGACGAGCAGCGAATCTCGGTGGGTTTCTCTATGTGTTCATCACGCTCCGATAGCTGTTGCCGCAATCGATTGGAGGCGATAGGCTGCCCCGGCGGTGGGTGGCGGTCGATTTTGGCCAACAGGGCTGGGCATCGCACAACAACAAAATACATGACCCGAAGTACCTTACAGCGACTGGCCGGCAGTGCAAGGGACGTGCAACCATCAGAAGGCGAGACACCGGTCAAATCATTATTATTATTGCTCTCCGTGATGCTGCAGAGGAGCGCGACGCCTGCGGCCTGCAGGCGGCCCAGTGTTTGCAGCCGCATCAGAGGTGCATATTCATCGTTACGCGTGCTTCTGGCGATGGTAAAGCTGAACATGTCTACTCACGCAGACTTCGCCATAGGAAAAGCCCAGCGGCGATGGTGTCCACCAGCAACGTCCAGCATAAGACTGGAATCTGCACGCTCCGTCCGCCATCGACGACCTCTCTGCCTTCCATGGCTTTCGCTCGCGAGAAACGCGTCCTCGTATGGCCGGCAGGCGAACCTATCAGCGGCGAGTGGCGGAGTGGCCCTGCCACAGACCTCGCAGTAGTGCCGTGCCAGGGTTTTTGGTACCTGCCGCTGTGCCGCTAGGACTGGTCGGGTTCCGCTTGGGCTTGAGATGGATTCAGCTTTCCGTCCCGACTGCCCCCATACGCTATCTCGAATCATGGCCGCGCTAATTCCTGTGCCTGGCAGTCCATCGCGAGCCTACTTTGGGGCCCGCCCTACACGCCTCGCCGTCCACACTCTCTTTATGCCGTTGTTCCTCCTCATCATTCGCTCTCCGCGCCGTCCAGGGTTTATCAACTCGCTCGTTCTTCTTCTTGTGCGATACTTCGTTCGTTCGTCATCCTTGTGCCTTGTCTTGTTCATCACTTTCAGGTACTAATCGATCCGTGCCTCCGTGCATCGACCGTACCAACACACTCCCTTTGGATCCTCCAGCAATCGTCCGACTGCCAATCGAGCACTTCGACCGGACCACATACGACCAACCACACCATCCTTGGATAGACAGCAAGCGGTTATACTTCTTCTGTCATCAGTCACTCCCTGAAGCATCGATCCCTGCCACAACAACAAAGCCTGTACAGTGCCTCGCTTTCCAAGCACCTAATATTCTTACGACAACTATTTGGACGCATTGAATGCAACTATCGATCTGAGGAAGAACACAACGCTAGTGAGTGCTTCGATGCCTTTTACGGCCATGATAGCTTGCTTGACGCATGCTAACGGATTGCAGACTCGATAATCAAGATGGACTACGTACACCACACCACCCCACCAATGGCGCAGTCCCCATTCTTCTACTACAACCCGGACCCCAGCCCGGAGAATAGGCAGCATGGCCACTTCACACCCCATCCCCATGGGCTACCAATGCCCGTCATACCCTCTAGCCAGGAACAAATGATGCCACAACAGCCAATGTACCAGCGACCATACGCTGTGCCTGCTCCCATGCACTTCGCCCCGGCGCCGACGTACATTTCCCAGGCGATGTTGACACCCGCAACTTCGCCAAGACAACACAACCACAAGCCCACGATTCTTGTGCAGCAAGATATGCCATGCTTGATGCCCTTGAACACCGAGTTCAACGCATATTACCCTGCGACACCCACACTATCCGCTTCCGGATCTTTCTGCTCCACCAGCAGCCCACCGTCTAGCTGCGACATGATGCCAACGCCGATCAATGGCATGTTTTTCCCGAGGCCACAGATGATGGCGTATCCGGCCGTCAAGCAGGGCTGCGAAGATGAAGTCTATTCGGGAGTGTTGGCTAATAACGACTGGGCAAGACCACACTCGCCCCCCATGACACCGGTCTACCTACACCCAGGCTCGATGGTGGCGGTCGAGGCATCTTACCATCTCACAACGGGCTCTTCCTGCCCTTCATTGTCACCCTCGCCCTCGCCGGTCCCGCGATCAGTCGCTTCCGAACAAGATGTCTGTGACCCTCGAAACTTGATTGTCGGCACTTCCACGTCCGGGTTTCCGGCCTTGCCCACGATGAGCGCAGGAGACGAAGAAGACAAGTTGATGCTCAGACATGATCTGCCTTTCCAGCACGACCATGTCCAGATTGCCGCGCAGACAGACATGCTCAACTTTGGCGGTCTCCCAGCCTTCGAGCCGGTCTTCGAGCTGGACGTCGAGGATGAGTTCAACGGCATGATGGCTTATGGAGCTCAAGAAGGCATTCACTTCCAGAGCAACAAGCGTCAAAGACTTGACTTGGCACCGGTTATGATTGAGGATGACGGCTTCTTCAGCGAGGAGAGCTACAGCGACGAGGAAGAGTTTGCTGCTGCCGCCGGCTTCTCGCCTTCGACATCCGAATTCTCCATCCCAGAGTACTCGGCCGCGACTCACGAGACGTCGAAGCGAAAGTTTTCCATGATTGCGTCCGATGCCTCCGCTCCGCAATGCACCGCACACGCTGGGACCCACCCAGACTCAACCGAGTCCAACTCCACCGCGGCGAGCACCACCTCCGACCAAGCCGAGTCCTCTGCATCCACACCCGCGCAATCCGGCAGCGTGTCCCGCCGAGGCCGAAAGCAATCCCTCACAGATGACCCATCCAAGACCTTCGTCTGCACCCTGTGCAGCCGCCGCTTCCGCCGACAAGAGCACCTCAAGCGCCACTACCGCTCCCTCCACACGCACGACAAGCCCTTCGAGTGCACCGACTGCGGCAAGAAGTTCTCGCGCTCCGACAACCTCAGCCAGCACCAGCGGACCCACGGCGCTGGCACGATGGTCATGGGTGTCTTGTCCTCGCCCGGTGGCGAACCGCACATGCATCAGGGTGTCGAGGCCGCTAATAGCGGCGCCTCTGGGAGTTTCATCCGGCCGAAGAGCGAGGAGCAGTATACGCCTTCGCCGCCGCGAGCGCCGCAACAGCAATTGCAGCAGCAGAGAGTTAGCCCTGACGCTGGCCAGCTCGGCGCCATGCTCTTCGACGTCACGGCGACCGCCAGCTCCTCATCCAGCTCGCTAAGCTATTCGGATGAAGATGCCAGCCCATCCTCCGATCGCAAGCAGCCGGCCAAGAAGCGGAAGCGGGACGAGTGAGCCGTCGCTCTTGTCACTTGCGTTGCTGAAACTGTAGATGAAGGAGTGGAACACGAACCTAACGCCGTCACGTCAACGGGAGAGAAGACCGACAAAAGAGGGGTCTGGCGAACGGCCTTCGACACGCTAAACGGGCCTCGCCGTCGCTGCCGACGCTCCGCCCCGCAAGGGAGGGAGCGCGAGAAGGAGGAGAAACAGGACGCCCCAAACGCACATTACGCTTTTTGCTTTTCATTCGCGACTTCACTTCACCTGTACCCTATTATTGACACCTTCTGCGTTGTTGCGACAAAACTTTGACCTTCTGCTTCTGGCTTGCACGCTTGCTTCAACCTTGTATAGCATTAGTTTCTTTTGTCTTCTTTCGACTGTACCTACTTAGCTGATTTGGACATACCGGGACTGCGAGAGACGTGTAGAAGTAGCGGCTTTGCGCATGCGACGGCTTCACGCTGGTTCGTGGGTTGGTCTGCTTGGGCGAGCATGGTGTGTGTATCTAGTGTAGTATAGTTGGTCTTCGGAAATGGGACACATGTCAATCGCTTACAATTTTGAATACAAGCTGCTGTCTTCCATTGTGTAGTGCATTATGTCGCTGCCTTGGCTGTGACTTCATCCTACACTCGTCACGGCCACGGGAGGCTGCCCTGGCAGGTAGCACACGTGGTGCGTGTATCTACTCTGTCCTTCCTCTCGTCGTTGTTCGGACACCATGGAAACGCGCCCTGGAACCCACTGCTAAGCTTAGCGGAAGGGCGATTGAACACGAAGCGACGACGTGAGTTGCCCGGGCCCGTTAGGTTTATTCGTAGGCGTTTGGGAAGCAAGTAAGGGATCCTGTCCACGGCAGAAGACGCTTGCATAGTACCAGCCAACTGATTGGCATTGCAACATCATCTGCCTTCACCGCCTCATCGCATCAACGCTCAATGCAAGTTGCTCGCTCGGCATACAGACGCTCCTCCCTCTCCGCCAAGGCAAATCATCCATCATCGCTCCACGTCACCTTACTTTTTCCCAAACCCCAAAAACTTCTTCATCTTCGCCTCCACATCCCCCCTCCCCTTCCCTTTCCCGCCACCACCCTCCTCCTTCTTACCCTCCTTCCCCATAGCCTCCCTATGCGCCGCTTCGCCCTCCGCCTGCTGCACCGCAAGATCCACCTTCAGCTCCTGCGCCTGCCGCACAAACTCCTCCCTCAACCCCAAATTCCTCCTTGCGTCCGGCGTCGCTTGTGCCGCGGACGAGACGAGAGTGATCTTCACTCCGCCCCGGAACCCGAGGTCTCGGACAAGTCGTGCGGAGGCGAGATCGGGGATACTTTCCAGCCGGCCCTTGGGCCCCAGGAAGCGGAGTTCGAAGGGCTCGGTCGGGCCGCGGAGGGTGGAGCGCACGGTCTCGTAGAGCTCGGCGGCGGTCGCGGAAGCGGAGATGGTGGTTTCGATGGTGTGTTCGTCCGGGTACTGGACTCGGACTCGCACGTTCTGGACGCTGGCTAATTGGGATTGTCTGGTGGTTTCTAGCTCTTCGAGCTCTTTGTCGGATTTGAGGCGTTGGTTTTGGCCGCGGAGGCCAAGGGAAGCTTGGTGCAGGCGGGCGTGGTCGAGGGTGGGTTCGAATTGGGAGGGATCGTCGGGTTGGAGGGCGGCGGCTGGGGTGGCGGATGAAGAGGGCCGGTATACGGATATGCGGTTGGTCTTGTTCGATAGTGCTGGTTCGGGGGTTGGTATTATGTCCTCGGTTTGTGCGTGTGATTGTGGTTCCGCTTGGGTCTCTGAAGAGGTGGCGAGTGTGTCGTCTTCGACTGCCGGCGCCGTAGAGACTGGTTCAGGACTTGCATCCTCGTTCATCTCCATGCCCTCCTCGTCTCCGACCGGCGCAGCAACCTTCTCCTCCAATCCACCATTCGGTATCGTTCCGATCGCTCCTTCCGCTTGCGCACCTTCCGCACCCGCGAAGAACGTACTGATCTCCTTCATCGCCTCCTCCAGCGGCACCTCACTCCTCCGAAAACTGACTCTCAGCAGCACATTCCCCCCATTATATCCCAACTGCGCCAACGTCTTCTGCAGCTCTCGAAACCCTTCCGACTCCCTATTCTCCGCACTCACACATGGCACCTCATACATCAGCCTCCCTGCCCCGCTCTCACTCGAAGGGACTCCCCGCTGCGTCAGGTTCAACTTCTGCGATGCGCCCGCCACGCCATCCTCGAACTTCCGTAATATCAACCACAAAGTCGTCGAGCTTGGAAATTTATCCTGCAACCGCCCACCGACTCCTTCTGACTCTGGGAGTTGTAATGCGATGTTCACGACCGCGGGCGATCGACTGGCTTGTACAAGCTGCAACTTCGCTCCTGCGCTTAGGCCCGAGAGGCGGAAAGGTTGGGAAAGATCAACGGGTTTGTTGTTCGCGGTCTTGAGGATGTAGCCTGACGGGTCGAGTTTCTTGCTGCGACAGGCTTCCACTAGAACGTCTTGTAGAAGTCTGGAAGGAGTGACTTTGATCTGGGCGCGGCGGGCTGAGGCGTCGACGACGAAGAGGGTTGCCGTGGACATCGTTGGTGACGTGAGTGTGTGTGTGTACTGCTGCCGTTCCGACTCGGTGAAGTGGTCTGTCAACGGTGTTCGCTTTGGGTGAGGCCCAGATCAACAACGACTTTTTGGCTCGTACAAGACTTATACGGTATATCACTGCCCTATACTGTTTGGATTAGTCAATGTTTGCGACTTCCTTGTTCGATCATGTTCGACAAAGCAGCGGAGGCACGAGCTGTTGACGAAACATCGCCCCGCGCTTGCAAACGCGCCTCACCCCACCACCATCAACACACATTCAAAGCACCACACCCTCCTTTGACCAAAGACAGCGACCCCCTCTCCATCATGTCCAAAGTAATACCCGTCACCTCCCCCCACCACTTCACCCAACTCCTCTCCTCCTCCCGCATCGTCATCGCCGACTGCTGGGCCGAGTGGTGCGGTCCCTGCAAAGCCATCGCCCCCGTCTACGAACAACTCGCCACCCAGCTCTCCCGTCCAGGCCAGATCACCTTCGCCAAAGTCGACACCGAAGCCCAGGAAGATATCGCACGGACGTACAACATCACCGCTCTACCTACGTTCCTGATCTTCAAGGCGGGACGGGAGGTGAAGAGGGTGAGGGGCGCGGATCCCAAAGGTTTGAATGAGGCGGTGAAGCAGCTGGCGGCGGAGGCTGGGAAGGCGGACGAGATGGGCGAAGCGAGCGGGAGTGGGAGTGGGGGTGCTGGGTCTTGGACGGGGGCGCCGGCGCCGAGGGGTTATGAGGATGTTACGGGTTCGGTGGACTTGCTGGGGTTGGATTTCTTGAATCTGGGTGGTGAGACGAGTGACAAGAGGGTGTTGTTTGAGGGCGGGAAGCCTAGTTCTCTGGGCATGAAGGGCAAGGCAAAAGAGGGGAGCAAGAAGGATTGGGTGGAGAGTGATACGGATGAACAGTTGATGCTGTTCGTACCATTCCAGGCCACGGTCAAGTTGCACAGTATACAATTCACGACCTTCATTCCAGTATCTTCCGAAGGCGAGGACGACGACGAAGACGAGGCACCAATGCGACCCAAGACGCTCAAACTATACACCAACCGGCCTCACGTCGTCGGCTTCGACGAAGCGGACGATACGCCCAGCACGCAAGAAATTACGCTCAAGCCTTCCGACTGGGACGCCAAAACCGGGACCGCGAAAGTGGAGCTGCGATTCGTAAAGTTCCAGAATATCAGCTCCTTGGTCATTTTCGTGGTGGATGGCGAGGGCGAACGCGAGAAGACACGAATCGACCGGTTACGGTTCTTTGGGGAGACGGGCGAGAAACGGGCGATGGGCAAGCTGGAGAAAGTCGGAGACGAGTAGGAACTAGTGGGCGTACTCTGCAGGCGCTCTTCCACGGTGATCCTCGCATAGGACGGCGTAGATGGAGGCGAACAGCATGGTGCATGCAATCCGCAAGTGGGATGCCCAGAAGCGTCAATCAAACTAGAACCTTTCGAGAGACCATAACTCGGCGAGCCAAGATTATCTTCGAAGCCTTCAGACTTCCCGTTCCCATACCGTCGCCCAGGTCCGCAGAGTCGCGCTGACAATACCACGGCATTCTGCGTCTGGACGACTTTGTTCTCGCGAATACGTAGACGGACCTGCATGCAGGCTGCTTTCCGCGAACACAAACCAGTAGGTACTTCCATGGTGCTCACCTTGCAGATCCTGTGAGAGCTCCGCCCTGAAAGAACGAACAAGGAGGCAAACCGTCTCGTACGCAGTGGAGCATGTAGCAACCAATACTGCATCTGCGACAACGTGCAGACTGGCTTTGTCCACCTGATGTATGCTGACCATAGTTCCAAATTCAAACTTCCAAAATCCCTCTCCATGTCAGCAAACGAAGTGGCGTGTCTCCCTTGTCGAGCTGGGAGTACAAGAAGTCACATCAACTCTCCTCCTTCCTGATCTTCAGCACTTCATCCTGCTTACGCACAGACTTCAACAATCTCAGCATAGACCATGGTGGCTTTGTATGAATATGCCTCACATTCCTTACACTCAGCCGATGGCTTGACATATGGACAGTATATACAATAACTTTACGAATGACAGAACGTCGTCGTGCGAAGGACAAGAGGGAATACTACACGCTCTTCGCATATACTACGACACACGTCGGCACCGTCGACGAGCCGGCTGGCCGTCCGGGCTTCACCGAGACATCTACCACCTCGCATCCTCGACGAGAAGGCCGAAGCCGAAGCTGCCAAGTAGAGAGCGACCTCGGAGCAGATGGACCGCTCACAGGAGCGGCGTACGAAGCGTCCGGCGGAATACATCGACGACACCGGCCACGAGTCAAAGAAGGCGAAGCGCAGGCGGGAATTGTGGGGTTCTTTACCATCACCGTCTGGCCTTCTTTTCGAACGTGGTCATTCACCTCTTGGCTGCTGCTTTGGATGGCAAGGCTCCCACTCCGCTACTCGGCGCCCTGAAGAACGTCAGACCTCCGACGTGAGCTCCTTCCACCTTCAGCTCCTGGACGGCGGCACGACGACAAAGACCCGCCACAGGGCTCCGGTTCAGGCGAACATCCGCGCGAAGATCGAGCGCGACGTGGGCGACGACGCCGAGAGGGTGAGATGGCACTTGCAGGAGGAAGGCGAACGTCCGCGCGAAGATCGAGCATGACATGGGCGGCGACGCGGAGAGGGCGAGACGCCATTTCCACGACGTGCTTCACAAGCACCGTGATCGCGAGGTGTGCGGATGAGGTTCGCAAGTAAATACCCATCACCCAGCGACTCCAAAATCTTCCTCCGTGTGGTTGGGGTGTCGAGTTCACGGAGGAGCCCACGCTGACGACAGAACAGATCCGACATCCACCGCATGAAGCAGGACCCGAGTCCGCAGGCTTATCTGACGGCGAATGCGTGGGAGTTGCGCGCAGCGTACGCTCCAGGCTGCAGACGGACCACGGGCTTCACTCATGCGAGGTTTGCAGCTTTCTACGCCACGACTTGCCAGCCGGCGGCGAAGAGAGTGTGCCGACAAAGTACTTGCGGTTCGCGAGGAACAACCCTAACCTCGATCTCGACCCCTCGCACTTTGACTGGATCATCTCGGCCTTGGGACGGAGATGACGTTGGGCTGCCTTTCTCAAGACTGCGTCAGTGACAGCGCCAAACGTTGTCGATGAGCGTGCACACGGGCAGAGTCGGTGATGACGCGGTCATGACCTCTTGATTGGAGCGGTGAGAGCAGGTGATAGCGGGGCGCGACGACTACTGCGAGCCATGCTAGGCACGGGGATGGCGGGGAGACGCTTATGTGGTCGGTCGCTGACAGCGAGGTGGACCGTGGAGGCTCATGTACAGCGTCAAGATCTGGTGATTGGTTTCTGAGGTAGCAGTAGAGGAAAGATCTTGTTTTGTTGGTCGTATCGTGAACGATTTTACTGCGACGTGGTGAACGTGGTTTTTCGCGCATCGCCCGTGAGAGACATTACTCGCCTTGTAGCGCTACGTCGTGTTCTTATCAAGTCGACTGTCGCAGATAAGGTATGTGCTGGACGTGAGCGGAGAGTTGAGCCAGATTAGATTGAAGAGACCCCAGTTTGGTCGCTCCTTTCAAACCCGATAGTTCTATAACGTCTGAAGCTCTACACTGGCGCGGACATGCGTATCAGCAGGGTCGATGTATTGACCTCTGATGGCGTGGCCGAGGATTTCAATCGTTGAAATGCAGGTCATGTTAGGGAGACCTCATTTGGGAGCCACGCTACATGTTTGCAAGAACCAAAGCGAATATAGTGGTTGTGAAGTCGGTGTTGGAACTTGATTCGCTCGCTTGGTCTCGTTCAGCAGTACGTAGGCTCTGCGCAAGTGGTATCGATGCCCAGCTGGCAGGCCCTCAGAACTCCACGCCGAACGCGTCTTCGCCATTGCACCCCACCACAATCCATCCACCCTCCTCGCCAATTTCCTTCTAGTGACCCGTCCGCCTGCTCTCCGCAATCACCTTGGTCATCTCGTCCACCTTTCTCTTCGCACGCCCGAATGTGCCGAGCCGCTTCTTCGCAAGCTTGCGCGCGCGCTTGTCCTTGCTGTTGCGGAGGAGTTCGATGACGCGGCGCTCGTACGGTGCGTGGCTGTATATATCCAAGAGGCGTTAGTTTTGATGCTCCTGGGGCTCGTGTGCGTGTGTGGTGAGGTGGGTGGGAACGTACCCGGCAACCTCCTTCACGATATCCCTGACAAACGCTGTCCTCTTGCTCAAGTGACCCTTCATGCGCGAGATGCGCGGCTTGGGCTGGCGGGGGGTGACTTTCTATGTATCGGGTCTTCGTTAGTATGCTGCTCGTTGTTGTGTTCGCGGATCGCTCGTCCTCGCTGTGGGTATCCGTGGTGGGGTGTAGAGACGTACGTGGCCGGCATTGAGCCCGATGGCCAAGCCCGATCGCTGCTTGACTTCCTTCGGCATGTTGGCGATGGTGGTCGGAAGTGGTGCTACTGGCCGCTTCTCTCGCCGAACTGGAGTTGACGTTCAACGCTAGCGGAATTTGCGATTGTGGCTCTTGGCGCGCTTGCAGCCTCAGGCATGAGTATGAGAGGAGCGCCGCGCCGGGATGGAGATGGCCCGAACGGACCGAATCCGCACCATCTCGACTGCCGCATCGGCGACTTTCGAAGCTCGAGAGCGGGCTTAACCGTAGAGCCTCACAAACGCCACAGTTCACTCCAATCTTACGGGCAGGCGCTGTTTCTCCACATGCACCACTTTGTCCAGCGTACATGTAGGCTCGCCAACATGGTCGGCACAACCGATCCACACGCGCCCGTCACGAGAGTGTTGAAGCGTGAACCATGGCATCGCAAAGGCGACAAACGCATAAGATTGAACAGCAGCGACATGACTCGCTCGTTGCACAGTGACATGCATCCGTCATGCTCCGGGCAAGGCCACATCCGATGCATTTGCAATCCGTGCCTGTGACGCAACCGAATAGCAGTGATTTCGTCACGTTATGTCACCCTTTCACTCACACAACGAACCCAGAATCTTCTGCCCGACTCCGCGGGCGACTGCTCAGGTGTTTGGGTTTGCGCTTCTACCACGTCATTTCTTTCAAACTCTCTCTTACTCTCTTCCACTCCCTTACTTCGACTCCAACATTCTTCATTCACACACATCCGACCGGTCGCGTGCTCTGACAATCATTGCCCGGCGAACATCACGACTCTAGCATTGGCATCTTATCAACCAGCAGTACCCGGACAGCGACACCACATTCACCGCGAAAATGTTCGGCTTTTCCTACTGGTTCCTGCCACTGTTCGCTGGCTTCGTATGGCTAGGTACCTTGCCTCTCTGCATCGCACCAACACAATACAATGCCTCTAACACTCCTTTCCAGGCACTCTCCTCGCCATGCTTGGTACCTGGTTAGCGAAAGGTTCTCCGCATTATGCATGGCAAGGTGTAGGCCAGCACGTCACATACATCAGCGACGTCGGAGCCACACGCTGGGGTCGCCCGCTCTTCATCACTGGAAGCGCCGTCATGGTCGTGGTATTCGATCTTGCCTTCATCTCCGAGAGGTGGCTGCGACACAAGGGCAGATTGTCGCACAACTACAGCAACACCGAGAAGGCCATGAGCATCTGCGCTATCATATTCGCGATCATCGGAGCGCTAGGCTTGATCTTCCTCACCATTTTCGACACAAGGGACTACCCCACGGTTCATGATTCCATGTTGGGAGTGTTCATGTTCGTCACGTCCCTTCACCTCTCCCCCCGCGAATTCGAAACTGATTGTATCTGAGCAGTCTCGGCTACATCATCTCTGCTATCTTCATCTGCACTGAGTATCAGCTTCTCGGGAAGCACTTCCGTGAGTACAGGATCCTACGCGCCTCGTTCTGGATCAAGCTCTCCTTCATCTTCGTCGAGCTCGGACTCGCGATCGGATTTGCCGTCACAGAATACACGGGTCGTCTTAACATCTCGGGGTACCTGGAGTGGATAGTATCGCTCGTGTACATCTTCTACGTCTGGAGCGTGAGTAGCGACTATCCGTGTCGGATGCAATCCGAGCGTTACTGACACATCCATCTTAGTTCATCATCGACTTCATCCCCGCTGTCCACACCAAGCCGCAACACAAGCGCTTCCCTCCCGTACGACGCGACGATGACGAGATGGCAATGAACACGCAGGCGCAGGGCAGCGTGACCGGTGGCCCGGTGTACACCAGCGGTGGATATGGACACGGACAAGCCAACCAGAGCGAGGCGGACAGCTACGGCAGCCAGCAGCCGATGGCCGGCGGGGAGAATCTGTACAACCCGCCGCAGCAGGGTGTCGTCTCCCCGGTGTACAGCAGTGGTGGATACGCGCAGGGCCGTGGGAACCAGGCCGAGCTGAACAACTACGGCAACCGCCAGCCGCTGGCTGGCGGTGAGGAGCTGTACAATCCGCCACAGCAGGGCGTTGTCGCCCCGTCGAGGAATTTCTGAAGAATGCGGGATTGATAGTGTATACATTGGCGATCTCTAGTGGCTTAGCATTGGCGTTTTTGGAAAGAGTTGGGATGGATGTACGACTGGCGGATACACTATTTACACATAATGATCGGTAATGTATCATCGGGCATCTGGCTCGGCCGTATACAAAGAGCGCTGGTCACACGGGTTCAAAACGATTGTAGACAAGGGATGCTCTTCTCAACTTAGCATGCTGAGAAAAGCCTTCGCGTGAGACATTTGGCATGTTCGGTGGCTTTGAATGCCGTCTCCATGATGCGGTCGGTTTGGATAGTTGTGTCTCCTCTTGGGTGATGATAGGGAACGCTGCTTCCCAGATCTCCTTGAGTATGGCATTTGCTAACACCATGAACAGCCACAGAAGCATCGAGAAAGGAGAACTTTTGATTCGGAGGCCGATTGAAGGTTCCGGCACGGGAACGGGGCGGCCCTCCCCGAGAGTACCCGTTCTCTACAAAACTTCGCCGGACGCCGCAACATCCTTTCTTTCCTCTTTGTGCGGCGGCGTGATCAAATCTGTTTCCCCAGTTGCTCGGTCACTCAAATCTATAGTGCACACAAAGCGTCAATCGCGCCACAGAGCGAATCAATTGCACTCGTCTTCTCAGCCACCTCCGACTCGCGTGCCTACTTTCTGTGGCCTTGACGGCGTGCTGGAGGTTGAACATACTTGTACCACCTACCAATGGTCAGCTCCGTGCGAGCGCCTGACGAGCAGGCTTGTGTCTGATACAAGGTAGGGAGTTGTACCGTACTACCGTGCCAAGGGCGTCGCTTTCTTTGATTTTGCCTCAGCGTTCTGCCTCTGACTACCCGTCCTGTCCAATCACTGATAGCATGACAACATCGCAATGGCTAGCCTCAAAGTAGTGGCTCTCATATCGGGTGGCAAGGATTCACTCTTCTCCATCTTGCACTGCATTGCAAACGGCCACCAAGTTGTGGCCCTGGCCAACCTACACCCTCCGCTTGATCCGGATGGAAGTGTTGCGGAAGACACGGACAGCTTTATGTACCAGACTATTGGCCACGCTGTCATTCCACTGTTTGAAAGAGCTCTCGGGCTACCGCTTTATCGGCAAGAGATTGCCGGGACCGCGGTGAATCAGAGCAGGCATTACGGCTACGTCGAAGCCGGGCGGAGCGGTGACCTGGACGAGACGGAGTCATTGGTCCCGCTATTGATGAGAGTCTTGTATGATCATCCGGACATCAACGCTATCAGCACCGGCGCCATCCTGTCTGACTATCAACGTACCCGTGTAGAATCAGTGGCTTTACGTCTGGGACTCACGACTCTCTCATATCTATGGCAATGGCCTTCTCTACCGCCTCACACGGACATCTCGTTGTTGGAAGACATGGCAGCCGTTAGCCAAGACTCCCGGATCGTGAAGGTGGCTTCCGGCGGACTCGACGAAAGCTTCCTATGGCAGAACGTAGCTGACACTCGGACGATTGCGCGTCTAAGCAAGGCGGCGGCACGGTTCGGATCACCCGGCGATGGAGCGGTACTCGGTGAGGGCGGCGAGTATGAGACGCTCGCTGTTGAGGGCCCGCCACCTCTGTGGAAAGCCAAGATTGTCGTGAATGAAGAGTCGAGAGTTGTTGTCCCGGGCGAGGCAGGCACTTTCTCCCTTCGCTTGGCCTCGCCGACAGTCGTAGCGCAGACTGCCACATGCAATGGTGTGGACAATCTTCGCATCCCGCCACTGCTAGAAGATACCACGAAGCGCACGCTTGACGACATCTTAGCGCCCAAGGAGTGCACCCAGGAGCCGAGCAAGCCCATGCACATCGCCAGGGATTCGCTAGACACGGAACCGATACGTCATCCCAACATCGCCCACTCTGTGAACGGTGACGCCTCCTACTTCTATCGTACAAATCCCGGACAGACTGCAGCTGCTCAAATGCAAGCCATAATGACCAACTTGGCTTCTGAATTAAGCTGCGCTTCTACAGGGACGGCCAACATCATCTACACTTCGATCGTACTGCGAGACATGGCCGACTTCGGAGAAGTCAACAAGGTGTACGGTGACTACTTCAGCGAGCCCAACCCGCCAGTAAGGGCGACACTGGCCTGCCGTGACGTGCTACCCGACCATTGCGCAGTCATGGTGGGAGTCACCTGCCTTCCGAACAACCTCCTCGATGCCAAGAAAGGTCTCCACGTGCAATCGCGCTCATACTGGGCGCCTGCGAATATTGGACCCTACTCACAGGCAATATCTGTCCCGATTACAGCCGAAGACCCCGAAGACAGCACGTATCTAGTCTACGTTGCGGGCCAAATACCGCTGAATCCAGCATCGATGGAAATGAGCTACGGCGAGTCGAGTGACACAAGAGCGCGATTCGCGCATCAAGCGGTCTTATCGTTACAACACATGGTGCGCATCGGGAGATGCGTGAAAGCGTGCTCTTGGGTTGCCGCTCTCGCTTTCGTGGTCCCTGGTCCTACCGAGACTGCTTCCTCACTCGCCCAGGTTGCACACGCTGCATGGCGTGCACTCCACACTAAGGTACCGTCCACGCAGACGCAGGCCGATGAGGATGATGACTTCGACGTTTGGGATTTAACGCATCGGCACGGCGCATACGCTGCGCACAACCCAGATCCGTCACGGATGGCCACCGGCGTCAATACGTCAACTATGCCATCATTGTGGGTCGTGCACGTTGACGCACTTCCCAGGAATGCCAGCATCGAGTGGGTTGGGTACGGGACGATGGGCAACGCCTTGGAGCACGGCGATATCGAACACCTGCAGTATCTGCTGAGTGTATTCCGAGACCGGATCGTACGGGCATCAGACATTAGTAACACGAACGGATCAGATGGAGGGCTCCCGTAAATCGACGCGGACAAAGGTCGGATACTGACAGTATCTGGTCACATGCCCGAGGCGAAAAATTCCTACATGCTTCAGCCATGCGGTTGGCCCGATCTTGCATCTCTATCAGCACTTCCTGGGATCCTCGCTCCGGGCGAGAGGGCTCGAAGTACGCCGTCGCCTCTGATGTTCGTCCAGGCTGAACACTGCCCATCATTCTCAGCTGATTGCAACCTGGAAAGAATGAGGCCCCCGACGCAGTTGCAGCTGGTATTAGCCTGCTGTTCGCGGCGGGACAAGTGCCTCGTTTGGAGTGCTTCCCGAGTCCTTGAATAGTTTCATCCGAGGAATTCCTCATTTACAATCATCTATAGTGTAGCTGCGATTGCGTGAGGCCTGCTCTAAAGGAGTCGTTCCGTGCTTATGAGTAGCCGTTCACGGCCGAGGCATGAAGGATTGACCATGGGAGGGGAAGCTGGGCTGATGAAACACATGACCAGCACTTCCGACCTCACTCCAACGCTGAAGCCTAGAAGCCTTCATCAAGCCTTCGCAAGAATATACAACGTAACATTATTGCGTTTCGCATAGGTCACTCTCCAAATCGCGTCGCTCTCGTTGAACCTTGTCAACCCGCCATGGCACCAGATCTCAACGCCGTCGCCGCCGGCGAGCGTTTCGACTACTCACAACCAGGCTCCTCGGGCTATAACATCAATCCAGACACCACCTTCAATGATCCCGGCAACCGCAAACTGAGGGTCTTGACGATCGGCGCGGGTGTCACTGGCATACTCATGGCGTATCGCATTCAGAAGGACTGCCCGAACGTTGAGCATGTGATCTACGAGAAGAACGAAGACATCGGTGGCACTTGGCTGGAGAACCGGTACCCGGGAGCCGCTTGTGATATTCCGAGCCATGCGTATACGTATCAATTTGCGCTTAACCCAGACTGGCCGCGCTTCTTTTCGTACTCGCCGGATATTTGGAAGTACTTGGTACGTCAGACGTTCGAATGAAGCCCCCGATTGCGATGCTCCACTGTCGTCAGGCATGCTATGGAGAGGAGAGCCGTGCAGTTGCCGGCATCTCCAATTTCTTGGGTGGCGTTGTGCGGATATGATTTTTCGGAGCCCAAGCAAACCCTTACGCGGTCCGAGACGTTCGCTAATTTTCGCTACCATGACCTTAGGATAAAGTGTGCAAGACTTTCGACCTCCGCAAGTATATGACATTTCACACCGAGGTCGCGGGCTGCTACTGGGACGAAGGAAAAGGGGAGTGGAAGGTCAAGCTCCGGGAGGTTCGCGATGGTAAGGTCGTGCGCGAGTTCGGAGACACGTGCCATCTTCTGTTACACGGTGCCGGCATCCTGAATAACTTCAAGTGGCCTGATATTCCTGGACTCAAGGACAAGTTCAAGGGCAAGGTGGTCCACACGGCCAGGTGGCCCAAGGAGTACCAGAAGGAGGAGTGGAAGAATGATCGGGTCGCAGTCGTCGGTTCCGGAGCGTCTTCCATTCAGACTGTACCAGCGATGCAACCTCATGCGAAGCACATCGATATCTTCGTCCGGACCGCAGTCTGGTTCGTGCAGATTGCGAATAATTATGGTCAGAACAAAGAATACGACGAGAAGGAGCGAGATACGTTCCGGCATGATCCGAAGTCGCTCGTGGCTCATGCCAAAGACATCGAAGACCAGGTCAACGGTCTCTGGGGAGCGTTCTACTCCGATACTGAGCAGCAGAAGGCGGGCCAGGAGCTGTTCCGCAACCGAATGGCTGAGTTCATCAAGGATGAGCGGTTGTAAGTGCTATCTTTGACGACTGTCTGGAACACCTGCTAACCGACCCACCCGCCGAAGATTGAAAGGCTTCACGCCAAAGTTTGGCATCGGATGCCGCCGCATCACGCCCGGTGATCCGTACATGGCAGCCATTCAAAACGAAAACGTGGACGTGCACTTCACGCCAGTCGTGCGCTGCACCGAGGACAGCGTAGGTCTGCTCATGGGTGTAGCCCTTAGATGGTGTGTGAAACGCCTGCTGACTCGAACACCCCTGCTTTACAGGTTGTCGGCGAAGACGGCACAGAGTGCAAAGTGGACACCGTGATTTGCGCTACGGGCTTCGATGTCTCGTACAAGCCACGCTTCCCTCTTGTCGGCAAGGATGGCATTGACCTTCGAGACAAGTGGCGTAAATGTCCAGAGAGCTATCTTGGACTCGCCGTACCGGACTTCCCGAACTTCCTAACCTTCATAGGCCCCACATGGCCGGTAGAAAATGGGTCGGTCATGGGACCTCTGCATACCGTCTCCGACTATGCCGTCCAGATCATCAAGAAGATGCAGAATGAGAACATCAAGAGCTGGGTGCCGGACCAAGCCAAGACGGACGCCTTCAATGCCCATACGCAGGAGTGGATTAAGCATACTGTCTGGAAAGATGACTGCCGCAGCTGTGAGTACTCACAAAGATGTAAGGTCGATCGGGCGTGGTGTAGTTCTAACGTATTGGTAGGGTACAAGGACAACGAGACTGGGAGAGTGAATGCAGTGTGGCCTGGGAGCTCGATGCACTATCAGCAAGTCATCGAGCACCCACGATACGAGGACTTCCATATCGTATACGGCGACTCTAACCCGTGGGCGCATCTCGGCATGGGATGGACGATTGAAGGCAGGAAGGGACCGGAGCATTCGGATTGTAGCCCGTACCTGAATATCAACAACATCGACCCGAAGTGGTGCGTAGCAGGATTCTTCGACTGTGATGGCGAAGCTGACTCAATCACTAGGTACGAGGCGAACGGCGGAGATGCTGCCGTGCTGAAAGAACAGCAGAACAATGTGAACGCTCGAAAGTAAATCAATTCAACATCCATTTACCCGATGCTGTCATAAGTGTACAAATTTGTCATGATGCGTTCCTGCCATCAAAGGACACAATCCCAGACATCATAGGATCAGACCGGTTTCAAGCAGTGAAGCTTATGACGGAGATAACGACATCACAGCCAAGGGCACCGACGGTGGGGTGGCTCCTCAAGACGGTCCCGATATCCATGAGGCTGTGTTCTTGAATGGAGAGGTAGACTTGCAGTACTATCAGTAGCTCTGCAGTGACGACAGATGACGGGTATGTTGGCGGCGTTCCACTTGTTCTTCTTCATGAGGCAGCCGTTGAGATGCCAGAGTATATGGGACCAGGGTTGTGAAGCCGGAGTGCACCCAAAACGTAGAGCCACAGGATGTTAGCGCCAAGATAATCCACTTACAGGCTCGTGTCCATCACGATGGGATATCTTACAAGCCAGCGTGCTGTCGTTCGGTGTGTGTCCGAGTTGGGGCCCAAAGGCAATCCGTTTCACTGTTGTACCAACCTACTAGCACCGTTGCGTCCCGTTCGGATGAGGCAGTCACGCTTTTCTGCAGCTCCCCGCTTTGCACTAGTGGCTCCACATTCATCGGCCTGTACCCGTCCGCACTCTTCCCGCTTCCCACTCTTCCAGCAACACCTTCTCTTGCTTGCACCGAGTGTTACTATCACCAACACTACCTGCCAATCACGCCCGCCATCCGCCGTCGCCGCCGCCGTCACCGCACAGAGTCTCATAAAGCCAAAATACTAATTAGGAAGGCACAGATCCCACTCATCTTGACCATTCACCTGCCGCACTCTGTACAAAACCGCCGCGCCTGGAACCCCGTCGCCCAAACCACGTTACTTCAACCACACCACCGGTACCAGCCAGATCACTCCCGCCTCAAAGCCCGCAAACCCACTTTGCCAAACAAGCACATCGACGAATTAGGAAGGCACAGCATCGCATGGCGGAACCACAGACTTGCACCGGCTGCCGGAAGCAAAAAGCTGGGGAAGAGTTCTGGCGACGCAACCGCACGAATCTGACTTGTAACCAGTGTTCAGAAAGGCTGCGAACAAGAAAGGCGGAGGTGGCGGCGCAGAAAGCAGCGAAGGGAGGAGGCCAGGCGATAGATCAGGGGCAACCAACACAACAGCCGCAACAGCAGCCGGTGGCTGGGCAGCAATGAACAAGGGACAGAAAGATCATGGACGGAAGAGAGGCTGGCTTTCATTCGGGGTCTTGAGAGCGTGGTCGCGCACGCGTTCAAAAACGGTACCGAGGAGGGCCACGATAGTCCGGTGTAACGGTGGGCCAGCGGCATGTCGATCCACCATTCTTCGCTGACCTATCGACGACCGACTCCTCACCAGCGGGACTATACTTTAGAGATACATCGCACGGTCTCGACTACTCACACCACACCCTAAGGAACACCACGAAACACCACACGCCACCGGCCCGCTGTGCCGTCGGAAAGCAACACGTAGTGTTCACGCGAGACTCGGCAGCAGAGAAGCTCCCGGCACGCAGTCTCTGCAAACAGGCTCCTCCCTTACCAGAGAGTTCAATGACGTTGCCCAACATCAGCGAAGGTATCATCGACACGTCTCACTACACTCGACCTTCGATGAACAAACATTCGGTACGATTTCCCGAGTATTGACGCAATTCCGGTGCTGATACTGGTACCCACAGAACGGAGACTTCAGAGCGGACCACACCGCCAGCAGTGCCACGAACGCCGTTACGATATTTAGCGTCGCGAAACGCGATGATGCGAGAGATGGTGGCATTGCATAGGCTCTGGAGCATCCTGTAAGCCGTATGCAAGAAGTGTCGGGCCTCCATCAAATGATGTCGAACATGCAAACCATTTCACATTGCTTTTGGTGCCAATCGGGCTACCTCCACCAACGCCCCGCCGAAAGACTGCATAACCTCGAAATCAAAACTACGATGCTCATGCATGCCCATTTACACCATTGGCCACCGGATTGACCTCCTTCGCCTTCACCGGACCCAACTTCTCTTTCCGTGCTCTCGACGCCTCAGCAAGCTCAAGAAGCACCTTCTCCGTGTCCTCCCATCCTATGCACGCATCCGTAATACTTACGCCATACTTCAACCCCACCTTACCCTCCTTCGGCACTTTCTGAGCGCCCTCATTGATGTTGCTCTCGATCATCACACCCATAATCCCATCCTCGCCGTCCTTCATCTGCTCTGCAAGCGCATGCGCGACTTTCGGCTGGTTCTTGTGCTGCTTCTCCGAATTGCCATGCGAGCAATCGACCATCAAGCGCGGGCGCAGCCCTTTGGCTTCCAGGGCTTTCTTGGCTTCAGCCAGGGATTTGGAATCGAAATTCGTGCCTTTCGTGCCGCCACGCAAGATGACGAAGCAGTCCTCGTTTCCTACTGTTCCTACGATAGCGACATTGCCAGGTTTCGTGACGGAGAGGAAATGATGTGGGTGTTTGACAGCGCCGATAGCGTCGATTGCCACACCTAATGTGCCGTCCGTGCCGTTCTTGAATCCGACTGGGAAGGAGAGGCCAGAAGCTAACTCGCGGTGGACCTGCGACTCCGTAGTCCGGGCCCCGACCGCGCCGACGGAGAGGAGGTCTGCGGTGTATTGAGGGCTGATCGGGTCCAGCATTTCGGACGCCAGAGGCATACCGCGGGCCGTGAGGTCGACGAAGAGTTGCCGCGAGACGCGGAGGCCTTTGTTGATGTTGAAGGTGTTGTCGATGTCGGGGTCGTTGACGAGGCCTTTCCAGCCGACGGTTGTCCGTGGTTTCTCGAGGTAGGAGCGCATCACGATCAGTAGGTCGTCCTCGTATTTCTTTTTCAGCTCAAGCAGCTTGTCGCAATACTCGAGAGCCATGGCGGGGTCATGGATGCTGCAGGGGCCGACGACGACCAGCAGTCTGCGGTTCGCGTCCGTACCGTGGACGATGTCTGCCGCTTCATTGCGGGCTCTGATTACGGTCTCTTTCGACTCCGCAGGTTGACGGATCTCGTGTTGCAGAAGGTCGGGTGGTGTCAGTGGAGTCATACCCCGGATCCTCCAGTCTTGGACACTTTCGCGGTTGCCCACGTTGGCATTCGGCATGAAGAACTGTTGCGCCCACCGTCAGATGCGTCCGTCGCTTTAGATGAGACTCTGAGCTTTATTGAAGGGCTCTTCGTACCTCTGCCATGTTGAGCAATTGACTGCGACTGGGTTTCAGGCTCCTAAAAGTGGTCAATGGCAGTAATGTAGGTGCTTTGCGACGTGGTATGGTACCTCCATTGAGTGAGTCGAGGCCAAAATGTTGGCGTCGGTCAGGTGCGCGGAGTTTTTCCGCACAAATGGCGTCATTGGCCAGTGCACTCGCAGTGAACACGAAGAAGAACATTCACAGCGGCTTGTTTGTTTCATCTTGTTCCACAAACAGAAGGCACGAAACTCCACAGGGAAGCTTCACATTTACTCAACAGATAACAGTCCGCCTCACCGCCATCAACCTAGCTGAGGCGCTCATCTTAGGCACTGCCTTCTTGACAGCTCGGTCAAGGACCCGTTAAGCTCGACGTCATCGCATTTCCATCTCCAGCTCACCGTGATGCCAAAGTGAGGTGTCGCCGTCTCATAGTATCTAAACCCCCAGTCCCCTCACGATGCCTGATGCACGCTTCGAAGCCTTCCGACTCTCGTTGGGCAACTTCACTCCAACCGCAACATCGACCACAACAACCACCATGGAGAACCTTGATAAAATCCCCCTCTCCTACGCCACCGTCTCCATCGGCTACAACGACTCTCATACCCTTCCCAAGAAGCTCGACGCCATCGCCGCCGCCGGTTTCCAAGCCATCGAACTCGGCTTCCCGGACCTCCTCACCTTCGCCAACCAGCATCTCCGCCCGTCCAAACCACAGGATGGCCAAGACGAAATCACAGCCTACGATTACGACAACCTCTGCACCGCTGCTCGCCACGTCAAATCCATGTGCGAAGCCCGATCCCTCAAGATCCTCATGCTCCAACCCTTCTCCAACTTTGAAGGCTGGCCGGAAGGCAGCGAGGAGCGTGCGGATGCTTGGAAACGGGCGGAGGGATGGATGCACATCATGGAGGCCGCGGGAATAGACCTGCTGCAGGTCGGCTCATCCGACACGCCCGCTGAGAAAATCGGCACGGACCGAGGGAGATTTGTGAAGGACCTCCAGGAGCTTGCGGATATGTTGGCTGACAAAGGAATGAAGGTTGCGTATGAGAATTGGTGTTGGTCTACTCACGCGCCTACGTGGGAGGATGTATGGGATATCTGCCAGAAAGTGGATCGGGAGAATTTCGGGCTGTGTTTGGATACTTTCCAGTCTGCGGGCTATGAGTGGGGTGATCCCACCACGGACTCCGGGATGGTCGAAGACGGGCGGAGCAAAGAGCAAGTGGAGAAGGACTGGCAAGCCTCTTGCTCGCGCCTTGCCAAGACCGTGCCGAAGGAGAAGATCTACCTTCTGCAAATCTCCGATGCTTACCGGACGAAACCTGGTCCGCTGTCGAAGAATGACATTGACGGGTTGCGACCGCGAGGATTCTGGAGTCATGCGTATAGGCCGCTGCCTTTCGAAGGTTACTTACCGGTTGTGGACTTCGCGAAAGCGGTGTCCGGGACGGGGTTTCGGGGATGGTGGTCGTATGAGATCTTCGATGCGGGAGCAGACGGGAAGGGGAAGGAGTACGAGATGGAAAAAGTCGCGAAAGAGGCGATGGATTGCCAGAAGAAGCTGGTGGAAGCTTGCGTGAAGGTGTAATCTTCGGTATGGCCTGCCGGTGAGGCTGTACGATACGCGGCAACCGCGATGTAGGCCGTTCGCAGTCTCTACGACGAACCCAGCGGGTTGTGCTGATGCTCCAGTAGGTGTGGCTTACCATCGCAATGTGCGCAGCAGGGACTTCGTCACCTGGAGTGGTATTGACAGGTGTAGGAGGAACCCACTTTCAGCGATTGCTACGCCTCCACACGACCGCGAAGTGCATGTACACCCTGTTGCGGATACGAACGTTCGCCGTGTGGCGACAGTAATTCTGCGGCAGGCTCCTGCCGGCTCCCGCTCACTCACCTCTCACCCTCAAACCCGCACAATCCCCCCACGCCGTGGTAGACACGATATTTCCACGAAGCCGGCGCGTCAGTCATCGGTGTCCACTTCCCCGACATCGTATTGATGATGTATCTAGACGGTGGCGACGTCGTCCAAAATAAGGTGTGGCAACACCGAGCCTGCCGGCCTAGTCGATCGATTGGCGTCTGACAGCGAGTCATACACGTCGAAGACCGTACTTCAATGTTGTGGTAGATTGCAGCTTCATTTCGCTATCTCGTCTCTAACGAATCTGTCGGTGGCCCGGGCGAGGCTGGACGAGGTCCGTACGACAGCGTCAGACCGGTGGAAGCAAACGCCGTTCTTCTGCCGAGTTCCATGCAGTGTGTGACGGTGCGAAACACACCATGCGAGGTACAATCCTGTCAGCCGTTGGATGTCGCCATCTGCGATGGCGTGCGAACCACTCACGAAATCAGCTCAAGATGAAGATGAGCGTTCATTGGCTTGCAAGGAAATTGCTCAAGCCCGTCGAATGATCACAAGTACCGTCCCATGCGGCAGCCTGTCGCGCTAGGCTTGGGAGGGTGACGATTCGAGATATCGCATCGTGCTCCACAATCCGGTAGGGCGACGATGTGCGATGATCATCAGTGGTGTTTGACAGCATCTCAGACCGGGCCCCTGATCAATGTGCGCTAGCGACTGATGAGCTGCTCGCAGGTCTGCATGAGCTGAAAGACCTCCTGCGTCACGCAGACAACGAGGCTGCGGCCCATCAGCGAGCCTCGAGAAATGAACGCAAGTGACGCGGATGGACGTGACGTCGCATTAAGGAATCGCTCGCATAGTGGTTCCGATGGTTGGATTTGCAGATTGCAAGGGATACCCCTCAAGTAGCCGCTCGCGACACGCAACGTTCCGCCAGACCGGTGAGAAGAGGCTTCTTCTGGAAGCTCGACTGTCGAAGGTGGCGAATGAGCTCGAAGCTATCGCTGCACGTCCCGCAACTTGCCGCTTTTCGTCTGCACGCTCGAGGCCCGGTCGGTGCTCGCGCAGGCTTGCTAGAAGCTCCCGCCGCCTTCCCTCAAAACGACGTTGCGCCCAGTCATCAAACTCCCTTACAATCCTCCTTGCCCTCTCCACCCACAATTGCAAACCGTTGCCTTATGGCTCGCGGGCCGCTCCCCGGAACAACGTGGCATGCCCCTTGCATGACTGCGTCGTGTGCCTTCTGCCAAGATGATCGAACGGTCCCCACGTTGTTCTATTCGCTGCCCTACTCCTCCGCTGCGCTGCTGCCCAGTAATGACCTCGGTCACCAATCCGACTCGCCCATAGGGCTGCGATGAATGGTCGGCTCTCTCGCAAAGGTTCCGAAGTGCCAACGCTGGGCCTCCTCGAATAGAAACGTCTGCGTAGCAGCGACCGTTCGCCTGCAGGTCGATCACCGCATGCAGCACTCACGTTTCATGTCCGACATGACGCGAGCGTCCAGATCTACACGACCACTCACCACTGATGTGTGGACGCTTAGACCGGGTCAAGATTTACCTCACCCCTCAGGCACCTTTGCGTAGTTGTGGGAGGTCGTCCTGGGTCGGGATGAGGGATCATAAAATGCGAGAATACCCTCGCGATGGCTTATCGGGGTTCCACCAAACGTGAGCAGACCCTCCTGGCAAGAGAGATCGTACGCAGCCTATACCGTCGTCGGAAGTGTCAGTCATCATCATCACTAGCGTCTGGAGGGGCGCGGATTCGTCTCGCTGGTATCACCGCGTTACACCGCCATTCGAAATCACATTGCCTTGGGCACCGCCGACCGCCCACAATCAATCAAAGATCCGCCTCGCACTCACCGTCGTCGATTAGGATTCTCGTACCCGTTGCCATCACTCCCGCCGCATCAGTCCTCGATTCCTCATCGACAGTAACATAAATACTCGCCGGCGCACCAGCCATCAGTGAGCACCCTACTCGATACTGGCGACAACTCGACTGTACCACCACCACATCCATCATCGTCGGTGCCAACTTCGCCTGAAGGCCTCCTTCGTCACAGTCAAACTCTTCAACACTGGACCCCTCACGCTCTACGATGTCGCACCCGATCCACACCTGCACCTTACCGGATGACCAACAGCCGACGGTGTGCAGGGCCTGTCGTGAAGATGAGTTGAGAGAGGTCGGCTCGTGGGCGTCCGAAGCTCTTCGTGGATGGGCTCCAGGCCAAGATGCAGCGCACGCGCACCAAGGTGAGTCCAACGGCGATGGAGCAAGCCGGAATACCGACTGACACAAGCGTAGCCCCATTCGATGTCGAAGCCTGGCTTGCGCAAGCGCATGGGTATCCAGAGTCGACGAATTGGTGGAAGACCGACAAGGAGAATTTCGACGCTCGGAGTACGTCCGGCCACCGAAGTCTCCTCTCTTCCTCATCAGCATAGACTGACGTGCGCAGGGTATCCGGCAGCCCACAATCTGCACTCCGTCCCGAACAACCACCACCAGCGGCCGGCTCCGCAAGCAGCCCAACAAGCCAACATGCAAGTGCCAGCGCGGCAGGCGGCCCACCAAGCACCTCCGCGACACAATCAAGCCCCTCCACAATTCAACGGAGCGAATGTCGACGGTGCTGGGTATGGGGTGCGCAACCACCCGCAAGCTTGGGTGCGGCACGCCAATACCGCTGACGCACGCCCTCGCATCTTTGGAGCGGTGACGCAGAGTCGTCGTCCTGCCACCGTTGCCGCTGGCAACGTGAGAAATGCTCGGTCAGTGGCCCATCAACAAGGACCGAGGACCTCCAAGACCAACTAGTCAAGCGAACCATCGCCTGAAACGGACTGCGAGCACGTATGCCGACTGCATCAGCCGCACGCAGCGCTGGCACGGAACAGGCTAGCAAGAGTGAGTTCACGGAACTTTCTTAACGGTGACGGCGCCTTGCGCAGGTGACGTCGACACCACCCATCTCGGCGAGACCATCGACCTTCTCTGGACCCCTTCGTTGGCTACGACAACGCAAGGCACCCCGATCAACATCATGCTTGGTAGCCTCCCCCCCCCCCCCCTCCCGGAAGACCCCGTCTGCGCCACGGCGGTGGAAAGTCCTCCCCGACCGTCAACATGACGGATCAATCCGGGTACGACAACGCAAGATGGTGCGATATTAGTTGGATTCCACACCGATCACCCCGGACCACCCTTCCAGCTTCGCCATCCACTGATTAAATTCGCGAGCCACTGGACATCATCCTGCTGGCCAATGCTGCCATCTCCTTAGGCTGCAGTCTCTGCCCGCGCGGGCCACACACGCTTAGTGATTATTTTGTACGAGTACGGTCAGATGATTCTGTTTGTAGAATATGCGTGCGACACTGCATCTCCTCATCGCAGTCGTAATACGGGTCCCAACTCCCAAGCGGCGGCGAGCGCAGGGCGTTGGGCTCTCTGTTGGTGGATGCTGAGCAGTATGGTGTATCATATCTTGCTTTCGCTTTCGATTCTTCGAGTGTACGAGTTTAGACAAATCCTTCCCGCGTTTCGTGGCTCTGTGTTCTCGGCATCACATGTCGCCCTCTCATCCTTCGAGACTTGTCCAAGGTGCATGCCGTCTTCGCTTGTGCGTCGTCCATCCGCAAGCTTCAGACGGGCGCAAAAGAAGGCCGATGTCCGCAACACGCAACAGCAGCGTCCATACAGCATCAGCTGCATGCTTTTCGCTCACGATCCGAACGCCTCTGGATGAAGGCCCATCCAGATATCAGCCTTCAGCCTGGCTTCTTCTGCGCCGACTTCAGCGCAGTGTTAAGCACGAAGATCTCGGAGGCAATTATAAGCTGCCATAGACCCAACCAAGAGGCTCTGGCTGAAGAAGGTCAAGACACGACCCAGGCGTGGCCAGAGGCCAACATCCGTTCGGTCCGCACATACCATCGGTAAAACAGTCCTGCATTTGGCAAGCCACGCTTGCCGGCCGCAATACTTCTCCCTGGACGCTAGTTCAATGCACCGTTGGATCAAGTCTACATCATAACCCTGCTTGGGGCTTTTGTCCGTCAACTTCGAGAGTACTTCAAAGTTTTCAACACAGCTCCGCGTATCAGCGAGCTTGGCGACTTCGTACTCCATGTCTCGCTGGAAGCGTTCCACGGTCCACTGCTTGCGCCCCGGATCCCCGTCTGACCGTTGGACCGACTGTATCTGGGCCACTCTGGCTCTGATGATGCGGTCGGCACGCGCTTCAGCCAAATGGATTGTCTTTTCAGGCAGTGAGTCGGTCCAATGAGGTTGGCTCATGGAACTGGTAGATGTGCGGAACGTTCGTGTGGTGATCAGCGGTCTGCTCGTACTGTGGCTCAGGATCGGGTGGATGCGTATCGCGTCGAGATAGCTGGTAGCTCGCCTGAAGGGCAAGGCGGAGGTATACAAATTTACTGCCATCGTCGTACTGCCAGCCAGGCCGTAAATTGGTTCTTTCCGGGCTACCGAAAACAGCTGATTCTTGTAAATTGGCATTCAAGTTCGGCGACGAGATGGGGCGAAAGCCGGACGACATCCGCATGAAATTGGTGCTCATATCAGGTTCGTTTGTGAAGCAGGTTCGTGAAGTTGATCTGAAAGAACGCGTTTGGCTACGTCCAATGTTGTTGATCGGTTGCCAATGCGAGCGGCGCCCCGTGCGCGATATCACGGGACGAACCGGCGCATCGCTCGAGTCAAGGCTGACACCACCGAGCTGTGAGGACTGAGAGGGGAGCACAGGGCGAAGACCACTTCAGCGCAGTAGGCGCATCGCCGCCGTAGTCGACCACCAGCGCAATGGGCCTCGGCGTCCTGGACGACAAGAACTTGCAGCATGTGCCCGGTAAGCAGCGCCAGTCCACCACCCCACCTCACCCAAGCGCACCCGCCATGCTACCCGCGACTGACGACGGCCAGGCACCGCTACACTCGAGGACCTCACCGAACCCCATGCCGGCACTGCTGCTGACCACGGCAACGTTAAGCACGGCAAAAACGGCATCATCCTCGTCCCGCAGCCCAGCGACGACCCCCGCGATCCCCTCAACTGGCCGCTATGGCGACGGGACCTCATAACCGGCATCCTGTGCCTTCTATCCGTGATCGCCTCAACCCTGTCACCTCTGCTCGCCGCCAACACTCTGACCTTGACGCTGTATTTCGAGACCTCGTTCACCAACATCGCGCTCCTGACGGGCTACCATCTGCTCGGCGTGGGTATCGCGGGCTTCATCTTTGTCGCGAGCGCAAGAGTATGGGGTAAGAGGCACTTGTACCTCATCGGTACGATCATCATCATCATCAGCTCGGCGTGGGGTGGAGCCAGCGGGGATGGCAATGCCGAGGCGACGCTTGTCGGAGTCCAGCGTCGCAAACGGCTCTACAACTCGCTCCTCGCGGCGCGCTTCTTCCAGGGCATCAGCCTCGCCCCTTTCGAAGCTCTAGTCAATGCCAGCGTCGGCGACCTCTACTTCATCCACGAACGCGGCCTCCGCATGGCCTTGAGCAACCTCAGCCTCTTCGGCGGCGCCTTCTTCACCCCCGTCATCGTCGGCAAACTCACAAGCACCCTAGGCTGGCAATGGAGTTTCTACCTTCTCGCCATCTTCGCCGCCGCCATGCTGCCCCTCGTCATCCTCTTCGTCCCGGAAACAACCTACACGCGCGCCGACCGCCTCAACACGGACATGGCCCGCACCCTGAACAACGCCGAGTACTACAAACCCAGCTCCCACGAACTCCAGCCCCCCAGCCCCGGCACCAGCTCCCCCTCCCAACCCCCCACCACCACTACCCCTGCCCTCCTCTCCCGCGCCAACCTCCTTCCTTTCAACGGCCGCCACACCGACGTCCCCTTCCTCAAACTCCTCCTCCGCCCCTTCCCCCTCTTCCTGCACCCGGGAATCCTCTGGGCCTGCCTGATCCAAGGAACCCTCATAGGCTGGACCGTCCTGATCGGCATCGTCCTCGCAGCGATAATGCTCGGCCCGCCGCTCTTCTTCAACGAAGTCCAAACAGGCTACATGTACACCGGTGCCTTCGTCGGCGCTTTGCTAGGCTTCATCCTCGCGGGCTTGCTGTCCGATAGTTCGGTGAAGTGGCTCACGAAGCGGAATGGCGGCGTTTACGAGCCGGAGTTCCGCATGTTACTCGTTATCCCCCAGCTCCTCTTCGGTTGCGCGGGACTGTATGGTTTCGGGATCACGGCAAACAATACATGGCGGTACGGGTGGTTCTGGCCGGACTTCTTTTTCGGCTTGGAAGTCATGGGGATGGTGCTCGGGGCTGTGGCGTCGGCGCTGTATATTGTGGATGCGCATCGGGATATCGCCGTCGAGGGTTTTACGTGTTTGCTCGTGTTTAAGAATATCTTCTCGTTTGGGTTGACGTTTAGTGGGTATAATTGGTTGGTGCAGGGTGGGATTCGGCCGGTGTTTATGGTGATTAGTAGTGTGCAGGTTGTGGTGTGTTGCACGACGGTGCTGATGTGTGAGTTTCATCTCCTTACTCCCAGCTCTGGATTCGAAGACGAAGCTGACGGTGAAGCAGATGTATTTGGCAAAAGGAACAGATCGTTCTTTGCGCGGCATGATATTCTCGGGATGCTCAACTTGCGATAGTCTTGGCATTTACGACTTTTTGCTACGAAGTCACGTCATCTTCCAGCAACTTGTGTCCCGCGTGGGCGGCATCAATCGCGGTGAACGCACGCATCACTGCGAGAATTTGTGCATGCCCTCCGGATATAATTCCTCGCCATCTCGCCATATCATCTTGATCATCTCCACTAGCCTCTCCCGCCACCAATGCCACACACCCCCCCAATCAACCCCTCTCGCCCGCCTTCCGCGCCTCAACATTAATCATATCCGGAATATCCTCGGGCTTCTTCTCCCCCTCCAAAATCCGCCACACCGCCGTAAACAGCGGGAACTCCCCTTCCTTTCCCTCCTTCCTCAAAAACTCATGAACCTCGTACGCCGTACTAGTCCCCTGCAATTTCTGCCCATTCAGCTCCCTGGCCTCAATCTCCCCAATCCCCTTCCCCTCCTTCACCGCCATCTTCGCGCACCGGAAATTCCTCCCGCCGCTACACGACGTAATCAGATCGGCCACCCCGCACGACTCCTCGGTGAACGTCGCGGTGCGCACGCTGTCGCCGAAGAACGCCTTGCCGAATTTGACTTCCTCGACGATGCCGACGCGCATCACGGCCGCTTTGGCGTTGTCGCCCCAGCCGAGACCATCCACGAATCCCGCGGCGAGCGCGACGATGTTTTTGAGGGCGCCGCCAAGAGAGACGCCGGCCACGTCGTTGATGAGGTGGACGTGGAAGTAGGGCCGGTGGAAGAGCTTGGTCATGTTTGTGTGGGATAGGGGCGGGTACTCGGCGGGGAGGGCCATGAGGCGCTGTTTCTGGCTGCCTCGCGCGGGGCGTTGGATCTGGCCGTCGAGTTGCGTGAGGTCGAGATGTGAACCGTGGGGGGAGCCGCCGGGGGTGCCGGAGGGAGTGGGGTGCTGGCTGTCCATTGAAGGGGGTTCGTAGGCGACGGTGGTTTCGGAGAACTTCTCCTGGGCGACTTCGGTGGCTATGTTGGCGCCGCTAAGGGCGCCGCAGTAGATGCCGAGTTTGGCGCCGATGCTGTCGGAGAAAAGCTGGCAGCCTTTGTCCGAGACTTCGAGGCCTTTGATGCAGCTTATGCCGCGGGCGTAGGGGACGATCTTGCCTTTGAGTTGGTCGCAGATGCGTCCGATGAATTGGTGGGGGAGGTTGAAGACGAGGATGGTGGCGTCGTGGACTGCGGAGGCGAGATCCGGGTTCGCGATGATGTTCTTGGGTAAAGGGATGTCGGGGAGGTATTTGACGTTCTCGTGCAGGGTGTTGATGAGTTCGGTAAGCTTCTGCGGTTTCGAGGCTAGCTCGGTGGAAGCGTGTTTGCTGTCCTTGGGGATCTGGTATTCTTCTTCGAAGACCCACATCTGCACCTCGGGCTCGAAAATGTCGCCATGTTGGTGGGTATTCTCGGCGACCACCTTTGCGATCGTGGTGCCCCAATTGCCGGATCCCACGATGCAGACCTTGTGCTTCTTCGAGTTCACCGCGAGAGACCCCATGCTTCTGCTCGTCTGCCTTGTTCCCTGCGATACTGCGTTTCTTGACCACCTCCTTGGTACTGAATCCCTTCTACCTCTGCGGTACTGAGCTCCTAATCCACCGCCAACAGTCCTACGAGTATTGTTGGTGCCACTGCCAAAGGGGTAATAGCTGATCGAGTTTGCGTTGGAGAGCGGCAGGCCAGGCGCTTTCCTGATGAGTGATGAGACCGTATAGCACTTTCCTGGGAAGGATCTTATCATTCAGACCTTTCTTCCAATTTCTTTCTCCTAGAAGACAAAAATGAGAGACCGGCGGGCAAAACATCCAAGTTGATCATACAGCAGCTCACGACATGAAACGTGAGCTCAACACGCCAGACGTTGGACGCCCACGCGTGGGGGGTGCATGACGTGAGATCGACGAGAAGCAGGACTGGCGAGCCCTGCAGCAGTACATCTAGCTTACATCTTACATGTACATGTACCTTAGTAGCGCAAGGTAAAGTAGGGTAGCGATATGAGCTCAATTGAAATAAAGACCAAGAGACATGTGACGGGCAAGACATGTACAGGGAAAGGTTCGAATGATCGTTTATTTCTCGACTCATGCACACATCCTAGAAGTAAGGCATCCTTCGCAACGCAGTCTGTAGCCTCCCAGTGGTATCATATGCTCGCGACAAGCCAGTAAATGCCAGCCAGCCAGCCAGCCAGCCACCCGTCCCCCATATCCCTCATCGTTGCCAAAGACGCCTGATAAGTACGCCTCATGCCCTCGTAGCGTGGGTGATAAGTCAGCCGTCCTCATCCAACACCGCGGTATGTAGCTAGCTGCCCTTAGCTAGCCCCAGATGTAAGATTCCCGCTGTCCTTCTCATGCGTGGAAGAGACGCCAAGCATAGATCCCCTTTGCGCCGTTGAGCCCCGTCCGGATCCCTCTCCGGTGCCCCAGCCTCTCATGTATGTTTGCCGTCCAAGAACAAAACGCCATCATGTCCTTCGTAAGGCTCAGTGCCATGTCACATCATGCGCGTAATTGAGCTCAATGCGCTGGTTGCCTAGTCCCATACGCCGTGTTCAAGTCGTCAATCCCTCCTGTACGTAACGCCCGCTAAAACCCATTCAGTAACCATAGGTGAATTTATCGCGGAGGTGTGCCGGCAACTGCCGGGGTGGTAGTTGGTGAGGGGTTAGAAGTCGGCTTGGGAGTGAGATTGCCGGTGAAAGACGAGCGCTTGGTCGACTGCTGCTGCTGCTGCTGCTGTGCGGCGTGGATTTTCTTGCGTAGTGCACTGAGGCGTGCGCGGGCGCCGTCGATTACTACGATACCATCAGTCTCTGTCTCCACCTTAGACATTAGGTCTGAGGACTCACGCTTGACGACCGTCTGCCGGTCCTCAGTCTCCATCCCATTGACAAACCCATCAGCCGCCTTATCCTTCTTAGCACTCGGTCTCCGCATCAGCGGCTCATCGTCCGCTTCCAGCACAGCTTCCAACAGCATGATCGCGGTGATATAGCCGATCTCGCAGTCGAGGAGCTCGTCGTTAACCAGCTCGCTCACCGCCGCCGCTCGGCTCATCTCCACCGCGCGTTCGAACATCAAGCGCTCCGCCGTCACGCCGCTTGTGATCTGGATCGTCTCCGCCGACGTCGTGATAGCACCCCCAGACCCGGAAGCGGAGGCATGGTTGTCGGGATGCGCCGGGTGGTCCGCGGGAAGCTGCCGCTGCGCGTGTTGCAGCCGGCGGCCGACCACCTCCGACTTCTCCAGACACTCGTTGAAGCGGTTGCGACTCCACTGTACCACGTTGTTCATGCGCTTACCCATCTCCAGGTTGGCTCCCGTTGTCAATGGCTTCAGTGAAGGGTCGGGCGCTATGACCTCCCCGCGGCTTTGCTTGTGCCACCAGAAGCCGGCCAAGTCGATGGTCTTTGCCAGTATCGCGAGAGTCTTCACGTATAACACCAACGCCTCCTCCGCCACGCCAACAATAGCAGCGGTGGTCATGTCTTTGTCTTCGGCCTCGTCGTCGTCCTCGCCACCGGCAAGCTTCTCTCGAGCACCAAGCTGCTGAATTCCTAGTGGGTCGGCCGATGAAGGCACCGCCGGGATCAATTGCTTGTACTTGACTTCAGCAAAGCCGTAGATGACGTCGCTGCGATGCGCGGCTTCTTCCATCGTGCGCAACATCCGGGTGTCCTCGTCCACGGGTGACTTCGAATCCGTGCCTTCCGCAAGTAAGAGCTGGCCTTGAGGTGTTGGGTACGTCGGAAACGCACCGTAACCGTGCGGAGGTGAAAGTCCTCTACCAAATGGCGGAGAGGTCCCCAAAGCCCCGAATATGCGAACATTAGCCGCGTTCAGTGCCTTCGTCAGCATGTTCGTCGCAGACTGTGGTGTCGGAGCATAGCGTCTCTCGAAAGATCCACCACGCTGGTGCATGGCAGGAGTCCGACCGGTCACCATCTGCAACCCGCGTGACGGACTTGCTGGCTGTGCACCAGTCACCGAAGGAGGCTGGCCTTGAGGGGTCGTGCGACGGACCATGGCGCCTTGATGGTATGGCGAGCCCTGGCCTTGCGCGTTGGCCTGCAGCTCATCCGCGAACGCGTTGACTTCAACAGCCCGCTTCTCAATCATCACGTATTCCTTCTCAAATGCCATGTCCTGTGCTGTCTTCTCCTTGGCCGCACGTACCGCAGCCTTGTCTCTCACGTTGTCCGGCTCCACATCGGTAGGCTCGCGAATCATGGGCGGACCTGCCAATGGCGAAGTGCGACTGGAACGCCTTTCGATGCGCTGACCTGTAGATAGGGGACCTTGGCCGCCGTGCAGACCTTCGCGCGCGGGCGCTGTCGCGTGAGCAACGATACTGGGTCGCCTTGGCTGCCGCTGAATTGGCTGTGGCTGCGTTGGAACGCTCTCCGACGGACCTGCCGAAGACTTCCTACGCTCCATGACCTCAGCTTTGCGCGGCTGCATATCTGGGTCTGAAGGCTGCCGTGAAGCGCGCCGAGGCACCTCTTCCTCCGGCGTTCTCGGCTGCATCTGCGGGTCGAGAGTAGGCCTTGGTGATGCTGGTGCGTCGACAGCTTGCTTCGATAGCCGACGGCTGGGTCCAGAGATCTGCAAGTCGCTCGGAGGTGGTTTGGGAGCTGGCTCAACGTCCTCAAGATGGAGACCAGGTATATCTCCAGTGACTACAGGGTCGGCGAAGAAATCTTCGTATGAGATGCGGTCGAGCGGGCTCTTCTTCAACAGCTTCCGAATTACATCTTTCATGCCGCGGCTGATCGTCAGGTTCTTGTTGTCGAAGGGAATCTGATCATTGGCGCGTTCGATGCGGCGCAAGAGATCGACGTGGTTTTGTGCGCGGAATGGCGGCTTGCCCACGACCATCTCATGCAGGACTGTACCAGTAGACCAGAGGTCGGCCCGCGCATCGTACTTCTCATACCGCAAGATCTCGGGAGCCATGTAAAGTGGTGAACCACACAGCGTCTCTGCCAAAGAGGTCGACGGCAGATGGCGTGCGAATCCGAAGTCGGCGATCTTGAGCATTGGGAGGCTATCGATACCGACGGCTGGGACGAGTGAATGCTCGCTGGCGGTCAGCGGTACATCCTCAGGCTTTTGTTTTGCCATGAACGAGGGTGGCGGGTTCAACAGGAGATTCTGTGGCTTGATGTCGCGATGTATGAGGTTCCGGCTCCGGAGATACTGAAGGGCACTAGCAATCTGCTTAAGAAAGTGGCGTGCCACAACCTCGTGGAGTCCACCAGCTGGTGGGTTCGGGTACTTCCTGAAGATGTCGGCTGTCTCCGGTAGGGCTGCGAGACTATGTCGCTTCTTCATGAACTGCGAGAGGTCGGATAGCTGACAGTATTCCATCACCAGATAGATGTATGCGGGTGTCTCGAAACATGAGAACAGGGCGACGATATGCGGATGCTGCAAGCTCTTGAGTATCTTGACTTCGGACTCGAGGTTCTCCTTCAGCTTCTTGGTGAGCTTCGTCATCTGAACAGCCTTGACAGCAGCGTAGGATTTGTGCTTCTATCGAAACTGTCAGCGATGCTTCATGGGAGGTATTTGAATCAGGCAGCGAACGGCATATGGCACCGTTGGATGGGTGTGTCCGCCATTACCGCCATGCTCTCAGTAGTCTGCGCTCCGAAGGACTTACCCGATGCTGGGCGAGATAAACGGCAGCAAAGCTACCTTTGCCAATCTCCTTGCCTCTGCGAAACTCGCCAATAATCTCGTCCGGCTCCTGCTCCGGATACGACTGCGTCGACCGCCTGGAGGGGACGGCCGACGGCGCTGGCCTTGGAGTCGCCATGGTCACGGTTCGATGGAATCTCCTCTTCTTTGTCGTGTGTACCACTCCTTCACCTCTTCTATCGATCAGAGCCTCGAGTGTATCCTGATGAGCGCTGCATGGGTGTCGATTGGCTTGGTGATTCGCAAAATCGCGATGGTTGGGGGTCGGTCTCGGCTAGGCGCACGAGGCCATGATGCGTGGTGTAGCGATCGTGTCCGGCGTATCACGTGCGGTGAATGCCTGATGGTTGTACAGCCGGGTGATGGTGATGAAGGGAGCAGACGCTGGAGCAGCTGGTAGCAAACCGATGACTCTGCGGTGAGTCGAAGGTGAGGCTACTTGTAGGCGCTAAGCAGGCGACGCGGAGAGGTCGGGGTCGGGGTTGATGGCGCAATGCTGATTAAACCGAGGTCGGGTGTAAATAGGACGTTGTGATGAATAGAAGAGGAAGTAGAAGAGGAGAGAAGATGGTGATATGGCCTAGGTAGGGTGTTGAATAATGCTCGCTAGATAGTAGTCGAGTCTACAGGAGGTGCTCGTGCTCGAGGGTGTCGGGGTGAAGGTGTATGCTCATGATCGGCGGAGCTCCACGTCCCGTCGTCACGCTAAGTCCACGATAAGCCGACGATAAAGAGCGCGGCACCACCCCAGCATGATCAAATGGCCTCACCAGTCACCACTAAGGTACTGCCTCAGCGTCAACGACAAGCATAAGGTACCCTCTACCTTGCGCGGTGCATGAATACACACAGCATCATAGCCGAGACGAAAGTACGTCGTCTTCCAAAGGAGAAGGCTCCAGCGGTCTTCCACCGAGCGGAATATCCGAGACTGTCATCTATCACACCCATTATTACCAATGGTCATGCCTATCTTACGCGCAAGAACTACTGTAACCCCCTGGAGGTACCTCCTCGCGCAGCGCGCTGGCCGCGAACCAGCATCGGGTGTACCTTCGTCCAGGTAGGTACCTGGGTATCTCCCTACCCGATGACACCCTGATAAGCCAAACACAACCCTCGGAGGCAGTGCCTGGTCCGCTGCGCGACAACCCTCGGCTGCCCAACGGACCAACGTCCACTGGCAGCATCACGGGCGCCCTGAGGGCTGAGGCACTCTTGCTTCTCATCAGGCCGCTTGCTGCCGGGCTCGGCAACCCAGCCTCTCCGAGGCAGCAAAGCTCCCCGTCAGCTGCTCGTGGATTTGCGCGCGCGACAATAACCGAGCTTCGTCAATGGCACAGTCTGTACAAAGTGCGTATCGGAGCACCGCCTGTGACGGCCTGTGATCAGTGATCAGCAGTACCTTAGCTTCTCCCTTTGAGAGGAGCATGAGACCATTGCGAGCTTTATGGCCACCACATCTATGTGTATACTGTAAGCGCAGGCTAAAGCCTCACCCCCTTCACCAGCAGCCAAAGCGCCACAGGCACCACCACGTTGTCGTTCGCTCCAGTCAACACGGCCTCCATGAAGCTCGCGCCACAAGCACAAAAGACCGCTTTCGCGAGACTGCCCAGCCAAGCACCCATCAACGCCACCTTGCCCTCGTAACCAAGATGTCCAGACAGCACCCCCACCGTATCATTCCACCCGCCCAAAACCTGCCACCCTTTCGCCGCCACAAGCCCACCAGTAACCGCCACAACAAACGCCCCGCTCCCCTCCAAACTCTTTCCCCCAACCCATATCCATTTCCTCCGCCCATACCGCCTCCCAATCAAACTTGCCGCCGCATCCCCCATCCCCACGCAAATGACCCCAGCCAACATCCCGCACTCCCGCTTCCCCCCCGCCACCTCCCACTTCACCCACGGCCTTCCCCCATCCCTCTCCATACAAGCCAGCGAAAACCACAACGGCACCGCGCACCCAATCAGCAGGAAAATATGGCTCACGACCACCGGACCCCTGAGATCCCTTCCGTCCACGTAGGGAGCAACGAACCGCCCTATCGCGCTGCCGAGTGGCGGGACTAAGCCAGCGCGGATGATCTCGAGGAGGAGGAAGACGGCGAGGACGAGGCCGAGACCCAGAGCGCAGTAGCAGGGGTCGATGAAGACGGTGGGGAGCAGGACGGCGACCATGACGCCGTGGAAGACTTTGCGCCGCGTGTCCACTTCCACGAAGGCGGTGAGGGTGAAGACGGCGAGGAGGCCGGAGGCGATGGTGGATATCCAGTAGGCTAGGAGGAGGAGGCGGGTGTTGGCTGCGCCGAGGGCGTGGCGGATGGAGTCGATGGGGAGGGGGAAGGTGAGGTGGAGGGTATGCCAGCCTGGGGGGGCTAGGGGTAATGGTACCCAGGAATGCAGGGCGGTGGCTTCGATGATGGATCGTAGGAACGGGATGTGGCCGAAGAGGTAGCTGAGTGCCCAGCCGAAGGGGTCTTGGCCGTGTAGAGCTCTGGCTTGCACGTAGCTGCGGACTGGGCCTATGGCGATGGCTATCACGACTATGTAAATGTAGCCTGCGTATAGCCACTTGCGTCGCGTGGCCTGATGTGCTGTGAGTTGCAGGAACCATGCGAGCTTGGATCGAGGCTTCCGTCTGATGCTTGGCTGTATTTTGATGGGTGGCGGTGCGCCGCCAGATAGAGTGCTCCGCCGCACACGTCCGTCCGCCGGCCCATCCGCTTTGTGCAGCCCGTTCGCCAGCTGGCGAGGCTCAATAGCCGACTGAGGCGCAAACCGCTCAGCCGAACCAAAGGATGCCGTTCGGAATTTAGTCAGCAGCTTAGGAACACCATTGAGCCTCTCCTTAATCGAAGTGATAGCCTCATCTTCATCTGCATCACTGTCCGCGTGCTCCGCGCCCCGAAAAGCAGCAGTAGCGCGCTGTATATTAATCAGATCCGACACAGCATCGACGAGAGACTTGCGCTCTTCCGCCGAGTGACCGGGTCTGCGTAGCTTCCACTTCGGGACTCTAGCCAGAGTGACGTTCCAGTGCAAAACGGGCCAGGAGAGGAAGAAGAGCGGGACTCCGCCGATCCAAAGGCATGCTTTCAGGATCACCATTTGTGGAGAAGAGGCGAAGAAGAGGAGGTTTATGAGCGCTACTGAGAGCAGATGGAGCTCGGATATTAGCAGGCTGGACGTGGTGAGGTAGTGCAGCAGGACTAGAAAGGCGTGATGGAGCGGGTAGAGAGATACCAGCGTCTCCGCATTGAGCATGCCCGTCTTCTCCTCAGCACCTAACGAGTCGAAGTTCCGGGAAAGTATCAAAGGGACAATCGAAACCAGCCAATGAACAACATTGAACCCCCCCAAACGACTCGACCTTGGAAACAGCCTCTGGGGCAGCGACGCCAACCCCAGCACAATATTTGGCAAAATCACCGCCGGATTCGCAGGCGCAATGCACAGCGCCACCAGCACCGGCAGCAGCGGCGGGTACAGAACAGTCGCCGGGTCGAAAGAGGCCGGCACGCGGAAGCGCTGCCAGAGTTTCGTGCGCTGGGCCTGCGTGTCCACGATCGAGAGCTTGACCGGGTAGGCCAGGATGAGCGCGATGATGAGCAGCAGATAGCTCAGCAACTCCACCTTCCACTGCATGGCCGTATGTAGCACCCCGTGTCCGCAGAGGACGCAGGCGATAATCACACTCATGAGCGCGACTTCTGAGGACCGGCGCGTGAACTCCCCGAGTCTCCTCCGCAGCAGCTTCTCCTGCTCCGCGCGCTCCTCCAGGTCCCGAGCGGTACTTCCGCTCACCTTCTTGATATCAAAGTACCCCCGCTCCAGCCTCCTCTCCTCATCATCCAGCTGCGAAGGCGTGAGCAGCGCATCCTCGCTCTTCTCCCCCGTTTTGAGACCCTTCCTCGGCCTCGTGGTAGCCGGCGGCAGCGCTCTCACGAAAGAAGGTCGCTCGTCATCTGCTTCCGTCCCGCTCTCGCTCGCTGCTACCGATCCGTGCCCGCTTCTCGAGTGCTTGTCGTGAGGGAGGGAGGAGGAGGAGGAGGGGGCTGCCGTAAGGCGATCTCGTCCTTGTTCAGGTACCACATCGCCACGGCCGGGATCAGGCTCATGGCCGCTATTGTCGGTATCTTGACGTACTTCCTGTCCATCGTGGTGGTAGGGCCGGGGCGTGCGGGAGATGTTCCTCGGTGGTGACTCGTGGCCGGAATCCTCGGCGGAGGAGAGCTCGTCGGAGTGGTCGTCGGAGTCGGGCGGCTTCAAGTGACTCGGCATACTGGTGGAGCTTGGGCGTGCATTGTTAGTTGCCCAATCTCGCGGGAGAATGATGCGAGTGCAGTGTACATGGTGAATCTACGTCCAGTGCGAAGATGACAAGCATGTGAAAGCATGTTGAGGGCCCTCCTTCCGACGTGCAGATGCAGACGGCAGGCGACGTAATCACCGCCAAGACGACAGCTAGTACGATGGAGGACATGTGTAAGGTACACATACTTCATTACTCAACAGATCTCGAGATTCCCAAAGGACAAACGCTGAGACGTGAAGCCATGTCATAGCGAAGCAGAGTCTCCTGCTATCCAGCGCCTCGACGCAGAGCGGAGACTCTCTCCGCCGCAGTGTATGTACACATTCACAAGTACTTATTCTCCTTCAACCACTCCTCAACATCCTTCGCATCCCGCTCCAACCACCCAGCCTTCGCGTCGATAGAATCCAGACTCTGCGCCAGATTCCTCTCAAAGCCCTTCGTCCCCACCTCCTTGAAGAATTTCTCCACATCCGCCCTCTGCGCCTCGCTCGTGAACCCGCTCGTCCCCATCGCCACCACGGACCCCATCATCGTGAGCGAAGGCGGCAGCTTCTTCTTCAGCGTCGCCCAATTGGCCTTCATCCAGGTCCAGAAGGCCTCGATGCCCTCTTTGTGCGCGCGGAGACCTGCGAGTGGGAGGTAGATGTCCTGGTCCTTGACCTCCTTGCTGAGGGAGTAGGCGAGCGAGCGCTGGATCAGCTCGGGTTGCTTCGCGCGGCCGACAGAGCGAAGAGCGGTGTTGCGCTCGTCGGCGTTCTTGGCTGTCTCGTATTCTTTGAGGATTGCGTTGTACTCCTTCTCGCCACCATATTGCAGGACGATGGAGTAGACAGCACCACGGATGTTGGGGTGGATGGCTTGGCGGTCACCCTTCACGAACTTCTCGAACATCTCAAAAGCAGCGGCTTTAGTCTTCTCGTCGCCAGCAGACGCTGCGGAGCCAAAGAGTAAAGCCTTGAACTGCTGCTCGATGTGGCCGTCGCTCTCCTTGAACTCCCAGCCGAGCTTGTGCGCTTTGCTGCTCACGACATCACGCGAGAAAGCCTTAAGTGCGTCCTTCACCTTGTCGTCCTGGAAGATCCAAGCAGCACGCACAGCGCCGATGCGGGCGGTGATCTCGTCCCATACGACAAAGTCAGGCTCGGTATCGAAGCCTTTCAGCAGGGACAGCAATCCAGACGTCTTCTGGTATCCAGCTGCTGTCAGCGCACCGGCATCGGCGAGCATACCAGCCCGGTCCTCGACGCTGAGTAGGCCGGCTTTCGCGTTCTCGCCAAGCTTCCGTAATCGCTCGGGTGTGTAGTTGGTGCGGTAGATGCCTGAGTGATCGGCGTTGAGCTTGTAGAAGTCCATGTCCGGTACCTTGAACGTATCTTCGCGCTTATTCAAGGTCAGGTCCTCTTGGATGCCGTCCTTCGTGCGTAGGCCAAGGAAGACGGGGTAGATGGTCTTATCCTCCTCTGGCTTCACATCCGCCGTCCTGAGGAAGCGGTTCTGCTTGACCTTGATTGCGCTCTCCTTGGCATCCTCCTCCACCGTGATGACGGGGAAGCCGACATACTTGGTCCACGTGTCCGCCACGCTGACCACGTCCTTCCCACTCGCATCGCTCAATGCAGCCCAAAGATCGCCTGTCTGCGTGTTACCGTACGCGTGCTTCTTCAGGTACCTCCGGATACCCTCCATAAAGACATCCTCGCCTAAATGCTTTGAAATCATGCGAATGACACACGAGCCTTTCGAGTAGCTGATGGCGTCGAAGATCTGGTTGATCTCATCTGCACGCTTGACCGGTACTTCGATCGGGTGGGAGCTCCGTAGACTGTCGAGTCCTAGCGCAGATTGCAGATTGTCTGTCACATAGCCTTGCCACACCTTCCATTCCGGGTAGAATTTGTTGCACGAGTACCACGACATCCAGGTGGCAAAGCCCTCATTGAGCCACAGACCGTCCCAGAAGTCCATGGTCACCAGGTTCCCGAACCACTGATGTGCCAGCTCGTGCTGCACCACCTCAGCTACCCGCTGCCGCGTGGAAGCGCTGGCAGTCTTCTCGTCCAGCAGAAGGTCGACCACGCGATAAGTGATCAAGCCCCAGTTTTCCATCGCACCGGCCGAGAAGTCAGGAATTGCGACCATGTCCATCTTCGGCAGAGGAAACTCGCTATCGAATTCCTTTTCGTAGAACTCCAGTGTCCGTGCACCAAGCTCGGCCGAAAACTTGCCATGGTCGAGGTCCTTGTCGGGCGTCATGTAGACGCGCACCGGTATCCGAAAGCTGTGGTCCTCATGCACTTTGAGCTCGCCGACGATGAAAGCGAGGAGGTAGGTAGACATCAATGGAGACTTGTTGAAGGTCACTGCTTTCCGCTTCGATCCGGTAAGCTGTGAATCAATGTCCTTCTCACCCGCGACGTCCATGTTGCTCAGGCAGGTCATTTTGTGGTCGGCGATCAGTGTCACGGTGAACTCAGCTTTGAGCGCAGGCTCGTCGAAGCAAGGAAAGGCTCTCCGAGCATCGGTCGGTTCCATCTGCGACGTTGCCATCCATTTGTCGTTGCCACTCGCATCTTTGTAGGACGATCGGTAGAAGCCAGCCATGCTGTCGTTCAAGGTGCCCGTGAACTTGAGGAAGAGCTTCGCTTTCGAGCCTGCAGGAATCGTCTGCTCAAACTCGATCTTCGTCGCTTGTGCATCCTCATTGTAGGACAGCTTGGGTGATGAGCTGATGACATCTTCACCCGATGTGATCTTCGTCTCTTGAATGTCGATCTCAAAGGTGTTGAGCGAGATGGACTTGGTGTCTTCCTTGACGTCCAAGTCAATGATCACCGTGCCGTTGTACTTGAAGGTCTCCAGATTCGGCTCAAGGGTCAGGTCGTGGTGTGTGGGCTTCACATTCTTGGGCAGGACCTCGCGGCCGTGGGAGACGTCCATGGACGAGGTGTCCGCCTCATGGCCTTGTCTGCACATGTTTCTTCGATGGGAGCAGTGTCGCTTCGAGGCAGGCGTGTATTCGAATCTTGGCTGTTGCCTGATATTGCCAGGTAGTCGGTTTGTTGGCGTGAGTGTTCGGTGGAAGTGTGGGTTGCTCGGGGGAGTGGAGGTAGCTCTGGCAGTCAATGACGAGAAGGAAACATGTATGTGATGGACGCTTTTCAGTCGAGGGTGAAGATTTCGTGCCGTTCGCAAGGCTCGGCTGGTGTGCGCGAGAGTGAGCAGAGATGGATGGCTCATGTATTTGTATTGCTCACTCAGTGAGAAAGTGTGTAGCTCAAATAGACAGTTCGTGTCTTCACCTTATGCAGTTGCTGCCTTCCTTTTCGGGCAACGTTCGTCGGAGGTTGCAGTATCTTGTTGCCTCAGGCATCATTCAGGACGATGTCTGCTGGGCATTGACCACTCGCTTGCACCAAGGAGACAAGGAAGTCCGGTTGACAGATTCTCTTCATGTATGTAGGTATCTACAGCTTCGTCTCCCCAATATCTACCTTCCACCTCGCCGCCAAGTTCCGCTCAGCGCTCACTGCCAGACAGACATGATGGCTCAGCGCCACCAAATCACCCTCTGCATCTTTGATAATGACCTCAAGATCGTATCGTCCATTCTTGATCGCTTTCGCCTGCACCCTCGAGAACAAAAACTTCACCCCCTCCGCCGGAAGCGCCTTCTTCACATCCAAATTCAACAGCAACGTAGGATACCACATCCGCGCCGAATGCTTCGCCATCCTCGCCTTCTGCTCCTCCGCGCTATTATTCTTCTCAAACTCCACGCTATAGCTATCCAGCCCACCCAGAAGAAAGCTCTCGATGATCTGCGGGAAGACATCGGCCACGAATCCCAGATTGTCGTTCGTAAAGCGGTCCCCGGGATCCCGCATGCAGAGCCATTGGTCCACGATCGCGGGCGAGTGCTGCCCGGCGCGAGGGAACCAGGACCGAATTCGTTGGGTGGCTTTGCGGAAGTCGGCGAAGGGCCAGGCTTTGCGCTCGCCCCAGAGGCGGTCGGTGTCGGAGTCTAATTTGCTGACATCCGTGGATGGCGGTGCTGGGTTGATGGCCCAGCCTGAGGGGTAGGATACGCCGGTCTCGGTGTCGAGGTTGCTGTTGGTAATATAGCCGACGACCTCCTCGCGGTCATCTTGGCGGAGAGTAATGTGGATCACTGAGGTTTGCCGTCCGAGCTTAACGTCCTTGACGGTGAATGTCGCGGGTCCTGTCTGGGTGCGGCGGAGGAAGTCGAGGTGGAGCGTGATGGTGTGCGGTTGGTTCTGTTTCCGTAGGGTTGTGTCAAAGTGTTTCCGGACGACTTGTTGGAAGCATGCGGTCACGTAGCCGCCATGGGGGACGTTTCCAATGGTCCAGGCATCGTGAAAATCGGCTGAATATGTGTGCGGGTCGATCTGATGTACTGCGGTGACTGCAGCAAGCTTCATTGTGGGCGATGACCGGCTGTTCCAGCAACGGCTGAACACAAGACAGCGGCTGTAAGTAGGAAAAAGTATTGATCTCGACGTGTGATTACTGATAATCTTGGACGCCTTTGCCGGCTGTATGATTTGCTGGTCGTCCAAATGGACCGAGCAAGAAAAGAGACCTCGGCTTAGGAAAGGCTTTCGGGCATGGAGGTGTAGTGGCGGTGCTCGTTACATGATCCCCCCCCAGGTCTAGCACCGCTTACTGATGGAGCCCTCCTCTGAACATAATAGGGCACTTTAGGACCTCGGCCCGTCCGGGTGTAGCCAACGGTATGGCCGATCCAGCTGCGCTAAGGGGGTGTGAGGCTCCATGGCAATAAGCACAACTGTACAGATTTGCATCTGTCGCTTGACCATATTTATGGGTTGCTACATGCACATGTATATATACATGTAGGTAGCGATGGATAAGCTGCACAGAATATTGAAAGAGCTGGCTCAATTCACGACGCTGCTAGACAACTTCAGCGCAAAGATACCGCGTCGCCAGCTGTCAGCACCGTTGCTGTATGAAAGAATGGGTCGGCCGTCATTGCGTGGCAAGACTACGCTGCCGTCGTGCTACTCGTCCCACATCGCCCCGATATTCGAGGATGCAGTCTCTACCTTATCCCGACGCAGAGGCAAGGTCATACGCCCTGGACGGGACTGACTGGGCGCTCGTCGATGCTCCACCCGGACTTCGACGCTCCCGGCATCCTCCCCACTCGACGTACCTTTGGATCGGGCAAATCGTGGTCGACTTCCTTCGCGGATGTGAAGCACCAGAGGTCGGTATTCGGAACTCTGCCCCAGATCACTGGTAGCAAGTGTGCTGCGTCGTCAATCTCGGGCGCGTGGCATGCTGCACTGATAGCAGCACTGCAGCTTGATGCCAACGGCATGTGGAGCTTATTGCCTGTGTGCCCGATGTTGATACCCTCGAGCTTGTGGGCGAAACCTAGCCACGCGGTCCAGATAAGTAGACTGAACCCCACGATCATGGCTAGCATGCCTCCGGGGAACGAGAAGCCCACCATGTACGTGTCGTGTTCTGGATTCTGAATCAACGAAACTGGTGCGCTCGTACCAGCATAGTAAAAGCTCTCGGTCGAAATAACGAAGAAGCTCTGTGAAATGAGCCAATGCAAGATGGCCATTCCGGCCATGAGTGGGAGGCTGAGTCGATAGGGTAGTGCGAGGAAGTAGCTGGAGCGCTGTATGCCGTGTGGAGAAGATAGGCGCAATGTCTTCCTCTCCCCGATGAATCTGCTCCACTCATCCGCGATAGCCATGACGGCTATCAAACCGGTGACGAGAAAGTAAAGTACCGATACTCCGAGTTGAGCTAGATTGGCAACAACGATGACAATCCAGAATTGCATGATTGGTCCCAATTGCGAGGTCTGGTTTACCAAGGTCAAGGCATATGGCTGAGGAGTACCGAGTCCAGTCTGGAACAACGTCGCGAGGCCGGTACCGATCTTGTACCCTCGCAGTATCCTGAAAGCATCGGCCACGATGTATATCACAAACGCAGCAGCAGCCAGACCGCTAGAACCCGTCAGCAGTGAAGAGATGACTGGAAGGATCTCGGACTGACCTCAAAGCCATAAACAGCCATCGCCTCAGAGTCGGGGCCCTGTACCAGCGTTGGGGCTGTAGAAGCCTTCGGTATCGTTCTGCTAATACACCCTCGCCATGACCCGGCCAACGTTTCTTGGCGAAATCTGCTGCGGCGACGAGTGGTAAGTTCTTCGTGTATGGATCCTTGCGCTTCAGAAAGCTTGCTACTGCGTCACCAACGGTGACGAGAGAGTGGTCACCCTCGACGGACTCAAGCGACGTCTGGTCGGTGTCCTTGCTCCCTTTTCGAAACAGCCACCAGGTGTACGCTAGGCAAGTTATCTTCACAGCGTTGAGGATACAGACCACGATCATAACTCCGAAGCTGTAGCGCACAGTACAATAGCCAGTCCAACTCTGATGTCCAGCACTGAAACAGCGATCCACGCCCATGCGAAGGGAGTTGCTGGAATCATTGCTTGCGTCGACGGAGAATGTACCCAATGGTCCAAGGTTTGGGTTGTAGTTCCAAGCAGCGACCGTCCAGTTCTTGCCGTCAAGGATCTCAGCTCGACACCAGGGCATTAAGTAAATGACGCAGGTTGGTCCCGGTGGACATAACGACAAGCAAGGCCAAGTAGTACCGTAGATCCATCCCGCTGACCCATTCGTATTCCATGTGTCGAAGAGGAGGGATGACTCAGTATTAGTCGTCTTTGAACGACCGTCCGTCATCGAGACATTATCTGCCACCACAACTACATCATATAGTGCTATGGTGTTGTTCAGGTAGAGATCACTGCATTCGTCAGGACGTAGCTCGGTAAGATTGCCAGCTAGTAGGTTCCGCTGGAGGTCTTGTAATTGTATGTCGCCACTCCACGGATCCAGATCCGATGCGAAGTCACTTGTGACAAAAGCCACGCGATAGTTATCCTTCGGACTGACCAGGAAGACCGCGGAGTTGTACGTCAAATGCAGCAGGCCCGAGCTGACCAAAAGAGATATCCATGCAATAGTCCTTCCCACTGCAATATGGCGAAGATTCTTCACGCTTGGTACGCCTATATCCAGCCATAGCTGTTTCTTGTGGGCCTTTTCGACTTCATGTCGTGTCGGTGCCGAAAGAATGTGGGCACAGAAGTTACTTGCCACCAGAAGTAAGGTGGAGAGTATGTTGATTACAAGATGCAAACCAGTGTTGAGATACTCTGCAGCCCGACAGTCGCCTCTGAAGATTTCGCCGATGCCAGCTTTTTGGCCGTATTGTTTCGCGGCGAAGATAGTAGCGGCCATGTTGAAGGCGAGCGTCGCAGTGGCCAAACACAACTGAATCACTAAGGCGTTGTCCCTGTCAGTGTGGCGTCGTGGCCTTGCCTTCGAATTGTCCGGATTCACCTTCGGGAACCAGTACCCGAGGTGCTCGAGCGATAGAAACCTGTCCGGAGTCAATGAGTGCACTTGGGAAAGATATCAGCGTGACGATGCTTACTCTGGGCTTCGAACAGCCCTCAGCTCAGCAGCCCCATGAGTCAACAGCGGCTGCTCAACAGCGGCCTCGTTCACATCGCCTACGGCTTGCGATCCAGCTCTCGTGTCGCGGCCATTGATACTCACAGGAGCCCGCGGGGTGTAGGTATCGAGGCCCTGAGCGGAAATTTGTTCTTGATAAGAAAGTCCTCGGGACAGCAGTGGCTGTGTATCAGAAACTGGCGCTTCGAGCGCGCGCAGCTCGAATTCCGTGCGGCTAGCCGTGTCCGAGCCGGAACGCTCATAGCTGCGACCGTAATCCATTGAGAATTCGGGTAAGTGTCGGTCTGCGTTACGGAGCCGACTCACTGGCGCGTGCGACTGAATGATTTAGAGGTAGTAAGGAAGAAATAGTAAGTGTCTGGAAGGCATCAGATGATATGCAGTCGCCGGAAGTCACTCATCAGTGCATCTCGGGAGGGCTATTAGTATTGGCGATTGCAGACGCCAAGAGCCTCAGCCTGATGGAGTTATGGAACAGACCAATGCCTTGCCTGGTGGCTATCACCGCGGTTGGAGTCTGCGACCCGTGCGACCACATCTTTCCGAGCACCGCAGCGACGAGGGTAGCTGATGTAGCGAAAGATCGCCCAGATTGAGCCCAGCTCCAGCGCGAGGCATCGGCACTAAGGTACTGCGTCGAAGCGTGCAGCAAGTCTTGGTTGCTAGGCCGCGTCGGATGTTCCAGCCTTGCCCGGGGGAGATTCTTGCCATCTCAAGCGGCTAGCAACTCTACAGCGCAACTCGCACTCATGATGAAGTAAGTGGCCAGGACATGTTGGCGCGGGTCTTCAATCTCGCACATGTATTCGGCGTACACACATCATGTAGTCTGGCGGTGCCATTCAATGTCGTTTTTGTGTGAGGCGGTCGTGAATCTGGATCTGGGGCCGAAAAGCCACGCCTCGGACCGCAGGAACGCTTGTCCGAATGCGGGGCCGCGTCCCAATACGGTATAGCCGTATACCATGTCTTCAAGTTAGCACATCACCTCACTTCATCCAAGGCTGAGCTACATGTACACACGCTGAACCACTTGGGCGCACCAATAATGGGAAAGGTAGCCTTCAATCTAGGTTCTGGCATTAACCAGCGCAACGGTACTTATAATAACAGACTTGCAGGGCGTACAGTGAAACGAAACACGTCCGACCCGATATTATCGCGAGAGCCACGTTCTCATTCATCAACGATTGAGTGAATATGCTGGATCCTATTACGGTCCCGCCACTTTTTCGGGACGCTGTACAGCCTCTAGCTACAAGGCTGCACCTCCTCACTCTGCCGTTGCATATCCACGAGATCGTTTTGAGCTATGCTCTCTACAATCTCATCGATACGGTGCTTGCGCCCCTCGTCTCGAGTCGGCTATTCCCAGACCAATACCGCGCCTTTTCCCGCCGAACACAACTGCAATGGAACATGCATGTGACATCGCTGGTCAACTCGACGTTCCTCTCGATAGCTGCCATCTATGTGCTTTACGCTGATGTCGACCGCTTGAGCGACAACTGGGAGGAGCGGCTATGGGGCTACACCGGTGCTGGAGGCATGGTGCAAGCTTTCGGCGCTGGCTTCTTCATATGGGATCTCCAGAGTTGTGCGGCGAACGTCAAGACTCTGGGAGTCCCCGATCTCGTTCATGCTTTGATGGGCTTCATCATCTCATTCCTTGGCTTCGTGAGTACCTACTACCCGAGATCCCCACCCGAGAGCGGTCTCGTCAACTGGATCTGGCGCTGACGTGCACACAGCGACCATTTGGTCTGTTTTACGGCATCCAATACGCTCTCGTAGAACTGTCAACACCCTTCGTCAACTTCCACTGGTTCCTCAACAAGCTGAACAAAGCTGGCTCGACGCTGCAGCTCGTCAATGGCATGATTCTCATCACCGTTTTCGGGTGTTGCCGTCTGCTATGGGGTTCGTATATGACCAAGACCTTCTTTGGAGATGTGTGGACTGCTCTGCACGCTCCGCGCTCCTCATGGACAACCTACAACTACTCGCCCACGCAGAAACCACTCGTGCTGCAGCATCAAGCAGAGTGGTGGGTTGGCATCGTCTTCCTCGCCACACACACCGTTGTGATGTCTCTGAGCATCTTCTGGTTTAGCAAGATGATAGCGACGATGCGGAGGCACTATGCTGGTTCTGGTGGCAAGAGAAAGGCGAAGTAGACGAAGCTCACGGGAACGTTGCGGCTTCCACGGTAACGAGCTTGAAGCACTGGGCCTCGGGGATCGATGACTGACTATCTCGGACCCCTGTCCTGAGATCGTATCATCCTTTGACTTGGTCGTCGTGGACTGAGCAAGACAGAGACTTGGCTTAGGAAGGGCTTCGAGCATTAAGATAGTTGCGTTGCCGCCTGGCCAGTCGAGTCGTCGTACCACGTAGCGACCACAGAACTACGTACATACGAGTCTTCCAGCACCTCAGTAGAGGTGCAAACACCTTCGCCGATGTATTGAACTAACGTCTTGCGTTGATGCGACGTGGACGTGCCCTGTTCTATCGGACCTTCGGGTGTCATATCCGCGTTGATCGGCACCGTTAACTGTTATCAGAAGCCCCACGGTGGGGGCGGAATTCGGGGAAGCATGACCCGATGGTCGGGCCTTCATTTGGTTAACATTTGACCTCATCTTCAACTAAATTAACAGTCCCACTAATCCCCCGGGCTCAAAGTATACATGTACCAGGTAGGCATGCGACCAGAGCTACTACTCGTACTTAGGTGAACACAACGATCGCATGACATCCAGTATATCGAGAGCATCACGCGACAGCATTGCGCAACGGTCAAATCTGTCCCCAAAGACGGCTACCTCGACAACTACTTTGCGCTGAACCTCTTGCGCCTCCGCCCCGGCCAGGACAGTAGTATTTCAGGTGCCCGTGAAGAACGCAGGATCCGAAACCTACAGCCATTACATTGCGTACAATTGCTAGAACCACTGTGATAGCCACTGCCGAAGGCGCCTGCGCCTTGCAGGCCAGGCAGGCCGAGTATGGGCAACGTCGGGAGCAGACCGGAGGATGGACACCCACTCTTTGTACGCGATCAGCAACGATGTGAGTGCGACGTCACCTTCGGACGGTGTGACTAGAGCTGATAACCCGCAGTGTCCATTTCCAGCCTCGTAGTCACCAACTCGCGGGGCCAGAGCCTGCTTAGGGTGACGCCTAATGCCTATCCAGCGACAAGATACAGCGCGCAGAGGGATGCGGGAGATGATACGCCCGTAGAATATGTGCAGGTACGGTCGGGGTAGCAGCTTGCATCACAAAGAGAGAGGAAGTGCTAATGGATACGCAGGATCCGGAGAGCCTCGCGAATGGCTTGCTACCATCCTTCCTCGTACGCCTCAGCAATAATGACGAACTGAACTTCACCTTTACCTTCGTTGTGCGACAACAGAGTCCAGTCGGCAATGCCGCCGCGAACGGCGCGCCTGTAGCTTCCACCTCGATCGACACCCAGATCTCCGGCTTGACCTACATCTATGCGCCCAGCGCCAAAGAGGTGGAGAACTTGGTGGTCAGAGAGTTCCATTCCGACCCCAACCTGCACAAGAACCCAAACGTCGAGCTTGTGGGCGATTATGGGACTGGTGGTAGCCCAAGTGTACAATTCAGCTGGACTTGGAAGTGGAGGCCACCAAAGCCAACCGAGGATAGAGGGGGCGGCTGGCGCACAAGCTGCAGCTTCGTGGAGTATGATCAAAGAGCACACAGGTTGAACACATTGGCGGGCTTCACTTTCTGGGTACAAAAGACGCAGCGGTCTTTGGCGCATAGGTCAGGACGGCTGGAGATCGTGCCGCGGCTAAGGGTCCCATCCACGCAGTCGATCGAATCTCGCGTAAGTAATGTCAGCGACTCGGAAGGCGAGGGGACCTACAAGGACTACAAGGAGCCGCAATCGCCCATGTTCGAGGCGATCCCAGAAGATGGGCTCGGCCTTGGGCTCGCGCCGGCCATGACTGGCCAGTCGACACTGGTAGGCAGCCCGGTCAAGGTTGATGTGGCGACTTGTAAGCCGGGAGACGACCCTGCCGTCAATGATGACGGCCCTTTATTTCGCGCGACCATGCGATCTTTGGAGCAGAAGACGGGAAACATGCGATTGCGAATGAAGAAAGTCTTGCGCACAGCCGAGGCCGCGGAAGAGGCACAACGAGCCTGCAACTCGGCCGTTGCTGAATTCACGAACGCGCTACGAGAAGCGGCGAGCTCAAACAAGAATGCCGTGCGACCGGCGCTTGACCACTACTTCGAGAAGACTGCGACGGAGATACTGCAGTATGAGAGGCAGAATACGGTCAACCTGCAGAAGCTCATCATTGATCCCATTAGCAAGCTGTACCAGTTCGAAATCAAGCAAGCAGATTTTAAAAAGCGCGAGTTCGACGAGGAGAGCAAGGAGTACTACGCTTATGTCGGCAAGTATTTGGGCCAGCGGAGCGAGTCTGTGAAGGAGAAGAAGCAAAAGCAAAGCGACGAAAAGTACCAATCAAAGCGACGGACGTTCGAGCTGAAGCGTTTCGACTACTCAAGCTTTATGCACGACCTTCATGGCGGTCGCAAAGATCAGGAAGTCCTGTCACAGCTCACGAGGTACGCGGATGCGCAAGCGAAGGGATATCTGGCGACAGCGAAGAGGGTGGAGGAGATGATGCCACGACTTGATGCACTCGTCTCCGAAGTCCGGGCTGCGGACCAAGACTTCCAACTGCAGCGTACCGAGCGCGAGGAGAAACGTCGTGTTCTGGAGAAGAGCACGAAGCTCGTCAGCGAGGATGGCGTTGTGGTGCCGCCCGGCTTATCATACTCTTCATCGGTGTCGCAAAGTAATGGCTTGCGCTCCGGTGAACAGGAGCAGAGTAGGGCCGCAAGTCACGGGCTTGCCAACACCTTCTCGCAGTCGCCGCCAGGCACCGCCTCGCTTGCTGTTCAGGCACCGACTAATGGCATGCTTAACACACCAGGCAGTGCAATGTCACCCAACGCTGTGAGTCCGAATTCAAGGTTCAAGGGCATCCGTGACCTCGAGGACGGCAATAGCGCAATGATGAACGGCGGTGCGCACCGCAAGGAGGGCTTGCTATGGTCGCTCAGCAGGCCCGGAAGCCATGTTGGAGTTGACCCGAAGGGCGTGGTCAAATCCGGCTGGCACAAGTTCTGGATCGTACTTGATGGTGGCAAGCTGTCGGAGTACGTGAACTGGAAAGACAAGCTGGACTTGCACATGGACCCGATTGATCTACGGACAGCGTCCGTTCGAGAGGCGCGGAACTCTGATCGCCGATTCTGCTTTGAGGTTATAACGCCATCTTTCACCCGAGTGTACCAAGCTCCGTCCGACGAGGACGTGAGGATGTGGATCGCTGCGATCAATAATGCGATGCAAAGTGCATTCGAGAATAGGACTTCTACACTTCCGAACTCGCCATCCCCGTCACCGCCGCAAGTTGGCTCGACGCGGAAAGATATTGCGGCGGTGTTGACAGGCAAGAGCTCGTCCTTCTCTGGACACCGCCAGGTCTCCAACCCTAACCGGACTGAAGCTGCCAAGGCGGTAAATCGTTACGCGACTACAAGCGAGAGACCACACAACCACCGGACGGATAGCAATGACGCTGAACCGTCGGCGTTACTGCAACGAATACGCAACGCCGATGAGGGTAACAAGCAGTGCGCCGACTGTGGGTCTGACAGTAAGGTCGACTGGTGCTCCATCAACCTCGGCGTCCTGCTTTGCATCGAGTGCAGCGGCATACACCGCTCACTCGGCACGCACATCTCTAAGGTGCGGTCGCTGACCTTGGACACCCACGCCTTCACGCCAGACATCATCGAAGTCATGCTCCTGATCGGCAATCGCGTCAGCAACATGATCTGGGAAGCGAAGCTCGACCGCTTCCTGAAACCATCACCGCAATCTACCCGGGAGCAGAGACTGCATTTCATCACCGCCAAGTATGCCGAGCGCACTTACGTGCAATGGACGCACGGTGTAGGTCAGACGCCTGATGAGCATCTCATGACCAGCATCAAGACCAACAACATTCAGCATGTGCTGCAGTCGCTAGCGGCTGGTGCTAACCCCAATACGCGTGACCACATGCGGTCCACGCACGCCTTGTTCCTGGCTCTAGCCGCGGCGGACCCAGCGTCGCTTGCCGGTCAAGCAAGCTTCTCGCATGCCCGCGTCTCCTCACTATCGTCCATCGAGCGCAGACCCGTAGGCGGCACACCACTCAGACCAACAACACCGACACGCAAACCTTTCCCGATCGCCGAGCTGCTCCTGCAAAACGGAGCCGACATCCCGACGGAACCGGCTCCGATCCCGTTGTCCGAGGCAGCGAAATTGTACATCGACTTCAAGAACGAACAAAGACTTGGCAAGCCACTAGCGGGACCGAAAGATCTAAACGGCGACTCCCTCTCAGCCCTCCCTACAATCCTCGCCGGTGGCAACGGCGCCTCCCCCAACGACCGCATACGAGACCGTGACAGAATCCTCAAGCGCAGTTCTGGCAGCAGTCGGCCGCTCGGCAGGCCGAGCACGACGGCGGAGGCTATTGAGAGTTTTGTGAAGAAGTAGTAAACTGGAGATCCTCCACTCCTCCATCCCACTTCGAGAGTGACCTTGCGCTGACATGTTGGCATTTCGCGGGAACAAAGACCGTACAGACATGTCCGCGAGCGGTCCACCGAGCTCAGACACCGGCTGAAGAAGACCGAGAGCCGGTATTTCGACGTCTTTACGCTGGATGGCGGGTTCGGGAACTTCTTCGCTGCTGTGGAGGAGATCCGTGATGACGAGGAGGTGGAGGGCGCGGGCAGACGGAATTCCGTGGGTGCTTTGGTTGTGGCGAGAAGGCTGCTGGAGAGGAGGCGGCGGGCGAGTACTGCGCCGGGGAGGATCGAGAGTCCGCAGATTTGGAACGGGTAGGACGAGGGTGGGCTTTGACGCTCGAGGTTGTGGGCGTTTGGGCATTGCTTGCGAGCCGGGAGCGTGTAGACGGGACGATAATGCTTAATGGATAATGATAGGCAAGGGCTGCCTATGATGCAGGAGGTCGTTGATAACTCCTGAATCCTGCTGTGCACGAGCAGACGCTAGGCAATCGCCGTCTTTTTGGGTCTTCCGCGGTGCGTGAACAGTATTATGCAAGTGCACGGCTCGACTCGGCGATACTTATCTGCGGGCCATAGCAGAGGCAGATGAGACGAACGAGTCATCTTCAGTCAGTTTCATGAACCATACGTGCTATATAAAACGCCTTCTTCCGACCAAATCATCCAGAATACCGTGCGCCTCCGCAGCCAAGCCCAACATCCCCTCTTCGCTCACGCAAACGCCAAACTCTTCTTGATCTCCGCAATCGCCAGTGCCGGGTTCAGACCCTTCGGACACGTCCTGCTGCAGTTCAGAATGGTATGACACCTGTAAAGCGTCATGCTGTTGTTCAGCGCGTCCTTCCTCTGCTCGGTCTTCTCGTCGCGCGAATCGGCGATCCACCGGTAGCTCTGCAGCAGCACCGCCGGGCCCAGGTACTCTTCCTGATTCCACCAGTAGCTGGGGCACGAGGTGCTGCAGCAGGCGCAGAGGATGCACTCGTAGAGGCCGTCTAGCTTGCGGCGGTCCTCGTGGGACTGACGGTACTCGCGGCCGTCGGGAGGCGGGGTGGTGCGCTGGAGGTAGGGCTTGATGGACTTGTATTGCTTGTAGAATTGGGTGAGGTCTGGGACGAGGTCTTTGACAACGTAGGTGTGCGGGAGAGGGTAGATGCGGGACTCTTTGGTGGTCTCGGTGGGAATGCGGCCTGCCATGATCGTTAGCATGATGTCCGTGGGGATATGAGCGTGGGCTGTGACGTACAAAGACAAGCCAATGTGTTCACGCCGTCAATGTTCATCGCGCAACTACCGCAGATGCCCTCCCGGCAGCTTCGCCGGAAGGTCAGCGTCGGGTCAACCTCGTTCTTGATCCTGATCAGCGCATCGAGCATCATGGGCCCGGTCTTGTTGAGGTCGAGTGTGTATGACTGCATCTTCGGCTTGCTGCTGGGCTCATCCGGGTTCCAGCGGTAGATGTGGAAGGTCTTGATCTTGGACGACTTCTCCGGCTCCGGCTCCTTGATCGTCGACGTCTTGCTGGGTGGCGTCGGTGCGGTAGTGGAGGAGAGGAGCTCGCTGACGGTGGACAAGGGCTCGCCCTTGGTGTGCTCGAGGACGGAGGCCATGCCGCGAGCGAAGATGCGAGGCGCAGGCGCGGTGGCGGAGGCCAATGCCAGGCGGCGAGATGCCAGTCGGAGCGCCATGTTGAGTGGAGTGAGAGCGGTGGTCGTGTCGGTCGTGTGAGGTGGTGTCTTGACGACAGTGGAAGTTGTATAGACGATGGAGTGTACCGCAGAGACGAGATCGATGATGAACGTCAAAGGCGGCCCCGCTGGGTCATAATTGCAAGATCATGATTGGCTCGCCACCTGTTATTCCCGGGCCTGGGCTGCTCCGAGATCGATCGACACCTCAGGCTCCCACGACAACCATACAGCACTCCAACAAAACATGCGAGCACCTTCATACACGGCAGTATGGACGTTCCGAAGCCTGTCGTTACCAGAATGAGATAGCAAGGGTCGAGCACTATGCTCAGGTAGGGCGCTCGTGTTTCTTTCCGCCGTCTTCACCCTCTCCCACCTTTTTGACACCATCAGGAGCACAATCTTGCATGCAACGAGACGCACTTCAAAGATGACGACGACCAGGAGACCTGGACAACCAGTGCATATCGTCCTGGACTGGGATGGCACGCTCACCGTCAAGGACACAATGGCTTTGCTGGGCGGACTTCCCAGGGCCCGAGATCTTCGCCTGTATAACCAACGACTCCACAGACCCGAGTCAGAACCCCCTTCGCACCTACGTGGCGAGGCAGAAGTGAACAGCATCGTTGATCTAACACCGCCCGCATCTGTGAACCTGTGGGACGGATTCGTTGCAGCATACATGGAGGACTACCGAGCCCATAAAGCATTGCATTACCCAGTGACTCCAAAGGAGAGCCCACGGGAGGAGCGTGCATCACCCGACCAATACAGCCGCTGGCTCGAGAGTCTCAAGGTCGTGGAGTATGCGAGTGCAGAGCGCGTCACGCGATCCAGGTTCTTCCGCGGCGTACGCACAGAGGACGTGGCAAATGTGGCACGAGACGCCCTGGACTCCGGAGCATTGCAGCTGCGCGAAGATTGGAACTGCCTCTTCGACATGAGCGTCTCACAAGCCGGCGATCAACAAGCACCGCTGATCAGTAAGATCAGCATCATCAGCGTCAATTGGTCGGAATGTTTCATCCGCTGGTCGCTTTATCTGGCCGCGGAACGCCTGACTAACATATCTCCTGCAAGTAAAGCCGCACTCCTGGGCCGAATCGACAATATGAAGATTTCCAGCAACGAGATCCACGGCCTGGACAGCCCGCAAGGTTCGTCAGGAAAACTGACGGGGAATGTCCGTACAGCGCGTGAGAAAGCAGAGCGGCTGCCGGAGTTCAGCAATCAAAGTGAGGCCGCTGCAGCAAAGCAGCAACATCGAGAAGCAGCTTTCGTCGTCTACGTCGGCGACTCCGGCACAGATTACGAGTGCTTCCGGGGCGCCGATCTGCCGATCTGGATCAGCGATCAAGGCGAGGAAGAGAATAGGCGAGTGCGCCGGTTTGAAGCGGTTTTTCGACCACTTAATACTGGCAACGAGTCTGGTGGGTTCAAGTCATGTCATCTCAAAGAATGGGCTGAACTGACAGATCGTGGGGACGGGGATTGGTGCGCGTGGGCTGATGATCTGAAGGAGGTGGCGGATTGGCTGAAGAGCGTCTCGTGAAAGTCGCAGGTTCTTCCAAGTTGGCGGCAGTCTGGTTGGCTTCAACGGCACCGCCGCATCGGAGCAAGCGAGGAAGCGACAGGGTCCCGAAGGTAGAAAGTCGTGGGGCTGTCACTCGGACTACCCAAACGTGACGAGGCCCCTGGTCTCTCATTTTGAGTCTGCGTAACGAGCTCTCATAAGACGAATGGTACACCTCTCTTCGATCTATTGTAAAGGACAAGTCATAGTACATACAATTGGGTGCGCAACAAAAACACGAGGACTTCTCAATATACTCTCCACATCATCTCCACTCTCACGACTCCTCCGATTTCAATGCTTCAACCCTTCAGAGCAATGCCACAACCGCCATACCAGCACCCAAAAGCCCACTCACGATGACCGGAGCCGCAGTATGCATCGCGCCCGCTTTAGACGTTGCTGAGCCAGCCGCTGAACTGGCCACCCCTCCAGCCGTCGAAGCAGCCGATCCCGCTCCACTAGTAACAGACGATACCGCCGACCCAGCACCGTTCGTGGCAGAGGAGGCGGCCGAGCCAGCTCCTCCCGTGGCAGACGAGAACCCCGAACTAGCCGCCGTTCCCGCAGATCCCACTTGGCTGGTGATAGTGCTCGCGATTCCGTTGACGTCGCTAGTGAGAGTGGTCAACGACCCGATCCCGGCTCCAGCACTAGTGATGGTCGTCAATGCTCCACCGGCGTTACTCGTGATGGTGGTGAAGGCTCCGCCCTCGGCGCTCGTAGCAGTGCTGGCCACGCCTTCCGCAGCGCTGGTGACGGTTGAGACAACGCTTCCGACGTCGCTCGCGGCTGTGGAGACACCGCCTGCAACTCCGCTCGTGACGTCTCCAGCGACACTGGTGATTCCGCCGACAGCTGATGTGAGTGCGCCGAATTGTGCGGAGCCGAGTACGACTGGTGTGAGGATGATGAGCTGAGTGATCTTCATGTTGGGTGGTGTTGTTTGACCGGGCTTGGGTGGTGATGTGTGTAGGAACTCAGTCTCGAGGGAGTAGGGTAGGTTGCCAAAAGGAGAAGAATGGAACAGGAAGGGCTTGAGGGTTTTATAGAAGGCTTGGCTTTGGGTTTCCTTAGCTTCTTGGACGTCGACTGCGCCATTGCCGTGATAATACGGGGTCTGAAAGGCGGTTGAGTACGGTGGCGGTCTCAGCCTTGTTATTGCTTCATCTATGTTATCACGTCTATGTTCGTAAGGCTGTGTTGGTTCAAACGGGCGAGTTGCGCCGTCTTTGTGGCCCCCACCGCTCCAGGAGCATCGGTGCAGTGCCGAAATGCATCAGGGTATTATTGGGGCCAAAAGATCGTCAGGGCACGAAGGCAGCCTTAGCCTTGTTATTGCTTCATTTATCTTATCGTTCCTGCGTTCGCGAGGCTGAGTTGCTCCAGACCGGTGTGTTACGCGGTCTACATGTGGGTGGACCCCACGGCTTAAGCGGTAGCGATGGAGCGCGGAGACGCATCAAGCTATGGGGGCCAAAGAACCTGTGGTACGACGGCAACCTTGGCCCTTGGCAGGCACAGCCTTGCCAGTAAAGTACTCCCGAGGGGTCGCAACTGAGTTCACGCGGCCTTGTCGCCCCGTGGGTGAGAGTTTCGCTGAGTGAGCAAGTGAGGTTGGACGAGGACGGGAGTACCCGTTCAACGGACCGAGGTTGCGCGAGAATCGCAAACATCACCTCAGGTCTGGAGAGCAATCCATTCGCCTTTCTCGACTGCGTGGCAGACAACGCACACAACATGTCTGACCATGTTCGCTCCAGCGCGCCACTCGGCGCGCAGGACGCCAGCTTCAACTACCCATGGGCTGCCGCTCCGGACATCATCCGCTCGAACCAAAAGGACGCGTACTTCCAGTCGATGCTGCTGACGCATCTCTCCGGTGTCATCAGATGCCTTTACGGCGCGCGTACAGCGCACAACTGGTCCAGCGAGGCGCGTACATTCACCGAGCTGCTGTACCTAGGCCTGTCCACCTTCGTCGGGAACCGGACCCTGGGCGAGGAGTACTGCGATATTGTTCAGGTCGAGGATGACACGCGTCGCCTACCCTCCATTACGCGGCGATCGGGCTACATACTCTCCAGCATTCTGATGCCCTACATCTTGACTCGTTTCTTGCCCGCGTTCCGCAGACGACTGAGGGCGAAACTTGAAGGCTCAATGCGAAAGTCCCATCGCCGGCGAGCTTCATCTCCAGCTCGTAGCAAACAGCCGCCCAGCCGAGGCTTTCAGATCCAGGAGTACATCTTGAAACATCTAGACAGCATCACCTCACCCGCTCCGGTTTACGCCGCCACTCTCGCGGTCTTCTACTTCAGCGGCGCATATTACCAGCTGAGCAAGCGCGTCTTTGGCTTGCGCTACATCTTCACGCGGAAGCTCGAAGAAAGCGACCAGCGAGTTGGCTACGAAGTCCTTGGCGTTCTTCTGGTCTTGCAGATGATCATGCAAGGGTACCTTCACATGCAGGATACGTATGCGCACGCGCAGACTCTCAACGTGCCGTCCAACGCAGCTGCTCTTGCTGGCGGCAGCGCTGTTATAGACGGTGGCGTCGAGATCGCGACCGACACCACCATCGCTGCAGCACCTTTACTCTTCGAACCGCCACCCGGCGCTGATCCAGCGGCGCAGAAAGAGCGCGTCTCGAAACTCACGCACACGCCACTGCCAGAGACCTATCGCTTCCACCTGGAAGATCCCGTGGTCATGCAATGGATTGATGGCAAGCAGCAGCGAAAGTGCACGCTATGTCTGGAGCCCATGAAGGATCCCGCAGTGACCACATGCGGCCATGTGTTTTGCTGGCAGTGTGCTTCCGATTGGTTGAGAGAGCAGCCGATGTGTCCGCTGTGCAGACAGACCGCGCTGGTCCAGCATTTGCTACCGCTGCGGGGCTGAAGCTTCTGCATCCATGCAGGCTTCAAGCGGCGTGGTGACCTCGCAATGCATTTCCGGCAACATCTCAGCCGTCGAACATGTTTCTATCTTGCATGGTAGGAGATAATGCGGCCGTGAAGGAGTGTCGACGGCAATGTATTCGTGCAGCCACCGGAGCGATGGTCCACCACAGATTCATCCCCTGCTTGCACGCCCATCCGGCACGAAGTCGCACCTGGAGAGGTGTAGAAGCAAGCCTTAAAGACCTGCGCCAACCCATTTATCAAGATCTTTATGCCGTAGCAGCTCCTCGGTACTATCGCTTCTTGCCCGCTCTGCCGAAGGAGCAGCTCCTGCCGACCACGCGAGTCTCGGTATACGTCGTTCCATCTCCGCCACAACGCCCACGACCAAACTCTTGAGCTGCGTCTCGGACAGCGTGGCAAGGGCTGCCCGTAGATGATTTCGCTTTTTGCCGTCTTTCCTCTTCCCATACCACCGCCGCCACCCCGGCCTCGGTCCAGGGGCACGGGAGCCGTTTAGCGGTGCCTCGGACAGAGCCATGAGAGTGCCGCCTGCTCCCACGAGCTCGTCTTGGTGGCTTGCGATGGCTTCCCAGCGGCGCCGTGCCTCTACCTCGTGGCTTAGATCCTCGCACATCCGGAGGAATGTCACCAAGGGGATTCCAACCAGCTTGGCGTCGGGGACCGCGCCACTCCAATCTGCTCCACTCGATTTAGCGTGCGACCGGAGCAGCTGGTGCTGCCTTTGCAAATCATCTTTGTGGTCTGGTGGATCCAGCCACGCTTTGCACTTGTACCCCAAGGCCGAGTTCCAGCTCATTTGCACTCGAAGACGAAAAATATGTATCCCGAACGTCATAATGGCCACCAGTCGATGAGGACACCCCTGAGCGGCCTCGGGCTGGGGCGAATTGATCACTTATAATGTGACATGATTTCAGGGAAGTAGGGGCGTGTGAGGTGGACGCACGTGCTTGTGCGAGGAAGGCATGTGGTGGGTCGCACCCCTTGCGTCAGTGGTGGCGCGGTGTCTCACCGGGTCCCTTGGGGGGGGTACTTGCAAGCGAGGGTGCTCTTGGACTAGGTAACGATGCCTTCCGAAGTTGTCGGGTTGATGAATGTACGTGTAATGCAAACCGCCGCTAGCAAGGAAGACAATCAGCTCAATACCAAATGTAGTTCTGAATCCAAGGCGTTCTACACCGCACCCGTCTCGCTCGCGCAGGTTCACACCGGGAGCCTAGGATCAATACACCTCTCGTTATCATGACAGCAGTGTACACAGGCATCGGAGAGCGGCTCCTCGCCAGAGGTAAGATCAAACGAGATCTTGTCCAGGTGCTCATGACTAGCGTCATTTTCATCTGCCTGCACCAAAGTCGATCTTCCTCGCTACGCGATCCGCTCTCCCTGTATCAGTCCGCGGCAGCTCGCCACCCCTCTGTGTCAGATCCTGACCCATCGTCTCCTCTCCGCCGCCTTTCCTCGGCAAGTCCCGCAGCTTACTAGGTCGCGGCTCAGAAACCCAGTACTCATGTCTCAGCACGCCGTCCGCCGTCAATCTCTCCCGCGGATTCAACGTCAACATCTTCATCAGCAAATCCACACCGACCTCTCCCACCGCCCGGAAAGCCGCAAACCACTGCTCTCTCGGCTTGAGCGGCACGTTCTCCGTAGGCGTGACGTAACCCCTTAGCTTGCTGACACCCAGCCAGTTCTCCTCAGTCGGCGTTCCCACCTTCTCGCAGATGAGCTTGACCATATTGATCTCCGTCTCGGGCCAAGCGCGGAACAGCACCTCTCGACTAATGAGCTCCGCGAACACGCAGCCGCAGCTCCAGACGTCCACCGCGCCACCGTAATGCTGCGCCTGGAAGAAAAGTTCCGGCGGCCGGTACCAGATGGTGATGGTGTTGTACGTCATGGGTTGAAACGGATCGGCCATGGCGCGAGCAAGACCGAAATCGGCTAGTTTGACACTGCCGTCGGCTGCGAGGAGGAGGTTGTTGGGTTTGATGTCGCGGTGTAGGATGCCATTTGCGTGGCAGAAGTGCGTGGCTCGCACGAGCATTAGCATCCATGCCTTGATGTCCGCGGCCGTGTAGGTGATACCCGCCGTATCTTGGATTAATTTCAGCAAGTCGCCTTGCGGGAGATGCTCGAGGACGAGGTTGAGGTTCTGGTTCTTGGTGCTGAAGACGGCGTGCAGCTTGATGATGTTGGGATGGTCGAGTTCCTGCAGGAACCTGATCTCCCGGAGCGAGTCGTAGGAGATGCCGAATTCCTTCACCTCCGGGCCGACTTTGATCTTCTTGATAGCGACGAGCTTGCTGGGGTCCGAGACGAGATGGGCGGAGAAGACATCGGCATACTGGCCTGAGCCGAGCTTCTTGCCTTTGACGTACTTTTTGCGTTCCAAGTCATCGAGCTGTTCGGCCAAGTCTACCACGGCGGGGAGGGTTGAGGGTACTGTCCCTATGTCGGGTGATTCGTTGCGTGATGGTGGCTCCTGAGAGGTCTTTCGTCGCTTGCTGGGAGGTTCGGGTGGAACGTCCAAAGCAGGAGATGTAGCCATGATGGGTTTGGGAATGACTTGCGCGGCCTGTGAGCTCAGCGCTTGAAGTTCCGCGATCTCTCGGCTTGGCTACGACTCGATTGCGATTGAAGCTCTCCTGGGGCTCATAGATAAAATGTACGTGTGATGGTCCAAGTAAGGTCGTTAATCTTGGCTGCAAGCCATCGATGTTTTCCTTTCACAAGCCGACTCCTTGCGCGTCGTATCTGTCGGCGGACCAAGACTGTAGGGATCGTCTGGGATGTTGAAGGATGCTGATGATGTGAATGTCAAAGAAGTCGGGTCACGTAGGGGTTCACAATTCATGAACGCCCAGACGAACTGAAGTTGAACCCCAGATTCTGACCAATGAGCGTGGCTTGCTCATTTGGACGAACTCACGAGAAAGAGAGACCTTGGCATCGGCCTACTACAGCACTACACCACAACCACCACAGCCAACCACAAACCCTCCAGCGACTGGCCACCCTGAACCACAAACCCCAACCATGGCCCTCAAACGCCCCTCCACCCTCCTCCTCCACTGGCCCTCCCCAATCCACACCCCCCCTCCAAACACCACCACCCGCGCCCTCCACCGCCTCCACGCCCCCACCCTCCGCACGCCCCGTCCCACCCCCTTCGTCCCCGACGTCCCCACCTTCCTAACCCTCATCGGCCGCAACCTCGCCTCGCACGCGGCCAAAATCCCCTCCTGGGAAGCCCTCTTCACGCTCTCGAGCCTGCAGCTCCGCGAAGCCGGGGTGGAACCCGCGCGCGCCCGGCGGTATTTACTGTGGTGGCGGGAGCGGTTCCGGAACGGGATCACGGGGATTGGAGGGGAGTTGGGGGAGGTGCGGGATGGGGTGGCGGAGTTGAGGGTTGTGGAGGTGGAGAGTCGGAGGAAGGGGGATCGGCAGGCGATGTTGGGGAAGGGGGCGGGGATGCGGAGGGTGGTTGTTAATGTGCCTGCTAGTGTGGCGTTGCCGGTGGGTGGTAGTAAGGCTACGGTGGAGGCGGGGGGGAAGGTGGATGTGGGAAGTGTGGATGTGGAGGGTGCGCAGGTTGTGGCTGGGGTGAGGATTCTGGCGGCGAATACTATTGCGGGGACGGGGGTGGAGGCGGTGAAGGGTCATCAGGGGGTTGCTAGGTTGAGGGTCAAGAGCGGGCTGTGGGAGGAGAGGCGGGGGCATAAGGTGGATGGTGGTGAGAGGCGGAAGGAGGAGGTGAGGTATAAGAGGCGTGCGCAGGAGAGGAAGATGGCGCGATAGGCTTGTCGATTTGTATCGATACTGTATATTAGCAACACTGGACGGACGTTACAAGCCCTCCCCCGACGTAGATCCCTGGATACCGGCATCAATCTATCGCAGTATGCTACCTAGTGCTTTGCAAGACTGCGTCGCGACGAAGGCTACAAGTGTCCTTGATCTGTGCCTCGTACTTACCGAGCTCAATGGCTGCAGGATCGAGATCGTGTCATGGCAGAAGATCACATCGTGTCCGAGTAGCTGGTTTGCGGTCAACATCGAGAACAATGCAGCGCTATGCCAATATATCGCTAAAGAACTTTAGCACTAAGCAAATAAACCCCCCATAGTTAAGGATGGACACGGTACTGCCTACCCGCTCCCATCCCAACACCAAGGCCTGCCATCGTCAACGTTCATCCACCGTCCATCCCGCACAGCTTCCCACCCCATCATCACACCCAACACCCGACACGCCGCACTACTTACCGCGCACACCACCCCATCACTCTCCCCAAGCACCGCCAGATCAAGCAAGTATGCTCGTCCAACAAGCTCCCGCATCCGCATCGCCTGCTCAGACCTCGCGCCCACAGAACCCGGTAACTGACTTAGTCGCTTCAGCGTGCTGGCTTGGGTAATGCCAAGCGAGTAGAACAGCGCGCTGAAGAAACCGCCTTCCCAGCCCGAGTTCTCGTCCACGTGCTTGACGTAGGCGGATCCGGGTTCACGGAGGGGTGCGACGGGCGACGTGCGGTCGAGCGTGGCTTTGGTGGCGAGCTGGATGCGCTCTTGGGCGGGTTGGACGGTGAGTGGTGATGTGGCGTGTGCGAGCGAAGAGGAGGTGAGGATATCTGGGTCATCGGAAGCTAGAAGGAGCGAGGACTGGGTGTGGTCGATGTCGAGAGTGGACCCGTAGTGGTCGTCGGTGATGTCGCTTTTCCGCTTCGACCGTAGGGAGCGTAGCAGCGATCTCGCTCCCGCTACGTAGCGTTCCAGGGGCAGATAGTCGCCGCTGTACTGTTGTTCGTGCGGATGTAGGTCGCCGCGTCGGATATGCATTGCCACCACAGGATTAGCATGCGCGGACGCTTCGCTGTGGAGCTCTGCGATCCGCGTTTGTGCATATGCAGCATCGACTCCGATCAAGGCGAAGAGATCCTCGTAACCCCTCCGCACCATGTCGAAGACATGCTTATACTTCGTGCCGGGGCCAGTGTCCCTCGCAACGAACTCGCGATCGAACAAGGTGCCAAACGTCCACTGCGCGGTGCCTGTGGTGACCAGAAGGTGCCTCGCCTGATGCGGGCACGGCACGATGTGATGCTTTGGCGGAGGCGCACAGCCCTGGTCAGGCGGTGAAGCAAAGTATAAAGCATACTCGCCGTAAGCCCATTTAGTATCGTCGATGAAGAAGGCACGTCCTTCATGCTTCGCCAGACCATAGCTCAGCCACAGCATCAGCATAGACTTACCGAAGCTCGCTTCATTCGCATCCAAGACGAAGGTGAGGCTTGTGCTGCACACTTTGTTCAGTCCACCGTTCAGCACTACCGGAGGTGAGGCTCCAGTTACTCCGAACGCGGATGGCTCAAGGTAAGTCCAGTCCCTCGAGTAATAGCCCATCCGCCGGGTCAGATTCAGTAGCCTGCCAACACGACTATTCCGCACCAGCTTCTCCCGCAACACTTCGCCCTCGCTACAGATATTCGCATATTGGATGTCGTTCAGCGGAAAGGTCGAGTTCGCGGGGATCAACACGGTCCACTTGGAGTGTCCAGAATCATCACGCACAACTGCACTTCCCGGCGAATCCAGTTGGGCACCACTGATGGCCAGGCCCTCGTCCAGTGAGCGGCCAGTATCATATGGCTCGATGACGGTTTGTGGCCGGCACAGAAAGACGCGTAGCAGCAAAAACAGCGTTGCGATGCCGGCCAGCAGCTTGATGAGCGTCAGTCGACCATAGCGTCTTCTACGTCTGTTATCCCTCGTCACTGGTGAGGGAAGCGTGGGAGAGTCGGGCGGGCTCGGTCCAAGTTTCTCACTCAGGCTTGAGCGTCCGGATTGCGTAGAGCCGGTCGTAGAGAGGGACGAGACGGAGAGTATGGTGTTTCGACGGTCACGCATCTTGGCGCCTGGATCCAAGTCGGGTCGTATTCGGCGTTCTCCTCGTCGTCTGCCGCGCGTGAAGAAAGTAGAGGTCAGAGTATGAATGGCCGTAAGGTCGTGCCATAGCAGGGGACTGCAGGCATTGTCTAGGCCATGGTGTTCGTGTTCCGATGCCAAAACAATCGAATTCGCCGTACCAAGAGATGAGGTGTGCTCTTCCACTTCTCAATTAGGCAGGAACGTTGCACCGAATGCTCCTTTGCCCCTCTATAGTCTAGCTCGCAAGGCAGATGGAAGCAATGAGGCCAGCTCTAAGCATCAGCAATTTACCTGGACGGTGTATGTGAAGTGAGCACGAAACGAAAGATGGAAGGTGCACAGAAATACGAGAACCTGCTTGGAGAAGCACCCTTACCGTCCTACAGCGACTCTGCATGCAGCATGCGGGCCTGCCGAGTCGGATACCCACAGTGACACGACTGCAAGCAAGATCTTACAGGGGGACCCGACCCGAGGAACAACCTGGAGCGCTCCGGTCCATGTACCCAGTCAGAGTTGCCGTTTTGACTCGTAGAACCGCGGCCAAGCAGCGAGAGCGGAGCTGCTGCAAGAGGGTGGGACCATGGGACTGGGTGATGTGGGCTTGGGAAGAGGAAAGGGAAGGTGAAGTCGGCCTGCCTTTGGCTCGGGCCATCTGAAACGCGCTTCGGGAGCTGTTTCGCATGTGGAGCACGTCTGCCGCTTCCCCAGGAGTCCATCGTCCGGGAAGGAGGATCTGGACTGCCCGGATGCCTCGAAGCACCTCGCATCACGGTTTAGCAAGAGGGCGTCGTGGGGGCGATGCTCACAGTGTACCTATTTTATCGTTCGGCGAGGAGGAGAGCTCGACGATCCCGCGACAGGAGCGTGATTATTTGCGTGGCCGAGCGAGCTCACTTCCTGCGACACCCATGCGTCCAGGCAGTAGCAGCATGCTGAAACGGGCAAGCCGGGACCGAGGTCTCACGATTCACGAGACAATGTGAGCGTCGGGAGAAGGAGTAGACTCGTCACAAGCAAACGCCGTGATCGCTTGGAATGATTCTGTCGACGGCCAAGCAGCCACGACAAGGTCGTGCCTGAAGGTGTTGCTGAAGATCCACCTAGATAGAATACATGGCCACCAACACATCTTCGTGCCCGAAAGCAGAAAGTAAACTACAAGAAGCAGCGCCAAGAGGGTATCGCCAAAAAGCAGCAGGCGCGAGATCTACAGCCAGTCGACCCGCAGCCGGAAGATCCACAGCATGCTACGCCGTGGCCCACGATCCCTGCCTGAGACTGCAACTCCCTGTGCGCAGTAGCACTCCAGACTCCAGATCTCCAGCCTGGAAACGCTCAAGGATGTGAAGTCAAGACTCCAGCGTCTCACCCCGGAAACACTCCAACCTCCATCTTCCCACCCCCGAACCGCACGCCCTCCTCCCCACTCTCCTCCTCCGCCCCCGCCCCAGCCTCCTCCGCCGACCTCTCCATAACCGTATCCCGCTTCACCCGCAAACTCCCCCGCTCCCCCTGCACCACCTGCCCGCTCTCAACCTTCTCCTGGATCATCTGATCGAGCAGCAAAGTCATCTCATCCACGCTCTTCCGGCGCGAAACCACACCGGGCCTCGCACCCACCACACCAGCCCCGCCATCCTTGGCCTCCACAGACGACGCCGGCGACGAGTCGACACTATTCCGCGATATCGGACTCAACATAGCCATAGGACTCAAAGGCGTCTTGCTGAAATTCACCGGGCCCGTGCTCGCTCTGCTAGCGACCGAGGGGTTGCTATGATGACTCGCGTACGCCGGCCGCGAACTCCGCGTTGAAGCTCGGGAACAACCCCGCGCCACTCCATCCATCACGGTAGCATTAGCCGTCGCAGGCCGCTCGACCCCAGCGCCAGCGACGACGTCGCCCGCCAGCCGTTTCCGCGAATCCAGCATATCGCGCTTTCGCGCCGCGCTGCGCAGCGCAGTCACCATGCGCGTCTGGTCGTCGAGTTTGACCCGCAGACCCTCGATCTCGCGGTCCTTCTCCAGCAGCGCCGTCTCCCACCCGTTTTCGTCGGGGGAAGCGAGGCCGCTGCCGCTAGAGGAGGGACCGAGGTGCATGCTGATGCGACTCCGGCTCGTGCGACGGGCTTGCAGGAGGCGTTTCTCCAGCGTGGCGATGTAGCGGTTTTTGTCCGCCAGGTCGGCTTGGAGCATGCGGTTCTGCTGGGTCAGAGGGGCGTGGTGGCCGTCCGCGTCGAGGGTGTCGGAGTCGTCGTCTTCGTCGGCTTCGGCGGGGGGGTCTTCGGAGGAGATCAGGTGGGACATTTGGGCGGCGGGGAGGACGCCCATCGTGATGGAGCCGCTGGATAGGGCACGGCCTAGGGTGGAGGTCTCGGAGGGAAGGGGGACTTCGAGTGTGGCGGCGCTGTCTCGGTGGCTGGTGCTGCGCATGCTGTCGCGGCTTCGCACGCTCACTGGCCGCCCGAAGCCATCGTTGCTGTAGATACTCGTCCGGCCAAGCGGTATACTCGCGCTCGAAAGGCGGCCAGTATTGACACCCAACGACTTGGACGACAGAATGAGCCGATTCAAATGGCTGATACGCTCCTTCAGTGCCGTCCGCGCCAGCTGCATCTCCAGCATCTGCTCTTCATGCCGGGTCCGCTCCTCGCGCTCGAGTTTCTCTTCCAGCGCCCTATCCTTTTCGAGCTCCTCCGTTTGCTCGGCGGCCTCTTTCACTTTGGTCTGCTGCTCCAGCTGAGCGCGCAAGTCCTGGATCTCGATCCTATAGCGATCCAGAAGAGCCCGACTACCGGGATCACTGCCGTTAGGATTGGTCTCGTTCCGTTTCGCATGGCTGACGATGTTGTTCTTCGCTCGGCTGGCGAATTTCAGTGTGTTCAGCGTCTCGCCGGTATGCGACGAAGTTACCGCTGCGCTTGTCCCTGCCGAGGAGAGCTGGATCGTGCACAGTATCGACACGAGCGAGTCGCCAGACAAAGCAGGCTGTAACAATCGAGTGAGCTTGCTGTCGCGGTAGGGCAAATGCTTGGTGGTCTTCTCCTTCTCCACAACACTCTTTCCACCCTCCTCCTTATCGTTCTCGTCCTCGCCAGCCAAGCGTCCAATAACAGTCCCCAGCGTCAGCAGAGACTTGTTAATATGCGCGCCCTCAGTCCTTCTCTCCTTATTCTCAGCCGCCTTCTCAGACCCAGCCAGATCAATCAGCGACAAAGTCGAAACCAGCACGCCACCCGGCAGAATCCGATCCGCTCTCCGGTCTTCCTTTTCAAAATACGCGCCATGACTGCTCGTCCGCTCGCGAGACTCGACTACAATCTGCACCACGGCATGCGATCGCGACGAGCGCGCGTTGTACTGCGTGCTACTCGTCCGACGAGCGAGATCGCCTCGCGATATAACCCGCAGAAGCTGATTCGGCGACTGCACGATCTCTTCTTTCAGAGGCGTCGCATACACCCCGCGCTTGCCATCTTCTCGCAGCTTGATCTCCTCCTGTGGTTGCTGCTGGCCCGGCGTGCTCTGCGTGAGTAGATCGTAGATTTTCTCGTTGTAGATCTCGAGGTAGCTGACGCGGAGGAGGAATTCTCTGGCCGGGTTCTCGCGGATGTACGAGAAGATATCCGTTATCGCAAGTGGGATGACGCCAGGTGAGGTCGCCGTACCCTGCATTGAAAACGTCTTGCCGGTACCAGTCATGCCGTACGCGAAGACCGTGCCGTGGTAGCCTTCCATGACCCGTCGCACGAGCCGTTTCGCGGCGTTGTCGTAGACGCGCGAGTTATTGTCGTGGGGCGAGAAGACGCTGTCGTAGCGGTAGTCTCCGCCTTCCTTGCCATTGTACGATATGAGCGACCGCCTTCCGTCCACCATCCACTCCCCTTCTGCGCCTTTGCTTTCTCCTCCTCCAGCATCCGGTCTTACGCGCACACTCACTAGCACGTTCCCTTTGTTATCCTTGGTGATGCCCGAGCCCCGTCTGCTGTCCGTCATCGTTTCCGAGCTCTTCGGTCTGCCTCGATCGGGTAGGTCTTCTCCAACATCTTCAAAGGTCGTGGCATCGGTCATGTACGACCCATTCGGCGAAGAGCTTCGGCTTTGTGGCGGTGAGGGTAAAGTGAGGAGGCTGTCGGAGCCGGTCGAGCTGGACACGAGGTTGCTGTCGCCAGTCCCGTTGAGCAAGCTGGGCGAGCCTGACACGCCCGAGGCTGCCGACGCCGACAGTCGAGTGCGCATGCCATAGCCGGAACTCCGTGCCTTTGGCCGCTTGAAGCTTTCCGCGCTGCGGTGTTTTGACGAGTCGCGCCGCTTGCCTTGCGCGAAGGTGCCATTGATGTCTGATAGGGAAGTCGAGGTGGATAGTGGACTTGGCGGCAGACTGGGGTTGCCTTTTGGGGGTAGTGGGAAGCCGCCGATACTTGTGGTCTTGCGCAAAGTATTACTAGGCGTAGGTAGACCGGAGGACAATATCGCGGACGGCGGTGAATCCGCGGAAGTAGCGACGATCGTGTTGAGAGTAGGCACTGCTGGCGAGGACCGAGATTTACTAGCCTTTGGTGTTGGTAGACCGGATGTGGTGACCGATCTCGTGGGAACCTTTGGAGCAGGTGTCGAAGACGACGGGTCGCCCACAGCTGGTCTCTCCGGTAAAGGCTTCCTCGTCTTGTACACTGGAAGCGCTGGTAGGGCCCCGTTTGGCGGTGCGAGCGGCGAGGTAGAAGGCCGTCGGGTAGTAGTGGTCGTCGAGGCCATGGTGGCAGTCGCGGACACTTACATGCTCCACTGCAAAGTGCCGTCCGGTTCCGCCCAGATCTACTTCTTCGTGCGACTCTCTGCTGGTCGGTCTCAGGGTGACATGCTATCCTTCCTCCACCCCACGCTGCGATACTCCTCGTTGTCACCGACGTCCTGCAGTTTGGTCTCTCCCCAAGTCTTAGTCGTGACCTCCTGCCGAGTGCGCGATCTAGCCTGCTTCAATCCCTTGACCGCCCCAATATACGCTGCCAGCCTGTCACTGGCCAGGGCGGTATTTTATGTATAGTGTAGCGTGTAGTTCTAGATTATACGGCGCGGTGCAGGTAGCCTGGTGCCGCCACTTGTCGTCCGTGCGGATCGGGAGGGATTGGACAGCCGATAGTGATTGCTCGTGCGGGTGTGCGTGCGTGCGTCGGTCTCGTCCCGAACTGCCCTTTTGTATACGCGCCTGGGGTTGGAGGAATGCGTGTTGAGATGAGAAGCGAATGGTAGGATGTCTCTCAACGACGAGGTAGGAAGGGGAAAGCAATAGCAGGACTGGGAGCGTTGCACCTCGGTCACCACTACATGTACTGCTCGGGCCGCGAAATGGACAAGTCTCTCTGGTGGAGCGAAGGGGTCAAGAAGGGGACGTGATGATGAACTTTGTGCAGGACGGGAGTGAGTTCAGGGTCGGACCGGCACTTAGTTTCCTCGAGCACATGCCAATAGAAATCTTGCTCTCGTCCGAGCTCGAAGAACCAAACATGAAGTCGGCTTTCGCGATTGCGACGGAATGTCCCGTATGATAAATAACACGGTAGAATATAACAGAAGGGCCAAGGGAAGAGTATCTCCACTACATGTACCTTACCAAAGACGAAGCCGGTAAGAGTAATAATAACATAGAGACTGGACCCGTGTACCTTATTATGCCCCGAAACGGCAACCTCCATACAGCGCAGTCTCCAACTGATCTTCGTCCAGGATGAGGCCTCGCGGCAATTTCCTGCCTTTGAGCTTCCCGTCCTACCGAAAAGCACACAAAAGGCAAATCCAATCGGACCAAAACTCCGGGGAGAAAGGAAGCGACGCCGAGGAACTTACCTAATAACTCTCGAGGAGCACTCGCCAGTCCTCTTTCTCTTCGTCTCTGGTCGACGACCTTGTCGCCGAATCAATCGTGGGTTCAGCAGCACTTTCATCACACGCAGGTCCGGGAGCGACGAACGAGTGGGCTCGCGAGGTGTCTCCTAGCGTGGAGCATTTCCACCCAATCGTTGCCGGTAATGAGGAGTGCCAACGCTTATTGGACCGCCGAGGCAACTCATCGTGTTGGGTCGGGTGCTTCCGCCAACGAGTGCATCTTTCGCTGTCACAGACTCATCAGAGTCATCACAGGTCACGAGGCCCATGAGGACAAGGCAGCTCCTACACGAACGCATCGGAGCGCGAGGATGTGGGCCAACGACACGACACAAATGCGGCACACGACCGACCAACAGTACCTACTCGGAAGACTGTCGCGAGACGAAAGTGCTTGTAGGCTCTATACATCTGTCGCTCTACTTTTCCATGCCTGGAGGAAGCAAACGCTTTTGTGCCAAGCCAACGACGTCTGGCTCGCTGCAATCCCAAAACCCTCCTCCAGCTTCTCCTAGCTCTCTAAAAGTCTAGTGGCCATTGGTGCCATTCGTCGTACCGTTGGTCTCGCCATTAGTCGCGCCATTGGTACCGTTGCTGGTCCCGTTGGTCGTACCATTGGTCTTGCCATTGACGTCACCGTTAGTGATCGCACTATCAGCGTCCACCCCAGCAGCATGCTTGACAGCGTCCTTCGCGCCCAGCCCACCGTTAGTCTCCGCCGCGTCGTCGTTGATGACCATCTTCTGCAGCCCCTCGGAGGCACCATTCGTCTCCTTCTCCACCGGCTTGTCATTCAACGTGTACCCGGTATCCGACGAATCGACAAAGGCCTCCAGGCCCTCGCCCTTCCGCGGGTACCCCTTCATGACCTGCTTGTGCTTGCGCAGCGCGGCGGCCATGTCCTCCTTGCTGACGTCGTTGAGGAAGACGCACGAGCCGAGCGGGTGCGGGACGGCGGCGCGGAGCTTGCCGTCGCGCGTCTTGAGGATGGCTTCCGTGGCGCGCTCGAGCACCTCCTCGTTGAAGTCGTGGTGGTCCATGGAGAGGCCGGCGCGGGAGAAGAGGTTGAGGATGCGGCGGTGCTCCTCGTCGCTCAGCAGACCGCGCTCGTTGGCCAGGGTCGCCGAGTAGGCCATGTCGATCGAGATGGCGTGGCCGTGGCGGAGGGGCACCTCGGGCACCAGCTCGTGGAGCGGCGACCAGCTGGGAAGATGTCAATACTTAATCAATCACGCGAGGGTGATCATGTTTTCTACTCACGTGTGCCCGTATGCAATGACTCGGTCAAGCCGAATCTCGTGCAAGTTCGGGGTCTCCAACTTCAACATCTCGTAGATGCCGGAGCGGTTGATCTTGTCCGCCGCCTCCTTGACCTCCGGCTTGGCGCCATCAGCGCGGCCGAACCCGGTGCTGATCAGCTCCTCGCAGTATTTGTCGAGCAAGTCGAAAGTGGGCAAATGGGCGCAGCTCGAGATCTTGATCAACTCTGCGAAGCCGTTTCGGATCTGCGCCTCGGGCAAAGAGCGGAGGAAGCGGAAGTCGAGGAACGTGTGCATGGGCGCGTGGTAGGCACCCAGACGGTTCTTGTAGTTGCCATAGTTGACCGCGACCTTGATCGAGACCGACGCGTCGATGAGCCCGATGACGGTGGTGGGGATGCGGATGTAGTTCGTGTTGCGCTTGTACGAGGCACATGCGAATCTGGAGGGCTATTAGTACGAGTCACATGTCAAGACTGGGCTTAGTGGATAAGTCGCCAGAGTGCCTTGAAGTTATCTTCGGCGGTTGTGGCATTGAGTTTTTACCCAGCAACGTCGGTCACCAGTCCGCCTCCGACAACTAGAACCGGCTCCTTCCTGAAGATGCCTTGGCCGCAGTTAGCCAAGATGTACAAGTGTCACCCTTGTGCTTGTAGTGCTTGCTCACCAAATTCGTTCATCGAGTCGACGATGCTCAGGTAAGTCTCGATCGACTTGGCCTTCTCGCCGATCATGGTCTTGTGGATCTGGAGCTCGATGTTGTGGTGGCTGAAGTACTCCTGCATCTGGTTCCCGTAGAGGTTGAAGATGTTCAGGTCCATGATGGCCAAGCACCGGTTCCAACGCTCGAACTTTTGAGCGAGCTCCAAGTGGCTCTTGTCGAAGACGCCGTCGACGAAGCTGAAGTCGTATTCGATCTTCTCGTACCCCTCGACATGGAAACCAGCCTTGGTCTCCGTGACGGAGGCTTGCATGTCAGACATCGTGAAGGATGGTGTGTGCTGTTGAAACACTGTAAGGTAAAGGGCCTTGTTGAGAGGTGCGTGGTCCGAAAGCTGGAGTTGATACGAAAGGAAGAAGAAAGGTCAAGGAAGAAGGATGTCCTGTCCCAAGGTCGCCGTTACAGCGGGGCCTTTGGGGTTCTTCAAACCGATATACTTTCACTCGCTGCGATCATCGAGACCGAGTCCCACTGCCGTCGATGGCCTCGGCAGGCCACGTCAGCCATTTCCGTGGAGGCGTGATGGTAGGCATACGGTAACAGCCTTCACACCAAGGCGAGGCTATCGAATAGTGAGCGTGGGGCACATCTGCATGTGACAGCGAAGTGGTATACACCACGCAAACTTTTCCATCAGCTGACAGTTGCTGGGGCAGCTCCCTGCATCAGGCCAGGGTAGAAGCCTCCCTTGATTCGCTAGAACAGCAGTGATGATGCCTGCCAAGGATGCCGAACATGGACCTGCAGAGGACTAGATGACAACGTGCGGTGGGATCGTAGGGGAAAAGACCAATGGCAAACAGAAGGGTCCGGCCTCATGGCGTCAGGGCACCAGTCGCTGGCGACCAAGTTGAGATCGCGCTAAGATCTTGCATCCATCCGAGACCCAGATCTGCGCCAACTCTAAAGTCTTTTAGGCGGTACCTTTGTCAGGGTGGGCGCGGCCCTTCTTGGCGATGGTGTGACATTCGTGGGGCAATGCCGTTACTCCACACGATCAAAGAGGAAGTCTTCCGCAACACCCCGCTTGTCTTGCGATGATCAATTGCCACTTGTCGTCGATATACGTTGCTGTTGTCGCGACGTTGACACGTTGCCGGTGGTTTCGCCTTCCGTCCACCCTGGCCGCACCAAGGGGGGAAATTTGGCGAGCGACGTGTTGTCGTGGGGCAGAAGCGGGGTCGACCTTGGTGGGCAACTAATAAAGCTCAATCAGTCGTAGTGCACACAACATGCAGCAATAGAGTCGCGTCATGACGGTGATATGACTGCTCGTACGCGCATGTGCAGATTCCACACCGGGGTATACCTGAAGTGTTGGGGGATAATCATCATAGCTCGGCGGAGAGTGGTCCAACGAGCCGACGAGTGTCCCCGAAGGACAGTGCAGTGGGCAGCTCTTGCGGAGCACCAATAATTTTGCCCGGCCAATTTGTCCAGTGATTACCATGCGAGACTCTTGGTGGGCGAGAATTATTAGCCAGGTGTCAAGATCGAGCTTCCTTTGAATCGGGAACTCAATTCCGCCGTCTCTTGCAGTCGACCATAACTCGCGCGCCAGGCAAAGACCGTCACCACCGAGGCACCCGCATCTACTCGCCAGGACTATATCAACATGCCCAGCTTCGACCAAAGCAAAGCGTACGCGGCGCAAGAGGAAGTCTTCTTTGACGATGGCCGCGAGGTGGAGCTCCTGCATTTTGTGTACGGCAAGCCAGACCTCGAGCAGATCCGTGGCAGTCCCAGCAAGGTCCTGCAAGCCATTGATGACTTTGGCCGCACGAAGAAGTACTTGATGAATGTCGGCGAGGACAAGGGCAAAATAGTGACTGATCTCATCGCGGAGGTCAAGCCGCAGACAATGGTAGCCCTGCCAAAAGTAGTGTCCTTATCAGCCCGAAGATGGCTGATTTAGAGGTAGGTCGAGCTCGGTGGGTATATTGGCTACTCGTGCATCCTGTTTGGCGACGCCGTACGGAAAGCCGGCGGCAAGCGATACTACAGCTTAGAGCGCAATCCAGAGTTTGGTGCCGTCATTGCATCGCTGGTCGATCTTGCGGGCCTGAGTGACGTCGTGAAAGTCGCCATCGGCTCGAGCGATTACTCGATCAAGCGCCTACACGATGCAGGAGAGCTCAAACACATCGATCTCATGTTCCTCGACCATTACAAGCCGGCGTACAGGCCTGACCTCAAGCTCTGCGAGGAGTTGAAGCTGGTCACGCCGGGCTCCGTGCTTGCGGCGGACAATGTAATTACGCCTGGCAACCCGCCATACCTGGAGTACGTCCGAGCCAGTGTGGAGCAGAAGCGGAAGTGGCTTGAGCAGTCTAACGGCACTGGAGCCGATCCAGACGCCCGTGTCGGGCAGAAGCACATCAACCAGTATGCGAAGCGAGGAGAGTCAACAGCGCTGAACACGAGCCCTGGAAACCCGAACCTGGTGTATGAGAGCAAGCTGAACCACAGCTTCGAGCCCACGGGTGATCCAGTAGGTCACGACCCTGTCTCCACTACGCATTGTCGATTGCTGACGATGCGAACAGGATGCCATCGAGGTGTCTCGGTGCACAGGCGAGGAGTCGGGTTGAGATGAGAGTCGTGTACGTCCATACCCATCGGTCAGCCCCGGCAGCGGTGGATATGTCAGGGGCTGAAAAGTCACGGAAGTGCGAGTGAGTGATACCCAGGTTGGCACATGATGAGGTGCGGTGGCGAGGATGATGTGAAGCCGACGGGAGACCGGGACAGACGAGGGGTTGTCATGTTGTGGCACACGAAAGCACAGGCCTGATAGCGGCGAGGCGGTCAACATGTATGTATTTTGACCTCACCTCACCTTCCTTCATGTTCATCACCTTCCTCTGCCTGTAGACATATATGACTATGATGCCGCTCCGCTCCGCTCGTGATGATTGTTGCACTCGCCCGTTTACATGTTTGGACGACCGTCGCATGGGCCTGATGTCGCAGAGAGGCGTGAGGAGCGCCCCCCAGCCACCAATTCAGGCGTGGTGATGCAAAAGGACGATCATTTGCATGTGACAGGGCCGACCAACTTTTTGTCCAGCTCGGATAATGCTTCTCTAACACTCATACATACGGTACCTACCTTACATCTAGAACGATACACATATATCAGCCTCGAGGGCTGTAAACCCAGGCATCATGCTGGAGGCCGACTCTTCCCTCCTCGCCCACGCAGCACAAGACATTGCTCTCATCCTCCTCAGTCTCGCGTTCCTCCCCCTCGATTCCTTCATTGTTTGCTTCAGCTATGTACTCACCTACTTCTACCCCTTACAAGCGATCGAGCACCGCCGCCATGTCCGCTCCACCTCGACCCCCTACTTCGAAGCCCGCACCATCCTCGTCACCGGCGTGGGCATGACGAAAGGCCTCGCCATCGCCCGCCTCTTCTACGCCGCCGGCCACCATGTCGTCGGAGCCGATTTCGAGCCGATGGCGTTGCCTACATCGGCGGGCAGGGTTTCAAGATCGTTGAGGTCGTTTCACAAGCTGTCCAAGCCTGACGGAAGTCGAGAGAAGTCGGCTAGGCATACGCAGGATTTATTGAACCTCGTCCGGCAGGAGAAGGTGGATATGTGGGTCTCGTGCTCGGGCGTGGCCTCTGCGATAGAAGACGGCATGGCGAAGGAGATGATCGAGTTGGTCACGGGGTGCAAATGCGTGCAGTACGATGTCGCGACTACGAAGAAGCTGCACGAGAAGCATTCGTTCATGGATCATACGAAGAGCATTGGGCTACCGATTCCAGAGACTCATACAGTCACTTCCAGGGCCGCTGCGTTACAGGTTCTGGATGATGCTTCCGGCATGAGAAAGCAGTATGTCATGAAGTACATTGGCACCGACGACGCAGTACGCGGAGACATGACTTTGCTTCCGCTCAGCACACCAGCGCAGACGAAAGCACATATCTCGCGCTTCCAGATCTCGGAGGAAAGGCCGTGGATCTTGCAGCAGTACATTCAGGGTCCGGAGTACTGCACGCACTCGCTCGTGGTGAGGGGAGAGGTCAAGGCGTTCGTGGCATGTCCTTCGTCCGAGCTACTCATGCACTACGAAGCGCTACCGTCCGAGTCGGCGCTAAGCATGAGTATGCTACGCTTCACCCAAGAATTCGCAGCAGCTGGCGGACGTGCATTCACCGGCCACCTATCATTCGACTTCTTGGTAGAGCTGGGGGAAGCTGAGAGGGCACGGCGTGACCCTAACACCAATGTGCGATTGTACCCTATCGAATGCAACCCTCGTGCACACACCGCTGTGTGCCTCTTCAACGACACGCCCGAGATGGTGGACGCCTACCTCAGCCTACTCGAGCCCAAGCACGCGCTCTCCAAGTCACCCAACAGGAGCCTCACGCCGAACGGTCTGGCTCCGCCGCCGGTGTACCCACAAGCGCCGCAGAAATACTACTGGATAGGGCACGACTTCATCGAGCTTGTCGTTACACCCACGCTTTTGCTGCTGTCGCTCGAAGGACCGGGAATATTCGAGGTGCTTGAAGGTCTCGCTACATTCTTCGAGCATGTGGCTTGGTGGCACGACGGCATGTTCGAGTTCTGGGATCCGCTTCCGGCGTGGTGGCTTTATCATGTCTACTGGCCGACTCAGTTCCTGATGGCGCTGCTTTTTCGACGCAAGTGGAGTCGGGTGAATGTCAGCACTTGCAAGATGTTCATGTGCTAGGCAAGCTTGCCGCCCTCACTGAGACATGAAGGGACAAAGATGGTGGGATAGGAAGGCCAGCCCGTACTCGTGCCAATGTCCCTCCACTAGGAATGGAAATTTCGCCACGCGATCCACATATCTGTCACGACAGATGGCGTATGGCAGACCCACCGACCTGGCGGATTCTCAACAGCAGCTACATTCGCTTGCCGAAAGCCGATGACCGCGGAAGCTGGCGATTACCACCGGCCAGTGTACACTGGTCACCGTTGACCATGTCGCTGCGGTGTACACTTGACTGGCTCTGCTATGGATGGTTACCATCTGTGAATCGGGGGGCAAGCAGGTCGGCAGAAGCTCCTGGGGAAGGAGAATCCGACTTCAAATTTGCCTGCTAGGCGGTACATGTTCGGCAGCACACTGTGTGGGAGGCTTACAATGTATGCAGCATAGCGCGCGTTGTCTGGATTCTATTCACAGTGACACGGTTACACCACTCATCAAACAGGCGTCGGGTACATTGATGTATCAGGCTTGGGAAAGGACTGGCACCCATGCGAGACGCGCTAACGGTTGTACCCGACAGTCACAAACAGTCACAAGCAGTCACAAGCAGTCACAGTCACATACAGTCACAGTCACAAACAGTCACAACCATCGTCAAAAAGTCTTTGGGTTTACATCTTTATTACCACCGCCAGATACTCGACTGCATCCAACACGTCTTTCTGGCTCTGGTCTCGTGGTGCGAGGTAAAGTATCTAGTGACATTCATAGCATCGTCGCTCTCGCCTCGTTCATACGCAATTGCCATACCAATAGTTGGAGACGCCCAATGTTGCCCGACCTTCCTCTTCTGGCTCGCCTTCCGCCGTTTGACGGTATCATTCTCCCTCGCTGTCCATTTCATTCATGTAAGGTAGGCCAGCCGATCCTCTCCATTCTATACCTCAACCTCCTCCAGTGTAGTCTCCGCACAGCGCCGCCGCATCATGTCCTCCACCACCCCCAACCAGCCCGCCCCCAAGAAGTACACCTGGAACCCCCTCTACGACACCCCCCGAGACCTCATCGGTCACGGCCCCAATCCACCCCACCCCCACTGGCCCAACAACGCCAAACTCGCCCTCTCCTTCGTCATCAACTACGAAGAAGGCGGCGAATACTCCGTCCTCAACGGCGATCCCAAATCCGAATCCTACCTCACCGAAGTCGCCGGCTCTTTCCCCCGCCACGAAAGCCGCAACACCAACATCGAATCCGAATACGACTTTGGCGCCCGCGCGGGCATCTGGCGCCTCCTCCGCATTTTCGAGCACGCCGGCCTCTACGGAACCATCTACGGCGTCGGGCTCGCGCTCGAAAAGAACCCCGCCGTGGCAAAGGAATGCCAACGACTAGGCTGGGAAATCGCCAGTCACGGCTGGCGCTGGATCGACTACCATTCCGTTCCCGAAGATCAGGAACGAGTCGAGATCAACCGCTGCATCGACCTCATCACTGCTCAGACCGGCCAAGCGCCTCGGGGCTGGTACATCGGCCGCTTGTCCCCGCAGTCGTACAGCTTGCTCCATCAGATCTACGCCGAGCGCGGCCTCGAGCTCCTCTGGCTCAGCGACTCGTACGCCGACGACCTGCCTTACTACCACCCCATCCCCGTCGGGCTCCACAAAACCACCGCCACCACCACCACCAACCCCAACCCCAACAACGACAACGAGCACGCCCCTGGTGGCGAAACCCCACCGCCGCAGCCTTCCCTAATCCTCCCCTACAGCCTCGACACAAACGACTTCAAATACCTCCTCCCCAACGCCTGGGCCTCCCCCGACGACTTCCTCGCCTACCTGATCGCGGCCTTCGACGAGCTGTACGCCGAGGGCGAAGCGGGGAGTCCGAAAATGATGTCCGTGGGTTTGCACGCGCGGATCAGTGGGCGAGCGGGACGGGCCGGGGCGGTGAGGCGGTTTGTCGAGTATGCAAGGGGGAAGGAGGGGGTGTGGGTTGCGACGAGGGAGGAGATTGCGAGGCATTGGGGGGAGGTGCATCCGTGGCGGGGGGAGGGGGAGGGATGATGTCGGGATTTTGGAGTCGAGCTTCTTTGCTGTTCTGCGGCGTGGAATTGTGTCACGTGAGTTTCTCTTCTCGGCACAATCGCTTTAGGCGGCGTGGAGTCTGGCACAGGGCGTGGAAGAAGCGCTCCCTCGGCCTTGGCAATCAGACCTTGATGACTTGGAAGTGGTGGAGTCGAGCGAGAGCGCCTTCATTGATTTGGGAAGCGTTTCGCCAGGGTTACGTCGTGAGCAGACGGACTGGACGGCCTTCTATCACCAGCACTCCCGGCCTGATATGCACAATCGTAAACAGAAGCAACATAAAACGCTCCATTCCATGCCCTCTCATCCCCACAACAACCACGCCGACTCCTCTCTTCCTCGTCCATCAATCCTCCTTCTTCCTCCTCTCCCACCTCACAACCGCCGGTCTCATCGGCTGCGAAAACAAACTACTATAATCCGTCCCGACCACCGTATCACTCCCATCCATCGTCGCAAACTTGAAATCCCTCACCAACGTCCCCACCACAGTCTGCAACTGCATATAAGCAAACTGCTCTCCAATACACCGGTGCCTCCCCGCCCCAAACGGCAAATACGGACTCGCGGTCCCCTTGCTGATCTCGCCGTACCCGTAGTCCTCCTTCTCCTCCACCACGCCTTCCTTCAGGTGCGAGGGGCTGAGGGCGGCGTACTGGGAGCTGGGGGAGTCGTCCCAGCGGTGCGGTTCCCAGAGCATGGGTTCGGGGAAATGGGCGGCGGTGCGCGCGGTGACGCCGGGAGTGGCGAGGAGGCTGTGGGTCGGCGGGATGGTGTAGGGGGTTCCTTCTACCTGCATGGGTTGTTTGACGGCGCGGAGGATGGAGTGGATGGAGGTGTGCAGGCGGAGGGTCTCTTTGACGACTTGACTGAGTAGAGGGAGGCGGTTGAGGCCGTCGTAGGTGAGGTCTTTCATACTGCCGTTGTCGTCGAATCCGATGACTGCGCGCTGTTCTTGCAGCAGCTCCTCTTGGATGTCGGGGCGGGTGGCGAGACGGAGGATGATCCAGGAGGCGGTCGAGGAGGAGGAGTGCTGGCCTGCCATGAGGAGCGCGATCATCATGTGTGCGACTTCGTGGTCTGGGACGGGCGTGCCGTCTTTGTAGCTGCAGTTCATGAGGTTCCACATCATGTCCTCCTCACGGTCTTCCGACTTCATGTCGCCGCTTTTTCGGCGCTGCTTGATGATGCTGAGGTATGTGTCGGTCATCTTCCTTTGCGCAATATCGCGCTTGCGGTTCTGTGGGAGAGGCGCCCAGGGCAGCATGAAGTTGATTGGTGAGAAGCCCTTGTCGAGGTCGTGGACGGCTTGCGCGAAGGACGAATCGAACTTCTCGCGCACCTCCTTTCCTTGGAGTGAGCGGGAAGCGGTATAGGTCGTGAGCTCCGCCATGGCAGGCGGAACATCCAGTGTCCCTGACTGTGCGGCGAACCTCTTGTTTGGCGCGTCCGCGGAGAAGAACTGCTGGACCTCGTGCGTGATGAGTTGCACGTATGACTGCAGAGCCGACGATGTCAATCCAAACTTGACAAACTTCTTCTGCTCCATCAACTTGGCATTCGGGCAGTCGTAGACCACGTCCTTGCCAAACACCGGGGTCGTGAGTGGGCTATATATCTCTTCCGCGTTCACGTCCCGCAACTTCCCATTCAGGATGAAGTCGTTGCCCTTAGTTCCCAGGCATACCGTCGTCTTCTTGCCCAGCAATATGAAGGTGAAGACTTCGCCGTACTTTTTACGGCAGTCAAAGAAAAAGGTGTAGGGGTCCATGCCATAGGTGATGGTACTCCCGATGAAGGGGATCCAGTGGAAGACGACGGGGGGCTCATTGGGGTTGCAAATGAGGAGCTGGCGGGCGACGTTGAGGAGGATGATGGCGGCGAAGAAGGTGAGGATGGCGAAGGAGAGGCCGGTCCAGGTAGAGGCGAAGGGTATGTTGCTGAGGAGGCCCATGGTTGCGGGTGACGGGAGTATTGTGTTCACCTACTCACCTACTTGGACTTGGACTTGGTCGCAAGCAGGACATGTGTTGTACTATATACACCTCCGTGCGCTCGTGAAAGCTGGAGGCAGTGGCGGTAGGTGGACAACCAAATGGTTCGATTTCTTCTGCCAGGGTCTGAGGGCGATCTGCAGGTACACCACGCTAAGGTCCCTTATCCGCGACGATAACCCTAACTCTATGGCGTCACGCGGGGTCAAAACACCCCCGTATTCGGAATCCATAGAACAACACCTCGAGAAATCACTCGATTAACACCCCTCAGTAGAGCCGTTGTCAAAGGCTACACCACCCTCCTCACCTCCACAATGCGCATCCCCTACGCCCGCTCCTCGCCCCCCTCCCCCACCCCCGAAACCCTCGCAATCTACTCCCGCATCCGCGCCCGTCGCCAACCCCGCCCTCTCATCCCCCTCGACCTCGCCCTCCTCCACAACCCCCAGATAGCCGATGGTTTCAACACCCTCATGGGCGCCATCCGCACGCAATCCTCGTTCCCGCTCGCCCTGGCCGAACTCGCGATTTGCTACGTAGCGGTGCTGAACGGGGCGGTGTACGAGTGGACGGCGCATGCGCCGATAGCGCTGAGAGCGGGGGTGAGAAGGGAGGTGCTTGAGGTGGTGTTGGAGGGCAGGTGGCGGGAGAGTGGGGTGGTGGTGGCGGATGAGGGGATGGTGTTGGAGTTTACGGAGCAGAGCACGAAGAGTGTGAAGGTGGAGGACGAGTTGATGGAGAGGTTGAAGGCGCGGTGGACGGCTCAGCAGGTCATGGAGCTGACGATTACGGTGGGTGGGTATAATATGGTGAGCCGATTCTTGGTGGCGTTGGACGTGACGGAGAGTAATGGGAAGACGATGGAGATGCCTGCCAAGCTGTGAGAGATGTGCCACGCTTCTCTGCCGTCCATCCTCTCCTTGGACGGGATGGGTCGCAAGCAGCGAGAGGGCGAACGAAGGCCACGGACTCCAACTCGCTGGCGTTGAGGCTTCCAAGACTCCAGGTCCTTTGGACCATCCACAGAATGAAGGTCGCTTGCCCGCCTGAGTCGGATGCAAGCCCGCCAGTTCGATGTACCGGTCTGCACATCATCGCGTACAGCTCCAGCTAGCTTGGTCTCGGAGCCCACGCCTGTAGTCCACGTGCAGCGAGGTCCAGCAGCGGAAATCTGTGGCGTAAGAGCTCACTGGCGCCCGACACGAGAGCGCGAGCAACGTGGAACGCTTTGATACCTGCACATACATGTACACACGCATCTCTTCCTTTCTTCCATCTGGCCTCGTCTGTCACATATCTCAGTCACCAAGCCCCAGTAGCGCAAGTCACTCGCCCCTGGACTCGCACCTGACAGACTCTTGCGCTGCCAGCAAATTCCCCACTACTCCTCCGGCGCCCCCGCCCTCATACTCTCATCCGGATACCGACTCAAATCCGCCTCCCCATCAAACAACACCTGATCCCCCTTCCCGCCCATCTTCGCCAACTCCTCCGGATCCCTCCCATTCGCCGGCCGCTCCTCCTGCGCAACACGCTCCACCTCCTCCCTCCCCTTCTCCTTCACCGCCTCATTAGCTTTCCGCTGCTCCTCCTCACTCGGCATATCAACCTCCCCAAAGTGCGCCCCACGATTCTTATCGTACACCTTCACCGCCGCCAACTCCGGCTGCTGCGTCTTCACTTCCCGCTCGATCTTGACCTCGTTGATTGAAGCCAACAGCGTTCGCTCCCGCACAGGCTTCCGACGACTGAAATCCAACCCCGCGAGCGCTCCCGTGAGGCCATCGGTGCTATCAGTGGCGCTGACGTGGAACTGCCCCGTCGTCCAGGGGTGCTCCAGGCACTCGTCAACAGTAATCCGTTTCTCGCAGTCCACGGTCAACATCCGATCAATCAAGTCCAGCGCGGGGTCCTGCACGTTATCCCAATACGGACTCGGGTAATCGAACCGCCCCATCTTAATCTGCTGGCTCATGCTGTAAGGCTTCTCGGGGGAATAGAGCTCGTCGCTGAAGGGCGGGAAGCCGCAGAGGCAGATGTAGAGGACGACGCCCAGGGACCAGACGTCCACGGCGCGAGTGTAGCGGCGCCGGTTGCCTTGCTCCAGGATCTCCGGGGCGACGTAGGAGGGCGTGCCGCAGAGGGTGGTGGTGAAGGATTCTTCGCCGATGATTTTGGCGAGGCCGAAGTCGGCCAGTTTGACGGTGAGTGATTTGTCGAGGAGGAGGATGTTTTCGGGCTTGATGTCGCGGTGGACGACGTTGCGTTCGTGCTGGGGGGGGTGTTAGCTCGCGGAGTGTGAGTGCCGGCTTTGGAGGGATGGCTCACGAGATACTTCACGCCCTGGAACAGTTGGATGAAGATTTTGCGCGTCTCGACCTCCGAGAGCTTTTGCTTCATCACGATCCAATTGAACAGTTCGCCCTCGGGTGCCAATTCCAACACCAAGTATACGCCATCCACCTCGTCGAATGTGTCCTTTAAGCACAGCACGTTCGGATGACTGACACTCATCAAGACGGCAATCTCCTGCTGCAAGCCCTCCACCTTACTCCGCTCGCCGGGTCCACTCCGCTTCTCGAATTTCTTCACCGCAAAGGACGCGCCGTCCGTCTTGCGTGTCGCGAGGTAGACGGTCGCAAAGTGACCCTTGCCCAGCTGGCCTTCGATCCGGTATTGCTGTAAGAAGCCATTCGTATCTCTGTTCCGCGGATACCGGAAGATGAAGCGTGCCTGATCTAGCACTGATATCTCATCGCCATCATTCAGCTCTCGCCGCTTGTTCCGGCCCACAATAGCGTCATTGACGTACGTGCCGTTCCCGCTCAGATCCTCCAGCACCGCAGTGGAGTCGCCGTACTTGTTCTCGTGGAAAAGCAGGCAGTGTCGATTGCTAACCGTCGGCACGTTGATCTGAAAATCGCACTCCGGATGCCGGCCGAGCAGGTAGCCTTCCGCCGGGATCCCATCAGCGCACTTCCTTTTCTCGTAGATTTCCTCTTTTTTCCGCCAGTGCTCTTTCGATACTATATCGGTGCCGCGCTTTGTGCCCGTGTCATTCTCACTCACAGGACATGCTCCTCGCACCTTAAGTACCAACGGCTCGCGTACGCGGGTCACCGGGATGAGGTAGCCCCACACGCCCTCGGCCTCCTCGTCTTGCACTTCATAGGAAATCGGAGCGGGAAGGAGGAACTGCGAGTACGGTTGCGTGTCGTCCGGGAGGGGTGAGGAGAGCCCGTTCTTGAATTGGGACAGCTGCCGTGGAGGACTCGACTGTGGAGTCCTGGGCTCGGGTTGCTCGGGCGGCGTGACGGTACCGGCGTGATAGCCGTCTGTCGACGACGTCTCTTGCCGTGTCACTGGCGAAGGAAGTGGTCCGCCCTTCATGCCGCCCTCATTGGGTTGGGCCGGTTCCGCTTGAGACAGGCGGGTCGAGCGGCGGGGCTTTTTGGTCTCATATCCTTCTGCGGTAGAGTTCTAGTGAGGGAGGGCGTCAGTAGCTGTTGATCTCCTTCACAATGCACGTCACTCACTCTTCCGCGCTTCAACGAGCTCTTCTCGTGAGGCGGCATGTCGCCCATCTGGTCTCTTGTGCTGGACGAAGCGATGGAGGGTGCGTCGTTTATATTGCCTCACACTCCCGTATTACGTCCTGCGCGGTCTGGATCGTTGATCAGCGTGATTGATACGCGTGTGTCCCGACTGTACAAGAGGTGTTCTTCGGTGAACGGAGACCCCGACTCCAGGACGGCTTGACCAAGTCATCACGCCAAAAGGTTCACGTTAGAGCGGGAGGAGTGCGGAGTGGCTGCCGAAGGTGTGGGGGCTCCAATCAGACGTCCACTGATGACAACCCGGTCTCCAAACAACATTGAACCTTGAACCTGCTATCAGATGCGATGACCGAGTGAGATGGCGTGAGATGGCGGTCTGGCCAACTCCAACTCGAGCCGAGCTCATGCGACAGGGCAGTGCGTAGACGCACAGGTGGTGTCACGATTCCTTGAAGGGATCATCGATTGCCCACAGAGTTGCCGTAGGACAGCAGGATACTACCTACGTTCACCTCCTCATCTCCCTACCCTCAATGGGCGGCAGATAGTGGGAGGGCTATCTGATCGGAGAGGATCTTACAGGTCTACCGTAACGGGTTGGACAGCGCTGCCGTGTTGTTCACAACCACAGTACACGCTCGACGCCTCTCGCCCACTATGCCCTGGTCCCACCACTCCCACTCCGGCCAATTCTGCGGCCACGCAACCGACACCCTCGAAGCCGTAGTCCAACACGCCATCTCCAAACGCATGACCACCTTCTGCCTCACCGAACACATCACCCGCTCGGATCTCGACCTCTACCCTGAGGAGATCTCCTCCGGACAGAACCAGGCGAGCCTGGCCCGGATTTACGATGACTTCTACCATGAAGCACGACGGTTGCAGAAGCTGTACGCGGATCAGATTCAGCTATTCGTGGGCTTTGAGGGGGAGTGGATTAGAGAGGGTTCGGAGGCGACTGTGAAGGATTTGTTCCAGAGGTATGAGGTTGATTTGTTTGTGGGGAGTGTGCATCATGTGCATGGTTTTCCTATCGACTTTGATACCGCGACGTACCATAAAGCGCGGGAAGTGGCGGGTGGGAGCGATGAGAGAATGTTTGAGGATTACTTCGATGCTCAGCTTGCTATGCTGAAGGCACTACGACCGCCGGTGGTTGGGCATTTCGATCTGATTCGGCTAAAGAGCGACGATCCAGATCGGAGCTTCAAGGCTTGGCCGAAGGTCTGGGAGAAGCTGGTCCGGAACCTGGAGTTCGTGGCTGAGTACGGCGGTGTCGTGGAGCTAAACTCAAGTAGTCTGAGGAAAGGCATGAAGGAGTGTTATCCACAGGTCGAAATCTGCAAGACCTTCCATGCTATGGGTGGCCGCTTTACACTCTCGGACGACAGCCATGGGATCCCCCAGGTCGGGCTCAACTACGGGAAGGTCTTGCAGTGTGTTGAGCGAGCTGGTATCACTGAGCTGTGGCACTTGGCGCCGATAGGCCCGACGTCGTCGGACAAGTTACCAGATCCACGGTTTCCAAATGTGCGATGGATTGATGTGCAGGTCACGAAGTTAAAGGAGCATGGATTCTGGACGGAACTGGAGCGATAAGATGCAAATACTCATTCCATACATGTACCCGTGGGACTACCGGCTCCCTGCCGGCAACATCATCTACAGATGTGCAGCTCCCCCGCAGTATCAATAACGAATGCAGTCGATGTTAGTAGGCAATATCTTGAAAAGCCTCAGACGCAGATATACTAGACGACGGACGTGGCTCAACCACCTGCGTGCTTTCCACGTGGCAAGTAGATAAAGACTGCATGAGGAAGATGGACGATTCGAGCGAAAGAAGCGTCACAATACAGGTCTAACGAAGACGGGGTTCGGAGCAAGGAGAAGTACCAGAGCGAGCGATGCCTCGGTTGCGGTGATGCATGCGGTGAGTGCGTGATGGTAGCGACAACGTGGTCGTTTGCCTAAGGTAGGCCGCGTTGGCCAGGTCAAGATCGATCAGAGACTTCATAACCAAAGACTACTTGAAGCGCTTTGGGCTCACGGACCCGAGGAGACCACTGTTAGACAACTTGGTAGACTTGATGTAACCTTAGTACTGGTGTCTACATGTATGCAAGCTATTGCCATAAGTTGTTGTGGTTTTCTGCGAATGAATGGCTGTCACCTGTGATACCGGCGAGCAGATAGGCGGTCATGGTCGTTTCATCTCTCAACTACATGTATGCGGCTCTGGCAGCGTTTCGATCGTTTCCCAGGGTCGTATACATGCACACGTATTGCCAGTGGTACCCTGGTACATTCCGAGGACGGAAAGTACTCCACGAGATCTATCTGGATCCTAGGGATCTGGAACAGACGGGCCGAAGATGTATGCAGCTGACTGGTGCGATTGAGCCGGCGATTTGCAAGGTACACTGCAGAAAGATCCTCTGCTTGGGGACGCTATGCATGTCCGGCGAAACGCCACGCAAGGGCAGAGGTTCTTGAGGTAGCCGGAAGGATCTTCACATGCCGCGGGCGAGGTATGATTGGCTGTCTGTGCATGAGTGCGGTGAAGTGATCATCATGGAGGATAGAGTGAGGTGGGTGTAAGGTCCTGCGTCGCGGCAAGGGCGGGAGTTCCAGGGTGAGGTGGTGAAGACGCCAAGGCTTTTTCGAGGCCTTTGATTGTCAGCGTTGACCTTCACGCGTCTACAAAGTTACAACTCGTCAGGTACTTCACCACACACACTCGAACTACAATAACGCCTCATCAGTACTTGACATTCGACAATATGGGTGTCACCAAGAAGATGATCACGCCCGGTAACGGTACCGACAAGCCCAAGTCCGGCGACACCATCACCATGGAATACACCGGCAATCTCTACGCCTCCGATCAGCCGGAGAACAAGGGAAAGCAGTACGCGCCACCATCAACATCACTCCAACAAACACAGTAGAGCTGATATGTTCCTCCAGATTCGACTCTTCGGTTGGTCGCGGCGACTTCCAGACCAAGATCGGCGTCGGTCAGGTCATCAAGGGTAAGTAGCTATCAATGACATGTACCGCTTCTATCGCTGACATCTACTTTGCGCAGGTTGGGATGAGGGTGTACTCAGCACGGATGGCGGCATGAGTCTCGGCGAGAAGTCGACCTTGACCATCACCGGGTTCGTCTTCTCGTCTCACCGATCTTTGGTCGAATGGAATGGAGACTGACCTGACTCGCAGCGACTACGCATACGGTGATCGTGGCTTCCCGGGCCTCATCCCAAAGAGTGCGACGCTCATCTTGTAGGTCTCCGTATGCCCTGTCACGGAAATTGGCAGCTTCAGCTAATGACTCTCTTCTAGTGACGTTCAGCTCAAGGGCATCAACGGGAAGAAGATGTAGAGCCGAGCTGATACAATCATACGAGTGGCTCATGGCGTCAAGTCTCGGTCGGTGTGGCAACACATGTAGTGGTACATTGTACTTAGCACGATCAGGAGTAGCCTAGGAAAGCGCGCAGTTGACGCTGTCGTCTTGGATTGTCACGCGCGGTACTTAAACGGCACCACGATAGCACGTAAACCTCTTGGTGGGTCAAGCTGAGCAAACGCTTCCAGTCGGAAAATTTGGTAACGATAGGCTCGCCATTCTCAGTTGTACCTCATGGCCATGGGGCTCGACAGGACGAATACGACCTTTAGGCATTGTACGTGATCGGCATGACTCAAGCGGTAATGTGTGGCCTTGTCACTGCGCGCAAACCTTTGGCTCCTTTCTGCTGTAAGAGTCTCTACCGCACACCGGCTTCGAAACGTGGCAACCGACCGTGGGATGTCGTAGCAACTATGTTGTGGCCGACGGCGTGTGTAATGGCAAATCCGAGGCGGCGTTCACTTGAGCGGAGTTCGGGCCGGTCTGTCTGACTCGTTTCCGTCCGGAGTCTGATCCTCAGACTTCACCACAAGGGCAAATTGACCAAATCGTACGATAGATTACGGAGTTGTGCCCTCAACCTGGCGCTCGATAGGTATGATTGCGACGACAGCACCTACGAATGCTCCCCTTGACTCTTTTTCGACCGCTTTGGCGAAGTAACCTTTCTTTCCGTTCCTTGCATAGCATACCCGCCCACAAGATGCCTCTCGAGCTCCACCCCCTTGAAGAGTCCGACATGGGCGTCGCATACGAGCTCATGTGGGAGACCTTCAAGCCCGATATCATGGGCCTCATGTATCCCGACGGTATCAACGATGCCATCCGCGAATGGAGCAACTCCAAGTCTCTCGCGTCCTGGCGCAAGGATCCAGAGAAATACAAAAAGAACAAAGTCATCGACACCGACTTGCCGGACGATGACCCATTCGGCAAGATCGTCGGAGTCGCGGACTGGGAGTTCTATCCCAAGTACCGCTCAAAAGAGGAGAGGGAGAAGAGCAGCGCAGAGAGTGAAAAGGACGGGCTACCACCTCTCATCAATGAAACGATGATGAAAGATTTCATGGGTCAATCAGGAGAGGCTAAGGAAGAGCAGCTCGGCGGGAAGCCTTTCGTGTATCTGCATATCCTCGCCACGCATCCGAAGCATCATCGCAGGGGAGTAGGCGCCATGCATTTGCGATGGGGGTTTGAGCAGGCGGAGAAGCTGGGTTTGCCGGTTTATTTGGAGAGCAGCCCGATTGGGAGACCGTTGTACGAGCGGAATGGGTTTGAGATCAAGGGGTGGTTGCCTTTCGATGGGAGGGAGTACGGTGGTGAGAAGGAATTGCCGCATGCGCTTATGCTGAGGCCGGCGAAGGGAGAGGTTGATACGAAATAGATGCCATGCGTTAGTGAGATAGGTTCAATCCCCGATACTTATCCAAGCTCTTCTACTGCGCTGAACCAGTTTTACAGCAGAAGCGCTCAAGGCTGAAGGCGCGGCAACGCCGAAAGAGTTCTAGCATGAGCCGCCTTGGCCGCTGTATTTCGACACATAGCGACCGCATATACTCTTGACACGCTGATTGTGCATCTCGCTTCATGCAGCACAGGTCCGGGTCTTGGATGACGCGGAAAATTTGCCACTCCTTCTGAACCTCAATTCACACACTGCGAAACACCCGAAAGTGGGGCCGCTAGCGCGCCGTCTCGATGCCTCGACCACGCGGGTACGCCCTGTTACCTACATACACACTCACATCTGGGCATATTCGCCACGCAAACTTCAACCTGTGGTGATGGAGTCCACTCCAAACATAGTGGCTTCTGGAAGAGAATCAACAGATTCCACAATCAGCGAAACGCCGCCGACACATCCTGAAAAGGAGAAGGAGGTTGCCAAACTGCTAGGCGTTGTTGTTGACCACGCTCGATCTGCAGAAGATGGCGTTCGACTGATCCGGAGAATGGTGGACTTGGCGTACCGAAAGCACGGGCTGCCACTATTAGAAGACGAGCATGTCAGAGCGTTGATGGTAGCCGGAAGCATGGCAGCGCTTTCGCAATCTTCGACGAGACCACGACTAGGTTCTGCACCAGTGCGCCGCGGCGATATCTCGAGATCGCTACAAGTCCTCGTGGATCGTACCGCATGTGCTGCAAGCGCTGTGCGAATGCTCCAAGAGCTGACCCGTTTGACTTGTCAGCGGTATGGACGCGCAGTGGTTGAGAACGAGCATATTGCGATGATGAACGCGGATGGGACCTTGGACTGGATTGGCGACTCTTTCAGTGACGAGCTGGTTCAAGCACTCAACGTCGCGGTAGTCACAAGCAACGAAGATGCAGTCAAAACTCGCAAGCCATTTTGCAATCATCCCGAAAGCTCACAAACCCCCGCCGACCCCACTACTTCTCAGGCGTTGGCAGGGCCCAGGCGCAAGCGACTGCGTCGTGGCGGGCGTGGCCAGCGTAGAGGTATGGAAGAGTCCTTGAACACGGCCGGCTTCTCTTTCAGTGATGAGAGGGTGCATCTCCTTGACGCGGCGCTGGCCACAAGCAATGACGAGGGTACCGAAATTCCCGAGTCGTTACGAACCGGTCCAAAAAGCGCGCCAATCCCCACTGGGCCTGCTGCATCTCAAGCCTTGGCGGGTTCCAAGCGTAGGCGATCCTATCGTGGCGGGCGTACTCTCCGTAAGAAAGCGGACCGGACTTCGAGATGCATCGACTCTTCTTCAGGCAGCGAGACTGTGAAATTCAATGACGCGGCGCTGGCGAGAGGCAACGATGATGCCACCGAAACTCCCTCGCCACTTCAAACCCAGCCGGAAATCGCACGAAACTCCACTTCCCTCGCCACTACTCTGGCGTTAGCAGGGTCCAAGCGCAAATGGAAACAACGTGGCGGGCGGAAACACCGTAGATGTGATCCTGACCTCCCGATTCTTACGAGCCTTGCTGCGGAGTCGATGGTGCTCGCCAAGGGAGCAGACCTCCTCTTCCTGGCCCTAATATACGACAGATTACGCAAGCGTTGCACGGCATATGGTGAACAACGTATGTCCGTGCCGGACGAGACAAGGCTTCCCCCATCAGTTTTCCAGGGCCGCACCGAATCCTGTACGCGAGTCAACTACGATCCCACGACGAGAGCAGGTTTGGAAGCCGTGCTCATCTCTGCGTACTCCCGGCTGAACCGCATCTACGCCATCGAGTCTGCGCTGAAGCTCTTCGTGCGCTGGAACCCAGCCCTGTTCCCAGAGTTTACAGAGTGCGAAGTCGGGCGTACGAACTATGCTAGGATCGCACCGGGAAGCTTCCGGTCGGTCCTCGACGTGATCAGAAATGCTGAAGGTCAAGACTTGTCCATACCATCGGATCCGTCACTTCGAGAAGCGCTCTGCTCGATCTTGTTTGAGATAGTGAAGGCTAGGGTGTTGAATAAGGTAGGCTGATACTGATTTGCTACGTACTCTGTCCATGCTTGCAGCCCGCTGACGGCCAACAGTGCCCAGGATCCGATTTACTACAAGCTCCGCAGACGCCAGCGATCAAAGTATGGCAGAAATGTGCTGTGACCGGCACTGGCGTTCCAGCGACCACCAAATCATCCCGTAAGCTAGAGCTCTGCTTGGCGATACCAGAGCCAGAAGCACCACAGCCTTACTTTCGCAGCACTCTCCTCGCTTGCGTGTTGTCTGGGGTCGCCTCGGATGCCGGCATCGAAGCTGCACTGGAAGTCCAGCTGTACAGACTCGTGAAGAAGGAGCCACGGGCGTTCCCAGAGCTCGCTGACGACTTCGCTGCCGGATCTTTACCTTTGCCGACTGCCCAGAGATACACGGCACTCACAGCACATGCAGATTCTGACCAGCGCAACCACGATAGGCGGAGCCAGACCCTTACGTCTTCTGCTCTGGATGACTTCGATGGGCCACCTGCCGGAGGCTCGCAAGGCGCGAAAGCGTTCGAGACTTGAATACCCAGCCTGAAGGCGATGATTGTCTCCCGACTCACACCTCGCACACACAGAATCAGTCCGAAGCATACTCGCAGGAACACCCAAAGAAGCATGCCGGCTCTGGCCTCACAAGGTCATGCAGCGGGTCCCAGCCGAGTCGCCCGGCTCGTTCACTGCACAACATGCGCGATGAGTTTTGGTGGGGTATACTGGGCGCTGCGCTGGAGCGCGGCGCCCGTGAGGAATCTCCCGAAACCTCGCCGCGTGGATCCAGCGATTGTACGAGTAGAAGTGCCGGAGTCACCGTCTTCCAGTGGAACCTTCCGCGGTGAGCGGGTATCCCGGAGTCTGCAAGCACGTAAGAGCACTCAGAGCAGAATGTACATCTCGTGCGCAACGCATGAAAGTGGTGCACACACTATTACTGCACCGGCACAGAAGACTACCCTGTGGTTGGAGATGAGAGTCGCGTGCAGACCATAGGGTTTATGTACAGACTTCTAGGGTATCTATATGCATCCACAAGACAGCTGCCCAGGTGCCATAAAAATGTATTCTCAGGTCCCTCCTCCGCCTCCGCCCGTGCTGCTAACAAGCTTACCGTACCCACACCGCCCGCACGCCGCCACCAATCTAGACCACCATCATGCCGTCGTATTCACATGCCTCGTCAGGTCGTCCCGTACCGGAACTCGAGGGACTCGCCGTCGCGCCGCCGCTCAAGCCGAACTCCCATCCCCGCTCAGCAGCTCGGAGCTGTACTTACTCGCGTCGTCGTAGAGATCTATTATGCACCCTGCGGACCACGCTTGACTCGGACACTACCGCCACCCAACGCGTCAGCAACACTCCACATCACAGCAGCACGAAGCGTGGACAAACTCACCGAATCATAACACATCGTCCCATTCCGATTCGTCAACTCCGTCAACCCCGCCCAAGCACTCTCATGAATATGGCCCCTGCACCCCACCAATCTCTTGGTAACTTGCTGAAACGCCTCGATCCTGCCCTCCCTCTCGCTCCCCCTCCTCATCAAATCAAACTTCAACAACGCCCGCAAGAAAAACCCCCTCGGCCACAACCACTCAGGACCCTGATGGTAATTCCTTCCCTTGGCCGTAGCGAACGAGTCCGAATCATCGCTATTGATGTAATCGGGGTGGTACTCGAGATCACTGGGGTCCAGCGTCGCCATCCCCGTCGGCCCGGCCAGGACGCGGTCCGCGATCTCGAGCGCGGCGAGAGCGTGCGCGGGGTCGAAGAGGTCCGGCGCGACGGCCATGGCGATAGGGTAGTTGGGCCGGAGCTGATAGTCACGGTAGGCCTTTTTGCCGCGGTGCACGTCTTTGTAGATGCCCTTGCGGTTGACGATTTTGGCGTCGACGTCGTAGTCGGGCCACTGGGCGGGGTCGAGGGGGATGTAGTAGGCGTGCTCGAAACTGGCGCGGAGCTTGGCGGCCCAGTCTGCGTAGGTGACTTTGGTGCCGTCGGCGGTGGTGACGCCGTCGGATTTGAAGTGGCCGGCTTTGTGAAGGCCATCGGCCCATTTGAGGGTGCTGTAGAGGAGGCCTGTCATTTCGACTGGGGCGCCGTCGCGCGAGGTGCCGGGCTCGCCTTTGTTGCCTGCTTTGGCGCTCTCGCCCATCTTGTCCATCCAGGTGCCGCAGTTGTGCTCGTTGCCGCCGTAGATGATGCCCGTCTTCCAGTCGACGTCGATGTCGATCTGGAAGCCGTCGGACTTCATCTGGCTATCGATGGCCGGGCCCGCATTGTATTCGCGGAAGTGCATGCCCGCTGCGTGCCGCTGCAGACACTCCTGGATTACGTCCTCGATGCTGCTTGTCTGCGAGTAGGCTTTTGGGTCGTCCCAGGCGAACCACTCGTCGACGTACGGGGTGAAGCGTCGCTTCACGCGCTCGGCTAGGATGGCGTGTCCGTCCGGCACTAGCGTGTAGTAATCCTGGATGTTCTGCAAGAAGAACCACACCGAGTCGCGGCTGTTGTACCGCGGCAGCATGCCACTACCGAGCAGATTCGGCACCATGCCGTGCTTGACCACGCTCGCAAAGCACAGAATGTGCTCCTTCGCCTCCTGATAGCGCCCAGTGCACAACAGTAAGCCACGCATCGAGATCATGATGTCGCGGCCCCAGCACCTCGCCCAATCCTGCGCGAAATGCGGCAAGCCTGCCGCGAGCGACGGAACGAGCTTCTTCGGCCACAAGGATGCATTATCCATGTACCCCTGCATCTGACACGACACCATGGCGAGTTTCTTGAGGAACTGCTGTCCATGCTGAATATTCGGGTTCATCTGCTCGATACCGCGGTCAAAGGCAGCGCGGTAGGCGGTGTGCACGACCATGGCGAAGTACCGCGGCAGGAGAAAGCTAGGCACCCTGCGGATCGCGTCGAAGCGCTGGCGCAGCCAGTCGGCGGGCGTGGCGAGGTCGTGGTAGATGTCGCGAGTAGCCAGCTTGTTCAGGCGGCCGACGATGTAGTCCATTGCCCACGGGCCCTCGCGGAGATGTTTGGCGATGGGGTGGCCAAGATCATTGTATGCGACCACGTCTCGCAGGACGGACCACCAGCCTTGGAGACCGCAGTACACTAGTGGACCGTGGCCGGGGATCGTGTACACGCCATCTGCGCCGCCACTGCTTGCCCGCTCCTCGGCATCAGCTCGGTACAAGAAAGCGTTGAGGTCGATAAGCGTCACGTTCTGGAACGCTTCTCTCGCGCCGGACGTGATGTACTTGTCCAAGCCGTCACTGAGCTCAGTGCCCGGGATCCAAGTCTCAAAGAGAGCAATCGAGCCCGGCGGGAACTTCTCCGGCACGGTGATGACAGTATCATCGCCACGGTTCTCGCACTGCACTCCCTTGAGGTCTTTGGTCTTGCTCGGGATACCACGCAGAACCTTGTCGTTGATCGCCGCCTGCTTTGCTTCCCAGCTCTGGTCGCACTCCAAGTTCCACGCACCCAGCAGCTTCGCTTTCGTGCCGGTGAGAGTCTGTGGCTGGAAGCCAGCATTGCCATCACCGTAGCCAGGGAAAGCGGTATGTGCGATCAAGTAGTAGCCTTTGCGTGTGACCGGGTGCATGCGGTGCACGGTGATGTACTCGCCGTCCTGGTGCACAAAGCACTCGTTGTAGCCGTCGATACCCATGATCGCGTGCAGCTGGTTCGTGAAGCGCTTGACACCGCCTATGCCTTCCGACGGTCCGATGTGCAGGCTCTCGCCGGGTTTGAGGTTGCTGTATGGTGAAGTGTACAGACGCTTCTCGTGTACGAGCTCGATCAGTTTCGGATATAGCTCATCCATGCCGTACACAGACCCGGCAGCCGACGCGCACATGGCCACGAGCGCTGAATTTGGCAGCGTGTCCCGTCCATCCCGGCGCTGTACTGGTGTCTCATTGTCGTGCGTGCAGTCCATGAGTAAACCGTGTATCTTCGACGGTATGATCTTGTGAACGATCTCCACACCATGGGCAACTCCATTTGTCTGCGGTGGCGCATCTGCACCAGAGATGTCATCGACTTCGAACGACCCAATAGGTCGTCCGCAATTGATGTGCACCAGCCGCGACATCTCTTCGGTCGACCAACATTGCATCGCTTCGCGGACGAGACAGCTGATACCCAGGCGCTGGCAGTACAGGAAGTCCATCTTCTCGTCGCCAGAGAACAGTTCAGCGGCAACGAACAGGTTAGGCTGTACGCGTCGTGCAGCATCCAGCATGTGCTCGGCAACGTGCAGAGGCGTTGAGTGGCAGTTGTCGATGCGCAAGCCGACGAAATGCTTGACCATCAGCTGCGTGTACTCGGTCATGAACTTCCACAGGAACGGGCTGTCGTCCGGTCCTGCACCGTAACGTAGCTTGACGCAGTCGCCCCAAACAATCAACTCGCGTCGCAAGTAGACTTTGGATTTTGGGCCAGCATTGTCACGCATGACGTCCGCGGCCCACACCCAGCCGTTGTTCGCCAGAGCCAGCGAGTCGGGATCGTGCTTCATTGTGATGTCGTTGATGGGTAGGCGGGTGAAGTAGGACTCAATGAGCGGGCTCTCGATGGTAATGTCGCCGATCTTTGGACCGTGCTCCTCAAGACGAACGTATTTGGTGCGGTTGAAGACTTGCTCTATGATGACTGCGACATCGGCGTCGTACTCGCGGTACCAATCAACGTTGAGTTCGTTCAGGAAGCGGTGCATCGTGCCAAATGCCGACCGCTCGTCGCCTTCACCGTTGGCCTTAGAGTTGTACCGACCGAATAGCGTTTGCAGCAGCGCTGCTGCCCGTTCGGGGACGACTTGGCGGCGAAACCGCTCGCCCATGCGGTCCTTGCCGGGACACGCGTTCTCCCGTAGCCAGTCAGCCTTCTGCTTGAGTGACCAGGACGTGGTGTCCTGGGGGAGCGGGCAATCCAGGTCCGATCGGTTGGCCATCCATGCGGCCACAGCGGCTTGGGTGTCCCTTTCGACATTGCAGATGTAGAACTCCCATAGCTTGCAGCCACCGATGACGTGAACCTTCAAGGCCTCCATGATACGCAGCAGGTCGCCCTCGTTGCTGAGATGCGTTGGCAAGCCGAGGTTCTTCAGGTTGGACGAGAATTTCAGCATGGCGCTGTCGAGCTCGTAGGCAGCCCTCAGATGAGGTGCGGTGATGATGTTGTACCCGGCCTCAGGATGCTCCTCCAGCCACTTGCTGTTGTTTGCCGTGTGGTTCCACACTACGTCGGTCAATCCTATGAGACCGTAGTCGTGCTCCATTTTCTTGGTGAGGTCGACGATGTCCAGCTCGCCGCGCGGGAAGACCTCTTTGTCAAAGGTGTGCTGGTCGTAGATGGAGTAGGGCGAGTTGCTGTCGCCACGCATCATGAGCGGCGTGAAGTGCACCATGTTGTAGCCGCGCTCGCTGATGCCGTGCAGATGGGGTTCCCAGTCGTCCGGGTACTTGCCCATAAACTTCGACAGCACGGAGATGACGGAGATGGCATCGATCGGTACACGGACCTTCTGCACGTGCAGGCTGGGGCAGACGTCGATGTAGTGCGTCTGGGTTTGCGTGGGCGTGGGCATCTCAGCCTTGCCGGTGGTGAAGGGCGGGAGTGGTGTGTAAGTGCAGTAGAAGGAGAAGGCACCCGCGAAGTAGACCGGGACATCGATCTTGATCGAGTCATTGAAGCTGGGCTTCAATCTGAATTCCGGTCAGCATATATTGTTAGGGAGTGTGTGCTTGAGTTACTCACTTGTACTCTCTGAATGACTTCCGGTCAAAGTGCTCCCCCTTGGCGGGGATGTTCACCCACAAACTGCCCTGCCGACAGATGGAGCTAGTGCCATCGATCTGGAAGCGGATGCTGTATGCCGGAACGGATGGTGGCGGCATGTACACGTATGCGGGCGTGTCGGGCAGGTCTGGGGAGCCATCGTCCTTGAGAGGCAGGAGGTGGATGATGTGATTGTTGACCGGCTGAGGAGCCATAGTGATCGAGATTCCTTCCGAGTTGAATGGGCAGGAGATGGTGAAGCGAGCGAGCGGAGCGTGATGAGTACAGAGCTAATCTCGAAGTTGCGTGTGGTGTCGTCGACTCCAGGCGGAGGATGTGGGTGGGTAGCGGCCGCTGTATATGATGCAATGCAGGGAGACAGGATATATGTACACGAAGCAGGCAACGAATGCACGCGAGGAGAGCTGCTTGCAAGATCAGACGGTGAGGTGTGGCGAGGGCGGAGGTGGATGTAAGGTACACGTAGTTGGGGATGATGGTCGAGGAAGGGAAAGGATGTAACAAGACCTCCTGCTGTTGTTCTGTTTACCCACCGCAGTGCGACTGCCTCTCTCTCAAACACACGAACACTGGCAGTACCGAAGGGAAGACGCGACACGCGGGCCCACTGATAAATTCACCGTGTTCCTGCAGCAAAACCGATTCCGCGTTGGGAAGCTGTACATGTGTGGGGTGCATGACTGGAGCATTCGGCAATCGCGAATCTGCTTGCACCAGACGTGCACTTGAGCCGCTTACGTCAAGCGTTTAGTTCTGCCCAAAGTACATGTATCCTTACGAGACGACCTCGACTTTATGTTCCATGTTCATCACATTGATGAGCTACAGCGACCTTGATAGGTTTACCGGTTTCTACTACCACACAATGCACCAACATCTCCAGCGTGCTGTCCCAGGGAGCCAGACAAGACAAGCCGATAGTGGAGATGGCAGGCTGTCAGCAGTGTTCTTGCCTCAGGCCTCATCGGCTTTTGCCACGAAGGGACCCACGGACTTTCGGGCCTACCTCACATGTATTGGATGCATGTACAGTAGCTGAGCGCGTATTCCTCACGTCCGGACATTGCACAGAGCAACGGCGCCCGTCACGGATACCGCTGTCCAGAGGGGACGAGGCTTTGGCATCAAACTTACCGCTTCGGTAACACCGCATGACCCAAAGTCTTGGCTTTCTATCCCCGATTCCCCGGCTGCTTCAAGTCCAAGAGAAGCGTGCGGTTGGAGGCAAAGTAGTATAAAGATAGCCGTGTTCTGCTCTGCCGGTCAAGCATCTCCTTTTGCTATCTGTCGCCCTTGTCTTCGCATCAATCTCTCTCCTTACCATCATCCCACCATGCCGACCGAAGGAACCATCCTCTACGACCTTGCCCGCCGCGGCGGCAACAACTGCTGGTCGGCCAACGCATGGAAGGGTACGCCGAACGCTCCCCACTTGTTCATCCCGGCCACACATTAACAGCGACTTCGTCCAGCCCGCCTAGTGCTCAACTACAAGCGAATCCCCTACACCACCGTCTGGCTCGCAAACCCCGACATCGAGCCCACGCTCAAAGCCCTCGGCATCCCACCCAGCACCTCCGGCCCCGGAGCCGCCTACACAGTCCCTACCATCCGCCTCCCAAGCGGCGAGTACGTCATGGACTCTTCCGCTATCGCGCAACGACTGGAGGAGCTTTACCCGGAACCCTCGCTCCACCTAGACACAGACGAGCACGACAAAGTTCTCGCGACGATTGGGAAGATAGGTTTCCCGCTCTTTCCGCTGTTCATGCCCCGTGTAGCTCAACGTATGGTTGTCGAAAGCGCCGTCCCCTGGTTCCGTGAGTCAAAGGAGAAGCGTTTCGGTATGAGTCTCGAGGAGCTGGACGCTACGAGAGGTGGCGAGAGGGCGTGGGAAGGTGTGGCGCCGGGACTGGCGGAGTTGAAGGCTTTGGTGAGGGACGGGAAGAGGGACGAGGGGCCTTATGTGCTGGGGAGCCAGGCGAGTTATGCGGATCTGGTGGTCATGGCGCTACTGGAAGGGATGAAGCGGATCGGTGAGGATCTGTATGAGAAGATTGTGGGAGGAGATGCTGGATTGACTGCACTTTACGAGGCATGCAAACAGTGGACCGAGAAGGATGTGTAGGAAGTGTATATCGCACTGGTCTACATGGCCGAGAGCTCTCCTGCACGTGCTATCGATAAGCGTTTTGGAGCGCTTGTGAACTTCAATAAATGTCGGACGTCGTGAACACACTCGCTCCTTGACCTCCAACACGACCCATGAACCACCAAGCTTCCGTAACACCCAGTCCTTTGTAGAAAAGATACGCAGAATTCTTTTCCTTTGGAATCTCCCACAACTCCGCCTACACCTGCTCTACCACCGTGACCTCGCCTTTGGTCTTCCCCGGCGTTCACCAGAAGAGTTCGTCGGCGCCAGCAAGCCAACACAGCGAACAAAGGAGTACAAGCCGGATTACCTGATCGGGACCAGAGCAAACGCCGTGCGCTGAGAAGGTACGCGGAGCTTTTTCGCTTCCACCGCGAAATTTCCGGTCCATCTAGTCTTGGCCTGAGTCTTCGAGGATCCACGTGCCAGTGCGAGAAGTACCTGCGCGACGGACCTGCGGTAGTATCGGTGGAATGGGTGGTGGAGGTGCGAGAATGGCTTCAGACGCGACAAAAGGTGGAGAAGATACGCCCAGCAAAGGGACGAAGAGAAGTCCTTTCTTCTACACACCGCCTACCGCGGAGGATGGAGGGCTAGCCATACTGCACCTGAAGAGGGATACGCTCCTGCCGGTTCGGCTGGATAGTACGGCGGACGAGGGGTATGGGATGGGGTGCGCGATCACGAACACGAGGTTTGGGAGTTTTCCGCATGATACGCTCATTGGGTTGGAGTGGGGGAGCCAGGTTAGGGCGAGTAAGGTCGATACTGGGTCGAGGGGGAGGAAGGGGGAGAAGGGGAAGGTTTTGAGTGCTGAGGTTGGTGCTGAGGTAGAGGCCGGAGTGGAGGCGATGGAGGGGGAGGCGGCGACGGCGCAGGTGAGCAAGAAGCGAGGAGTGGACGAGGCTGGATTGGAAGGGGATGGTAGCCTGGCCAAGAAGGTCCGGCCACGTGCACCTGTACAACAGCTTGACAGCGTGGCGGATTCGAAACAGATAGCGAACAAGATGGGTGCTAACGCTGGTCAGAGAAAGTCTAAGAAAGCCAAAGTGCCAATAGCAGTACACGTCAACGGCGAAGGGCTCGCGAAAGCTCCAATAGAAGCTGGGGTAGGGTTTATACATATCCTCCCACCGACACCGGAAGACTGGACGCTGTCTCTAGATCACCGCACCCAAGTCGTCTACACGCCAGACTACAGCTACATCCTCCAGCGATTGCGCGTCAAGCCAGGTGATATGCTCATCGAAGCCGGAGCCGGTAGCGGCAGCTTCACTCACGCCGCTGTTCGCGCCGTCTTCTCCGGTTATCCCGACCCCACGCGTAAGAAGCGGAAGGTGGGAAAGGTTCACAGCTACGAGTACCACGAGCCGCGCGTGCAGACGCTCCGCCAAGAGCTACACGACCACGGGCTAGAAGACATAGTCCAGCTCACGCACCGCGACGTCTGCAACGACGGCTTCATGCTCACCCCCAACAACGAACCCACGACCTCCCCGCACGCCACCGCCATCTTCCTCGACCTCCCCGCTCCCTGGCTCGCCCTCATACACCTCACCCACGCCTCGCCGTCCCCGCTCAAACCTCGCGCACCGGTGCATATCTGCACGTTCAGCCCTTGCATCGAGCAAGTCACCGCGACCGTCTCCCACCTCCGCAAACTGGGCTGGACGGAGATCGAAATGCTCGAGATCCAAAACCGGCGCTTGGACGTCCGGCGCGAGCATGTCGGGCTGAAGAATGAGGGACTACGAGGTGTGAACTCCAGCGCGGCGACGGTGGAAGAAGCGGTTGAGAGGCTGCGGGAGGTGGAGGGAGGGATGCATAGTTTCCACTCCCAGGTCAAACACAAAGCCGTTAAAGGCACTGCCGAAAGCCGGGACAGCAAGCAACATCAGCTAGCCAACGGTGAGGGTACTGGTAGTGGAGAGGAGGGTACACAGACGAATGGAGGCGGCAAGCGCAAGGACAAGGGCTGGGAGAAGAGAGGCGTACCGGGTAGCAAGGCTGTGCGGCTCGCGAAGATCCGGCGCGAGGCCGAGGAGAGGCAGTTGTGGAAGGAGGGGAATCCGGTGCATCGGACTGAGGGGGAGATCAAGACGCATACGAGTTATTTGGTGTTTGCTGTGTTGCCGGGGCAGTGGACGGAGGAGGATGAGAGGGCTTGTCTGGTGCAAGTGCCGGATGGTGAGGCTGTGGAGGGGGCGAAGGAGAAGGGAAAGGGCCGAAAGGGGGAGGTGGCGATGAGTGGATGAAGATACACGCGTAGGTATAACAATCTCATCGACGAGCGTCGGTCATTGCCAAGCCACGTGTACCTTTGCCGTCAACACATGTGTCTCAGACATCGGTTTGGCCCGATGCTGCACTGACAAAGAGGGAGGGCGAGGTCAGCCGCAACTTAGATCTGAATGGCGTCAACGTGGTGGGAGCTACCAACAGCCATGGAGTACAGGTAGCGGGATTGCGCGGCTCTTCGAGCCTGAATAGGGAACCTGGCACAGAAGTCGAGTCGTCGAAGCTACTTCGGAACGACCGGGCGAAACAGAGTAAATCGCCATCTCTCACGCACTGAATCAGTTATCCACCCGCACTCCCACCCGAGCCCGAGGTCCCACTATCAGCCTCCAGCGCCCTCCTCGTGAGCTCTCTCCACCCAATTCGAGGACCCGTTCCGAAACCTCCTACATTTCCCGTCCGACACAGCGTCTCCACCCATCTTGCCCATCCCTCCCCCAAACCCCTCAGAAAGAGAAAACATAGCGCCTCCTCGCCCACGACATCAGAGCCCGTTCCCGGCGTGATGGGAGCCATGCCACCTTTCTGGGTATGCGATCCAGGACGCCCGACAGAGTGCTGCTGGCTCTGCTTCAGCCTCCCGAAAGCCGTCCACGCCGCCTCAAGACGAGCGACAAACTCATCCAGCTTCCCGTCACAGCTTGCGAGAGTGGTGTCGTGCAGCTCGGAGTAGAGGCTGAAAGCTTGGTCCGAGCCCCTGGGACAACACATCTCCTCTAGCGCTCTCCACGCCTGAGGCGCGCGCTTGAAGCCGTTGATGCGTGTGCGCCAGGGCGGAGCGAGAGTGCTCCTCAGGGAAGCGAGGAGGAGGCCATTGCGACGGGTGAAGATGGCGGATTGCTTGACGTATTCGTTCCATTCTTCTACGTCTACGTCTTCGCCCACGACGGCGGGTGTGGGGCGGACGGGCTCGGTCTTGGTGCCTGTGAGGGTTTCTTCAGTGTTCTCTTTCAGCGAGGCTTCCATGAAAGCGTCACTGTAGCTTTGCCATTCGGCGGCAGCGGTGAGTATGGAAATGTTCTTGTAGCTGTCGCCGTTGCCGCAGGAGGAGTGAGCGAGGATCTCAACGGAGCTGCTATTGAGGTCTAGCCGCTTGGGTTTGATGTGTTCCTGCCGGAAGCTTTGTAGGTCATGCAGGATCTGCTCGGTAGCCGCGCGGCGGTCGCCAAGATCTGTGCGAGGATTGCGACGGGGACCAGCAGCCCCAGGCGTGGAAGCCTCTGCTACATCGACCGGCTCATCGCCATCGCCAATGGGCGGCGACACATCTTGACTGGCACCGCCCTCCGTATCATTAGACTGAGCTGGTTGTCTAGGCTCATAGTCGTACATGCACTGCTCTTTTGCCGCCGCGCAATTTTGACACATAGGTCTCACGCTATTGCATCGCACCTTCTTGCCCCTGCATCGCAAACAAGCAGTCGGCAGGCCCAGCGCCCGTGCTGGGTCTTTAGCAAACTGGTCTTTCAGATGCACGCACGTCCCAAATTTCTTGTATTTCAGCTTCATATTCGCTACATCAGTACGAGTAAACAAGCCCTCCGGATTCGTGCGCTGCAGAAATTGCACAACCTGCGAAGTCGGCGTCCCGATAGCGAACAGGCCGTCTACAGCTTTTTCCACGCCACCCATACGTGCCCGCCGACGATGGCCCGCAAGTGCGACGCCCTCAATCGGGCCGTGATTGTGGTGAGTCTTCCTGTGTCGGACCTGCCACTCTCCTCCCGGATTCGAGGGATCAACCGCCACGACAGCCATGCTCATCGGGCAATTCTGACGATTGGTCTTTCTGTTCGTACGAACTCGGGTCGCATTCGTGAGCTTGCCAGTGTTCGCAAGTCTGCCGTGCTTGCTGCAATGGTAGTAGCGCTTGTAGATCACGCCATTGGCGTTCTTCTTGCTCGCTCGCCGTACCACCTCGTACCCGTGCTCGAGCGTCCATGCATGCACAATCCGCTCGAGCTCTTCCACGCTTGGGTAATCGCCTTCGGGTGGCGGTGGCAAATTGAAGATCGCTCCCTCATCGTCATCGTCCGCATTGACATGGTCGTGGTCGTCGGCCCCGGCTTCGTCGTTCTCGTTGTCAGTCGGTGCATCATCGTTCTCCAGCGCAGTTCTCAGCTGATCCTCCAAGTCATGTGCAGGTGGCGCCCCTGGTCCTGCTGGCGTGCTGGCATCCTGCAGCGTCTGCGCTGGTCCCGAATGCTGCTCGCTTGGTGCCGCTGGAGTAGGCTGTTGCCGTCGCGCTTGTCGATGTTGCGGGGTCTGGGTACGTTGCGGCGGCGTCTGTTGCTGACCCGGCGCTATGGCATGATCGAAAGAGCGGAAGTACTGCGATTGTTGCTGGACCGCTGGCTGGGGTGGTGGCGCATATGAAGGCGGGTATGGTGTCGAGGCCGGGTAAGGGGTAGCTGGGTACGAGTAGGCGACCACTCCTGGTGGGGGCGGTGGAGGGTACGCCGAGTCTGGCGTCGATCAGTTTAGCTCACGAGACGGATATATCTGTACGCGAGATGCTCACAATTTGTCGGCTGCTGCTGATTCATCTTGGCGACGCTGAGCTATATACTTGGTGGTCTCTCTTTAGGAGTAGTCGACGCGGAGATGGGCTGCTATCGAGTGAACGTAAAACGGGAGAAGCCGCGAGCTAACGGACAGTGCCGAGCCTGCCGTGCACTAGCCCACATAGGTAGGTACTACAATATGACGACAGGACGATACGACTATGCTCTCTACGATGGACAACCTATTGCCAGCGCGAAATTGATTTGAACAAATCGAGGCTCGGGGAACTCGTGTCTCGAGGATCCTACGGAGTACTACCGCCGCCCTCGAAGTACACCATCAACCAGCTCCGGATGTGCAAATTTCCTTCCGTTCGTTCCTCTATTACACACCACTGGCCTGGAGTCGACTACGCCGATGATGAAGCTGCGAGTCCAATAGTACAGAGCGGGAATCGGCAACGGCAGCTTCGACTCCTGCCACTCGTCCGCGCTGCTTGCCTCGAACTCCCTCAGCCTCTCCTCCTCACCTGCCACCTTTCTACTTCATGGTCCGGTCGGTGTCGCTCCCGGTACCGCCCTTCTCTGGCCACGAGCGCGCGTCGCCGAAGCCATAAACGCCTTTGCTGCCTCCATGTCGCCAGTCAGGCTCCAGACTGTTCGGGGGACCGTATCGGAAGCAGACCTGTTTCCAGTCAAGGGCTGCTCACTGGGCACGATCTCGTTGGTGGCGTCGGGGATCGCCATGCTGCTTTGCTGCTTCTCAGAACTATACTGACTCGCACCGATATCCACGCTGCCCACCTCATTAACCTCCTCGTCGTCACTGATACTTGTCACCGCTGAGTCCTGGTAGACGTACGGTTCCGCCCTCTCGCGCTTCTCGCAGGGGTCTTCGAGGTACCCTGTTCCCGAATGCTCGAAGTTCCAACGTACGCCGTCTATCGTCTGCTTCACAATCACGGCATCCTCCACACTAGTAAACTCAAAGAACAGCGAACCATGCTGGTTCCTTCCCATGCGCACCGGGTACTTCGGATACTGGTAACCTCTCGCAGATCGCTGCGCGAGGAAGTTCAGAACGGCAGACACGACGCACTCGGGCTCCATGCTCCCATCGTCTCGAAGGTAGATAACCCGACTCAGCCCATCGTTGCGAATCTGCTCGATACCCGGGACATGTCCTGATGTGCGGACAGGTGTCTGGATGTGGGTGACTGTCGCTTTGACCGGAGATTCCCATTTCTCGGACCAGTAGAAGAGGAAATGCTTAGCGCAATCCATGGCGAAGGCACAAGCGTCGCTGGCGTATAGAAACGTGACCATCACACTATCCGTCATCATGGCCGGATTGGTACGCATCTCGGAGAGCGAAAGGTAGGTGGCCGTCAGGATTGTACCGCCATAGATCTTGTCAAGGACGTCCGCGAGGGTATTGTTAGGATGAATGTTGGTGATCATCACTGTACGCAGCGTACTAGGGTCATGTGAGTAGTTCGAGTGCATGGCTTCTTGGTGGTCCACAGGCCGATGGCAGCAGGGAGGACTGTTGTTGTAGCCGCCGCGATGTGTATTGTCACCCATGCGGCCATATCCTGATCTCGGTCCACGATGCCCCCTGATGCCGTTTGAACCCCGCGCGCGACCGGCCGATGGCTCTTCTTGCTTCAATTCTGCTTGAGTGCTTGACAGGCCGCACTGGTCAGTCTCACGCTCCGCTGCAAGGCGCTCTGCAATTAGCTCCTGCTCTGCGCAATATTGCTCGACTGTTGGCAGCTCGACGAGGTGATGGTGATTTCCTGCTTCGCCGGTGGGAGCTGCTTCCAGGAGGCCCACTCTCCTGTCCGCCATCGCTTTGGGCGCCCAGCGGGAGGCCCTCAAGTCTTCGAACTTGGCTCCTGCCCCGACTTCCAATGGAGAAGAGCTGTTGCTCTCTGAGCTGCTTTCCTGGACGGCCGCCTCCTTGACGATTTCGGAGGTATCACCCTGCTGCGTAAGCTCGATCGATCCCTCGCTCTCGCCGGGTTCGATACTCGTGTTATCGTCCGCAGTCTCCAATGACCCAGAAGAACCCGCGATCTTGACGTCCTCGGTCTTGCCAGCCTCATCTTCTCCGAGCTCCTCCCGAGCTCCACCAGCCCCGTTCGTGACATGCTTTGCCTCAGCTCTCCCTGTCTCCTGTTCGTGAAAGTCCGGCCTGATCACTCGCTCGTAGTATTCTTGCCACTCCGCAGCCGTTTGTTTGGACCTTCTCCTCGCAAAGTCTTGCCACTTGAGCGCATACTCTGCGTCATCCATGTCCTCGATCCAGCACGCTTGACCAAGCAGATACGTGCGATCGCAGAACGAGAACGCCCACCGAGGCCGGGTCGGGGCTTGCACTGCTGAACTCGGATTCAAAGGCCCGGAGTGGCCGGACGGTGACTCTGGAGTCAGCATGACGAAGCTGGTCGTGCCGTCTGCATGATTGATGGTATGGCTGAGTTCGCCGTTGCGTCTATTGCCTACGCTACGTTGAGTAGCTTGGAAAAGGTCGACCTCCTGCTTGAGCTTTGTGCCGACCGTGATGGGGTCCACATCACCAGGCGCCGCAAAAATGAATGGCACGCACGGAGCGATGGCCGAGGGAGGCGTGTCCAAGAGACTCGGGCCGTCAGAGAGAGCGACATGGACTAGCGAGGTGGGTACTTGCGATGGCGAGACCTCCACCTCGTCAGTTGCAAAGTCATCTTCGCCTTGAAAGCCCAAGAGGTCATCGGCCCGTGCGAAGTAGCTCTTATTTCTCGACACCGATTTCTGCTCGTCGGTGGATGCTCGTGGAGATGGAAGCTGTGACTGAGGATCTTGGATTTGCGATTGCTTTGAAGTCGTGCCAAGGGGGTGGGCAGACTGGCTAATGCCGAGGTGCTTCTGTACCAGAGTGTGGCTACGCAGTGATAAGTTTTCGGCAAGTACGGCGTCCAAGCGGGCCTGCAGCTTTCCGATTGTGATGCGCTCCTGCTGTGTTTGCTGACTGGTGAAGGTGGAAAGCAGGTAGTTGGTGTTGGCGTGGGCCTGAGCGAGCTGTTCTTTGACGAGGCGCAGCTCAGTCTCGAGGGCGGCGTTGCGGCAGTGCAGCTGCGTGATGTTATCCATGTTGATTGTGCGGCGTGCTTACCAGGGTAGGGCCTACCACAGGCTGAAGGTGTCGATGTCGCGTGGTTGATGTTTGCATTGGAGTAGGAACCGTGATGTCCAGAAGATCAATAAGAGCCGCGGGCCGCAGGGTCACATGTGAGGACTGCCATCTGATCCTCGAGTCTGTGAATGAGTGACGGCATGGCGACTCTTTTTTAAGCCGCCGCTGAGATGCCTTGGCCGCCGTCAGGGCAAGTTTAGTGAGTGAGTTGCCCACCGTAGTCAGCAGCAAGTGAGACCTGTATCAAGTGCTCATCGACGAGTACAGGGCTAAATGTCTCCATGAAGAGGCGGAGGCTGTGTGCAGCTATGCACGTCTCCAAGCTTTCCTTCGACCGCCAAGCTATTGTCAGTTGCGAGTGAATGCAATGGTAAATCGTGCGATGACAGAATTAGTCTCTTTCGTAGCCTGAACCTGCACGCCGGATGCTCACCATCGCTTGCTCCTTTGGCCATGCCCCGCGGTAGTGGTTCCTCAGGGTCTATACAGCGCTGGTCCAGTTCTCTTTGATCGCAAGTGCGAAGTCGGGATCGCTTCTCGTGGACTCGTTTGAAGACCGAAGCCGATGAAGACATGTTTCGGTAGCTTCGCGTCGACAGGTCCTGAAGAGGGGTTACAGAGAGGCTATGAACTCGTCTCCGGATGTTCCTCGTGAATGCGTATATGAGATAGAAGGATGCCTAGAGTCAATCGTGAGCATTTGCAACACAGTCGATTCAAAGTAGCGCATGAAGAGATCTCGCCAACACTTCCTTTGAACCCTCTCCTTCGTTTCGACGACTGCTCTGCCTTCCGATCAATAAAGGATCTAGGTCTCCGACCACGGCATATCAGCATACCTTTCTCTTTCGGGGGACTTCAAGCTAAATTGACTCTGCAGCATCTCAACAATGCCGCAAGAGCTCCACGCTCCAGTACGCTGTTTCCCAGTCTAAGACGAAAACTTCGCCGCACGAGAGATGAGTCATTTGGGCGTTGTGATGGTAGGCTTCGAGCCGCTTTTCGTTCAACGGCAGCCCAGCCGGCAGTAGCAGAGCAGTCTGAAAGCGCAAGTACTCTCGTGACGGCGGCGGGTGATACTGCCAGTAGCGGCTCCTACCGTGCATCTAGACGAGCAGTATGCCAGATTGCCCCGGAAGTAGTCAACTTGAGCTAGCACACCCTCAGACGACCTACGATCGTCAGACCACATGCACTTGAAAGTCAGGCATCTTGGTCACGGGTCTCGATCTCCTAATGATGTCCGCAAATTCTTCCAAACGCCACTATTGGACATCTCGAAAGCTCGGGCAGTCTCAACATCGGCTCCACTGTCGTAACGTGTAGGTAGGCCCTACGACAATACGCACCAGCGCCGCTCGGACTTGTGGACCTGCAGGAGTACATAAGACCGGGTTCGGGGAGGCCTTGTACAGATCTTGGGCAAAGCACAGAGTAGAGCGGCAGCGTTGATGGAAATGTAGTGTTCTACACCTGTATGAGTAGGACACAGCTTGACGGCCAAACTGTAGAAGCTGCTGAGGCGCTCAATGAGGGAACGCCGCCTGTTATTGAAGTAAGGCCGGTCCACTGATTTCCTACGTGATACAAGCAGAATACCTGAGACAGGTCGGTCTCTCCAGTCATATCCACTTTGTTGTCACCTGCAGTCGAGTATAACGCGGAGCCATGCTCGAGGGGTCGGTGGATTTGGCTAGGATACGCCGTGTACCGGTACCAACGATACTCGAAGCCAGACGAATTTTGGTCGTACCGAATGCTTGCCACTCAGTTGTCAATAATAAAAATGTCGTGAAGGGCAGTGGAAGTGAAGTCGGAGATGTTGCAGCGATCAGGTTGCAGGGGTCTCTGTGAACGGACCCCGACGTCCATCCCGCGGCATCGCTCCGGCCGTTTCCATATTATTATACGTGGCGGAGCAGGTAGAGACAACAACAACACAGCCCGAGGCATACCTAGGTAGATATCATGCCTGAGTTCGAGACTGGACACATGGCATACGCCAGGTGTCTAGGCAGTCGAATAGGTATTAGTATGACACTCCTCTGCACCGACCGACCACTCCCTCGGAACTGCACTCTCGACGCTCCTCCCACACTTTCAACCACCTCATCTTGATTTGCACGCCATCACGATGCCTTCTCAACTTCTTTCACTACCGTATGACGTTCGATATCTCGTTTACAAGGAGCTCTTCCCACGCGAGGAGCAAATCTACCTCCACGCATACGAAAAGACTCTAAAGACTATATCGCCCGCCGGCACCATAGCTGCCAACGTTCTTCTAGTCTGTCGACAGCTGCACGCAGAAACGGGCGGCTTCCTCTACAACGGCTACCTGTTCAACTTGGTCGGCACGAAGAACGATTGCTTGGCAAATTATAAGCCGTTTCTCCGAACTCTTCGTAAATATGCTCGGGACGAAGTCAATATCAACGCTTTCAGCAACGGCGACCACTCGGCAACGATATGTCTCTCGTTACAGGCTGGTGATGCCAGGATGGGTATCCTAAATCGCAGAAGACGAGGCGAGCCAAAGACTTTGCAGGAGCTCCAAGCGAAGCAGGCACCTGCGGCGTGGGTCATGAGAGTCGTTACGGTGGCTATAGTCTTGATCGCGCTTCTCACTTACGCTATAATGCCGAGGCTATGACGGAGTGGCATAGGACTGCAGTCACCAGATTGAGGCCAGGCAGTGATGTCTCACCTCGGCCGACTCTCGAAGTGGACAATAAGTCTCACGAAGCACAAAGAGGATCCGAAGCGCTCCTTTCACGAAACACCCTTTGTTTGTCTGAGACAACAACTCGGGACCTTTGGCTTCTGGGTTGGCGAGTCCACATACACCACAATCTCTCACGCTACAGCATCACAAACACACCCGACCTCAATATCAAACAACAAGAACGACCAATATATCAAGACAGATCGCAATGCTTTCGGTAACACTAAGTGCGTTACTAGCTACCCAGCTCGTTGCTGCAGGCACGGTACCGCGAGATGCAGCGATCATCACCGTCACCGAGACCTCTACACATACTACGTACGTCACGGCCGGGGTCACAACCGTGCCATATGTCAACACAACCTCCAGCTACAGTTCAGCAGCCTCGAGCGCGTCGGTAGCACCGGATATCCATCCCATCAACGGTCTGCCGGCGGTGCCAGCCAGTCCATCCAACACCTCTCAAACACCTGTTATCATCGTCCCGACCCAACAAAGCTCTGCCACTCTGACACCTGTCCCGTACAGAACGTACACGCCGTCCGGCTGGACTCCCACGACGACGTCCACTCCATCTTCTCAGCACACCTCAAGCTCGAGCTCCATTTCGACCAGCTTCTCTCGCACTCTCCTCGGTCCGGTTCCCACGTCGACTCAGCTGCAATCGAGCTCAACAAGCGCTTACCGCACTCCACTTGGTCCAGTTCCTACGTCGACTCAGCTGCAATCAGGCTCAGAGTCAAGCACGAGCGAGAGCAGTGATGGGATGATATCTAACTCTGGTAGCGACGGGGAAGGCATGATAGGCGCGAGACAGTCGTGAGCGACGCACAGTGAACGATCCAAAGGCAACGAATCACCAGTAATGACAAGGACGGGTTACGCAAAGTCGTATACTTGACCCTGTGCTTGTTGGAACCAAGCATTCGGGACATGGTAGCTGGATGTGTAAAGGCGCTACTTAACTTGATGACTTTCCCCGTTACGTGTACCTACTACATGTACACCTCATCCAAAGCTCCCTATCTGCCCTCGACCGCCGCCAATTGGTCGTCTTATCGCGCTGCCCCACTTTTCTTCACACTTCACACTTCACACTTCACACTTCACTCGGGGTTTCTCTCCCCTGTGGTCCTATAAAATGCTGACCATCGCGTCGTCCATGTCACGACGTTGCCAGCGACAAATGCGCGTTTCCCCTGCTTTACATATACCAATGCAGTAATCTGTATACGCACCGTACGGTAGGCCGAGTACTGGATTACGTACCGAAAACTCTACTCCACCTCTGAGAAGAGCGAACATCCACCAAAGCCTTTCCCATGCCGCCCTTGGCCCTTGGCAGAGGAACATGGAGTATCCTGCCTCACAACAGTCACGGTAGGCATCGAGCGTACCATCTCTGTTCCATGTCATTGCCATCCTGAGATTTTCCATTATTGGACCCTCCAACTCCTCCCTCAAACACACCCGCGAAACATCAATCTACAGCCCTCAAACCAAGCTACTTGATCCCCCCAGCTTCGTCAACAATCATGACAGAGCAAACCCGAAGCCACGGCCGCGGCGGCGCCGGCAACATCGCTGCGAAAGCCAGCACCACATCGGAAGCCAAAGACTTCTCCACCCCGACCATCAAGTCCAATACCTACACTACCGGGCGTGGTGGTCAAGGTAGGCGTCCAATTCCCTTCACTGGCATTCGACGAGGATCCACTGACAACAGGTCTTCTTCTACGGCAGGCAATATGGCGACCAATCTCGAGAATTTCCCCGAATTCGCCCGCGCGGCCCAGGACGTCAATGCGCCGGCGCATCACGAGAAAGAGACGCGTGGGACGTATCATTGGGGGTAAGCTTTCACACCGTCCTTACTCTCGAGGCCTCCGCGCGCGACGTACACCTGGCTGACTAGTGTCTCTGCGTTGGGTGTAGACGAGGCGGCGAGGGCAACATGATGACCGTCGGCAGTGACAAGAGCAAAGAGCGTCCCGGGATGGATGGCGAGGGGCAACAGCGGCGAGGGAGTTTCCAGGGGATCATGGAGAAAGGGAAGGAAATGCTGGGGTTGGGGAAGGGGAAGCCGCTGGGTGGATCTGCTGTGGTGGGAGGCAAGGAGGGGAGTCCTGTGGTGGAAGGGAAGTGATGTGGTGCGGATGAAGTCGGTATTATGGTGTATTGGCGTTGTGGCGCGGTTCAGGGGCGTGGATACATGCTCGGGATGCTATACCCAAAAGCCGGCGTCTGGGCGTCAGATGATGGGCTGGGGAAGGATTCGGAGCTCACATCCGGGTCGCGGTTCGTTGCAGCTAGCCTATCATACCAAGTAATTGCAAGCGTTATGTGACAGGCTCCCAAGGCTCGCTACTCCAAGCCGCGCGACATGAGGAACGACTACACGCACACATGCACTACAAGATTACAACACAGTAGACTACAACGAAGAGAGACGTGAAGAGAATTGAAAGTACGCATGTCTACCCGAGACCATCTCAATTTTGATACATACGCCGCACCAAAAGCACCCTCTGCCACCAAAAGTACCGACCCAGAACTCCACCGTCCCATTCAGCAGGGGATGCCTTCCCGGTAAAACACAACCCCCTTCTCACTCCCACCACTACACCCGCTACCCACCAGCGCTTTCCTCCCATTCGCCCGCAGCGTATAACATACTGTCTCGCGACTCACCCGGAACCCCGTTTTCCGCCACCGAGCGTTGAGCCAGTCGGTCAACGCGTCGGCGCTCTCGTGCCAATCGTGGGCGTCGTAGCTGGAGAGGAGGACATCGACGACTGCATCGGAAAGGGGAGCGTGCGGGAGAGAGGAAAGGGAGGGGGTGCAGGAGGGTGCTGAGGTTGCTGTTCGGGTAATGGGGCGGGAGAGGAACATGGTTTCTTTCTTTTCGTTGGTTTGCTGTGAACGGAGTGGTGACTGTACCTGTTGTTTTTTCTACTTCTTGACGAGGCGGTGCGCAGGAGTGTTCTTGGCCGGCAAGATGGATGCTGCGATGTGCTACGGTTGGAAGGAGAAGTGTTCGGGTTTCAGTGCAACAGACCTTGGGTGCAGACCTTGGCTGGTAGCTGTGGGGTGCATTGTATAAGTAGCTGGGTGGGAGTGCTTTGTTATTGTATGAAAGAGGCGTCGCACAATGGTATAATAGGCGTCTTTTGGCTTCTTGAAGACAAAGAAATGCTTTCGCGTCTGCTTTGAGCCGGACATCGCTATTGTGCAGTCGGGCGAAGGTGTGCAGATCTGATGCGGCAAGGTAAGATGGGATCAACGATGGATTTCTGAGGTCCTGCCGCAATTCTCGAGATGACTTGACCACAGCTCTTGCGTACTCGTACACATGACCTGCAATTTGCTAAAATGCCTCATTCGTAGCTCTCAGCCATGGTGGTCGCGAAGGCTTTGGTCAGTGTCATCATGTTGTTAGACTGAGACCTCACTCCTGCATTCTGCAATGGCTGCCGTTTTACACCGCCATAGTGCGTCCAAGTCGATCTCTACAACAGACATTGACAGCGCCCTCGCAACCAGCCGATCTAGTCCAGAGCCGGCGTGGTCCTGCGGAGACAATGCTGACGACTGCGCGAGAGAAGACTCTGCAACACAGCTATCTCGTTTCGTCCAGCCCAACAATACTGCGGAGTCGTGATCCGTCAGGTGATGTCGATGGCTCTGAAAGCACAAAAACATGGGATCACATCATTGCTTGCTCGGGGGCGTCTCCATGCAGATATCACCCGTCCGCGATGTTTGCGTCGAAGGAAGCGCTTGTTCAGCCATGATGACTGCGAGAGCAATCCAATACGCATGGCTGGTATGTCGCTGCCTAGCCAATGTTAGGTTCAGGGTAACCATTCCTTTGTAGTAATGCGCACATTCGACCGGCCTGGTGAGGTGAGGTTCGTCCGGCGAGGGCACGGCACGAATTGAAGATCCGGTTCCGACCGATCGGAATGGCTCCGTCTCGGAATTCGGAGGAACAAGAAGACGCGGAAGTGCACGTGGCGCCATCGAACAATCGCGTAGCGCGACTCGGAGTCGGCCAATGGCAGCGTGGACTAGAGAATGATATCGTCGGGGTGACCGAGCAGAGGGTGAGGGAATTGTGCAGATACGTCGGCGTCCGGCTCGCGATGTAGCTTGCAGTCCGCTTCGTTGCACCACCACCACCTGATAGAGGTACATCATCGTAGCAATCTTGTCACTTATTTGTCGTTGCCTGGCAATGGACTGCTTACCTGATTCGGGGATTGCTGTGTCTCGCGTGCGGAATCGGAAGCGGGACTGGGTTCGACACAAAACTCACATTCCGGAATGTCTTCGTTTCCCTAGCCGACAGGGCGATGGCGTTAGGAGTTCGGCCGGACTCTACTACCGCTACCCACATTAGTAAACCAGTGACTACATTATTGAGTTGCCTACACACCCCCAGAATGCACCTGCTTGCTGACTTCCATCTTTAACTCGGTCTTCTTCAAATACAAAGGCGCGCGCTGTTTCGCCACTGCACATCTTGGTGGTTGTGACAAGCACTGGATCCACTTTACCCCAGTGCCTGCCAAAAACCCTACTACGACATCAACACCAGCCAAAGTCTATCTGGCTTTCTCTTCGACACACACCCACGACCCCAGACATGGGTCTCTTCAGCAGGAAGAAGCCCGAGAATCTCTCAGCACAGCCGACGACCGCCGCAACTCCAAGACCTGGCTCCGATGAGACAACGCCTGTGGCTAGTACCGCACCGTCAGTTCTCGACAGGGAGAAGGCAGATCCCGCTGCCACTGGCGTCGTGAACAGCACGGAAGCTCGCTCACCATCGCGAGAGGACGAAAATGCGCTCGAGAAGAGAATCGACTCCCTCGGCGCGGAGGGCGAGCATCCCGAGGAGGACGGCATCGAGTATCCCGGGGGTCTGCAATTGGCGCTCATCACCATTGCGCTGTGCCTGTCGGTGTTTTGCATGGCTCTCGACAACACCATCATCAGCACTGCAATTCCCAGGATAACGGACGAGTTCAAAGCGATTGACGACGTCGGCTGTGAGTGTTCCGATCTGGTATGCACCACGATTACATACTAATCAAAGCACAGGGTATGGCTCCGCGTACCTGCTCACCACCTGCGCCTTCCAACTGTTCTTTGGCAAGCTCTACACCTTCCTGTCACTCAAGTGGATCTACCTCGCCGCCATCGCCATCTTCGAGATCGGCTCCGCAGTCTGCGGCGCTGCCCCGAACTCCACAGCCCTCATCATCGGCCGTGCGGTCGCGGGCCTCGGGTCTGCCGGTATCTTCTCTGGCGCCATCCTCATCGTCTCGAAGACTGTCCCTCTCAGGCAACGCCCGACCTACATGGGTGGTATCGGCGGCATGTATGGGCTTGCGAGTGTTGCTGGACCACTTATGGGAGGCGCCTTTACGGATAAAGTCTCCTGGCGCTGGTGTTTCTACATCAACCTTCCGATAGGCGCGGTAACGCTCCTTTTCATTGCCCTTTTCTACAAGGACGGGAAGCGCGCACGGACCATGGGAGCAGGCTGGAAAGCAAAAGTGGGCCTCTTTGACGTGTACGGCACGATCGTGTTCCTGCCCATGATCGTCTGTCTACTGCTCGCTCTCCAGTGGGGCGGATCGAAGTACGCATGGAACAACGGCCGCGTAATTGCCCTCCTGGTCATCTTTGCCGTCCTACTTGTGGTCTTCATCGCTATCCAAATCTGGAAGCAGGACAACGCGACCGTGCCGCCGCGGGTACTGAAGCAGCGCTCCGTAGCTGCGGGAGCCTGGTTCGGTGCGACCCTGGGAGCCGCCTTCTTCATATTCGTAAGCACATCAATTGGAGACACGAACCAACTACCTACTAAAACTGCTGCACAGGTCTACTACCTACCCATCTGGTTCCAAGCAATCAAAGGCACCACGGCCGTCGGCTCAGGTATCCGCAACATCCCCATGATTCTAAGCCTCGTCGTCTTCTCCGCCATCTCCGGAGGAACCGTCAGCGTAATCGGCTACTACACCGGCTTCGTCATCGCCTCGACTGTCCTCATGTCCATCGGCGCAGGCCTCCTCTCCACCCTGACAGTCAATACCGGCTCGGGCTCCTGGATCGGCTTCCAGATCATCTTCGGCGCGGGAGTCGGCCTCGGTATGCAACAGACGCTGGTGGCTGTTCAGACCGTCCTGCCGACCGAAGACATCCCCATCGGCACCGCGATTGTCATGTTCGCGCAGACGCTCGGTGGCGCCCTCTTCATCTCCGTGGCGCAGAACGTCTTCACCAACACGCTACTGGGTAACCTGAAGAAAGTCGTGCCCGATCTCGACCCGGCTGTAGTCTTGGCGACCGGCGCGACTTCTCTCCGGACTGTCATCCCCAGCCAGTACTACGCTGGCGTACAAGTGGCGTACAATTCGAGTCTGATGAACACATTCTACGTGGCGGTCGCTATGGCGGTGGTCTCGGCTGCTGGCGCAGCGTTCATGGAATGGAAGAGCGTCAAGGGCAAGAAGATTGAGATGGCTGCCGCGTGATCTAACTTGATTTAGACTAATTGGGTGTGCATGTTCGGGAAGCGTCGGCGTTAAGGATGAGGATGTACAGGATAGAGACATCTCTTCGCTCCAATAGGGTAGCAATTGCATAATCGGATAGAGGCCAGAATACACAGTAGCTCCGGAGGGCACATTTCGCTCCCTTCATGCTGACTGAATGTTGCAACCACGCACGTGATGCCATGGTGCTAGTGACTCGTTTCCGTTGTGTCACGTGCTCGGGCCGAGACAGCCCACTTTCGAGGAACCTCCACCATCCACAAACACAACCCAAACGTTCATCAATCAATCAACAAGCTCCGATCACCAACTCCACTGCCTCCCTGCTGGACTGCCTCCACCGCAACTAACCCCCCTACGACATACACACGACACGAAATAGTGATGGCGAACGAGGTACGTTATACCCAGTTGTGAGAGCTTCGCGCGGAGGCTGCGCATGCCTCCTCAACAAAAAGCTCCAGCATACTCGAAGCTGCTTTACGTACCATGAACAACCTTGCTGACTCTGTCAATCACAGCGTGAAGGGTATGCAGCTGCTGCCAGCGATGCGATGCCGTCCGTGTCCAAGTCCTAACAGTTCCCACAGCAAGACCTTCCTCGCCCGGCTCTGCGAGCAGGCTGAGCGCTACGATGGTACGTCATGCGAGCACCTCCAACTCTGCGAATGAGCGGTCTACTGACATGGTATCGCAGAGATGGTTAGCTACATGAAGGTGCGCACGCCAGATCCCGGAGGTTCCGAGCGTTGTGGACTGAACACTGACATGTGGAACAGGAAGTCGCGAAGGTACGCTCACACCACACGCCGGCCGACCGCGCGATAAGCGTGCTACCGCCGCCGTAAGAGACTGCAGCGAGCGATACACTGATTTCCATGCCTGGTGTTTAGCTCGGCGGCGAGTTGACAGTGGACGAGCGCAATCTCCTGTCGGTCGCGTACAAGAACGTCGTCGGCACGCGCCGTGCTTCGTGGCGCATCATCTCCAGTATCGAGCAGAAAGAGGAGGCCAAGGGCTCGGACAAGCACGTCGGTATCATCCGCGAGTACCGCCAGAAGATCGAGCTGGAGCTTGAGAAGGTCTGCCAGGATGTGTTGGATGTGCTCGATGATAGTCTCATTCCCAAGGCCGAGACTGGGGAGAGCAAGGTCTTCTACCACAAGATGTATGTTGCAACTGCACAGCCACAATACTGGCTTGTGTGCGTTGTTTCGCGATATTGGGTAGACAGCTGACATGCTGCGTACAGGAAGGGCGATTACCACCGCTACTTGGCGGAGTTCGCATCTGGCGAGAAGCGCAAGGGTGCTGCCACCGCTGCGCATGAGGCCTACAAGGTATGTAGATGACTGCCTTCAATCTCAGCACACGACACCCGCTGACTCCCAACGCAGAGCGCCACCGACGTCGCTCAGACCGAGCTGACGCCGACCCACCCCATCCGCCTCGGCCTCGCACTGAATTTCTCCGTCTTCTACTACGAGATCTTGAACTCACCGGACCGCGCGTGCCACCTCGCCAAGCAGGCCTTCGACGACGCGATCGCCGAGCTGGATAGTCTCTCCGAGGAATCGTACCGTGACAGCACGCTCATCATGCAGCTCCTGCGCGACAATCTGACGCTGTGGACTTCCTCTGACGGCGGCGAGCCCGAGGCTGCTGCCGGCGAGACCAAGACCGCCGAGGACAAGGCGCCGGCCGCTGCTGCTGCGACCGAGGAGAAGCCGACCGCGGAGACGGAGCCGGCTACTGCGTCTTAGGCGTTGCTGCCTGAACCTCGGCAAAGCTCCCGCAAGCGAGTGTCTGTGCGTGCTTTCAAGGCGTTGGTGTGATGGAGCGTGAGTCACTACTGTGCCCTTGAGCTCGTCAAGAGGGGACAACACACACGCTACTGTCTACAGGGTGACGGAGGAGGGGGCGGAAGCGCGCGGGAACAAAACAACTTCATCGAGGCCAAATGCGATGTTCCTTCCTATCGCATGTAAACCCCCCCGGCTTCCTCCTCATCACAAAACTCGTCCTCCTTGGTGCGTTAGCGGGATTCATCATCGTCTTCATCTTAGCCAGTATCGGTGTTCAGCAGTCAGAGTGTGTCTCGGGCGACTCAATCGGTCGCGGTACACCACCTCACGGTCTCTACGGAAGGAAGGAAGGAAGGAAGGAAGGAAGGAAGCGAGTAGTAGCGGCTATCTAGTTGTGGAGAGAAATGAAACGAGACAAATTTCCACTCATCTTCTTCGTTTCATCATACTGTTGTCATCTGGTTGGTGCTCGATGGAGTACCGTATGGGCCTTGGCGCGGGCTGTGTCGGGACAACCTCGGTGGCTACCCGCTTCCACTTCACCTCAAGCGTCGACGGGAGGGTTTACTCCACTCTCGAAGTTGTGCTCCCAGGCGTCAAACACAACAGCCTGTAGATGAGTCACTTCGAGCGATGAACCGTCCTGGGCGCGAATGCGGATCGGTGAGGCGAAGGATTGTGGCGGGTGGGCTGGCCATCTCCACTCTCCACCAGCCACCAATTGAAGGAGCCGGCAAGACGCATGATGAGCCGGTCCGTTGGTCGTCCAAACAGGTACGGTGCATGTACAGTCACTTTGCACATGCGGTCATTGTGGTTTCTTGGGACGGAGAGTCGCAGAGCCAATCAGAAGGCTAAGAAGCGACAAAAGCCCCATTTATACACTGTTTTGAGCGACAGGAAGGTGCAGCAATACCTCCACAATCTGACCGGCGATGAAAGGTGACTTTACCTCAAGCCTTGACTCACAAACGAGGTTTCATGTAGGCAGCAGTTGATGCCTAGAGTACAAGAGACATATCAGACGGCATTCATCTCTCATTACTTCGCCTGACCACCTTTGCACATCCATATCAATATTGACACACAGTGACCATTTGAACAACAAAAGCCATGGCGTCCACCGGAAGCCTGTACTCGCAGACCCTGCAAGACATCACTAACACCAAGCTGAGCGAGCTCGCCAAACGCCGCGAGTCCTTCGAGCAACACCGGACCCGAATCCTCGCCGCTGCCCAGGGCGACAACGACGTCGCCGGCAGCCTCGTCGCCATCTCCGACATCATCGCGACCTGCTTCGGCATCCAAACCGTCGATGGCCAGATCGTCCGCGGTAGCACCGAGCACACCGGCTTGGAGATCGATCTCAAGAACCTGGAACGGTTCCTGGCGCAGGCCAAGTACGATCCCACGATCTCGGCGGCAAATCTGCTGCAGTGGCGTTCTAAGCTACTTCGTCATGTCGAGATCCAGTCGCTGAAGTATACGTACGCTTGGCTATATGGTCAGCTTACTACCGAGTGGCTTTCTGCTAAGGCGCCACCGGCGGTGCCGAAGACTGAGGATGCGGAGATGGAGGACTATGAGCATGTGTCTGGTTCTAAGAGGCTGGAGGCTCGCGCCAAGTGGGAGCAGTCTGTTTTTACGGAGACGACGGTCGACCAGTCTGCTATACAGACGATGCTGCGTGGGTTATTTGAAGCTTCGGGGGATGAATCGAATGCTCTGCCTAAGGCGATGGAAGCTTTGAGAGCGAGCGTCAAGGAATTTGAGGAAAAGTTCCTCACGACTCAGAAGTTTAGCGAGTATACGCTCCGTTGGGCCATCACCGGTCTGCTCGCTTCGGATCTTCTCACGAACGAGAAGAGGGAGGCTCTCCGGGACTTCAGCAGCAACGACACGATCTTGCGCGAAGTCGCGGACGTGCTCAACATGCGACTTGCCGCTCTCCAGGACTGGACGTGGGGCGATGAAGTCCTGGTGGAAGAGCGCAGGCAGCTCAACGGCACGTACAACATCTACCTACACGAGGATCTCCTGCAAGCGCTTTTCTTGCAGCAAATCGGCGTCACGTGGTCCGTTTTCTGGAAGAAGACGTTCTGTACCCATCGCAAGACCAAGGATGTGTGGAAGCGGCTCGGGGCAAAGGTCACGTTCGCCGAGAAACAGAGACGGCAGCACTTTCTCGGGTCTACCTCAAAGGGACCCAGTGTGACGTCCACGAAGCGGAAGTTGTTCCGACAGCAGTACTTTGTCTCTCAGCTACTCACACACGAGAATGAGGACACGCAGGGCGAGGAAGGCGCCGAGGAGGCGAATTTCGAGGACGCGGCCATGATGCATCAAGCGGCACCTCAGGCACCAGGCAGACTCACACAGATGGCGCGGGCGCGGATGAGTGACGTTATCCAGGCACCGCGGAAGCAGCTCGCTAGTAAGGCTGCTAGGAGGTCGGTACCGTTAGCCGATGAAGAGGAAGCCGAGGACGAGGAAGACATGGGATTTGCGCTCTACGACGAATATGAAGGCAAAGACGAAGACAGCGATGAGGATGATTTTGAAGACCAGCTCCGGAACCCCATGGCGGCTAAGCAGAACTTGCTTCACCTGCTGTCGTCCGACATCCTTATCCAGACCAGGCTTCGAGGCGAGATCTCCTGCTTCCGCTCCCAGATCGATGACCTCTACCCTCGACTCCCGCACGGCGCGATCAAGACTGTGCTCGAGTTCTTCGGCGTCTCGAGTGCCTGGCTGCAATTCTTTGCGCGGTTTCTGGAGGCCCCGCTGCGGTTTATGGACGACGAGACGGCGGAGCCCCGGCGGCGTAAGACGGGCACACCGGGCGCGCACGTGCTTAGTGAGGTTTTCGGTGAGGTGGCTCTGTATTGTCTTGACTTCCTTGTCAATCAGAGGACTGATGGTGAGATTCTGTGGAGGCTGCATGAGGACTTTTGGTTCTGGTCTAGTCACGACAAGTGCGTTGGCGCTTGGTCGACTGTCAATGAGTTCGTGCGGATAATGGGGATGAAGACGAATGTGGCTCGTACGGGTTCGGCTCGTATCCGGCGAGACGCTGGCCGTGAGAATGGTCTGGCGTCTGTGGACGTCGGAGCAGAACTTCCACGTGGGCAGATCCGATGGGGTATGCTGTATCTGAATCCGGAGACTGGGCGCTTCGAGATCGACCAGTCGATGGTGGATACTCATATCGATGAGCTGAGCCGGCAACTGACGGACAAGGACAACAGCGTCTTCGCCTGGATCCAAGTCTTCAACAGCTACGCAGCGACGTTCTTCACGACTAATTTCGGCAAGCCGGCGAATTGTTTCGGCAGACAGCACGTAGACAACATGCTCGCCACACACAACCGCATCCAGCGAATGGTCTTCACCGGCGGGCGCTCCACCGGCGGCGAGCAAGGCGGCAGTTTCGTCGAGTACCTCAAGACCGTCATCGCAGCCCGCCAAGGCATCACCGACATCCCAGACGGCTACTTCTACTTCCCCAAGGAGCTCGGCGGCCTCGAAGTCCAAAGCCCCTTCATCACCCTGCTCCAAGTCCGCGATACCGTCCTCGCCGACTCTGCAAAACTCTTCCAGGACTTCGAGGCCGCGGAATTGGAAGCCTACCGCGCGGCTAAACGGCGCTTCGAAGACGGCGAGCCCCAGCGCAAACGCCGCCGCATCACGAATACCAACCACGGCTACCAGCCCGAAAACCCAGACGATTTCCTGACCTTCGAAGAGTACACCCAGTACCGCGAGGAACTGAACTTTGGTTTCCGGAACCAGCTGGTGGACGTCTTCAACCGACTTCTCGAGAAGCCGACGCCGAGCGCGCTGGAGACGGATGCGAACGGAGAGGTCATGACGATGTTGCGGATGCTGCCGACGGGACGGCTGTGCAACTGGCATCGGATGCTACCTTATTGGAAGCATGTCGTGCAGTTGTATGGGCCGGAGATGCTGGAAAGGTTTGGGGGGTTCAAGATTGTGGAGACGGGGTTGTTGCCTATGGGGATGGTCACGCTGTTTCGGAGTGGGAGGGTGAAGTGGCATGAGTAGGGCGTGCTGGGGATTTGTGCGTGCGTGTTCGGGTGTTGGGTACCTATGAGGGTCAGTGGTGGTGGATTTTACCGTGAGCGTCTTGGCCACCAGTTTGGGAGACATGTTCGACGGCCACTGAACAAGCTGGTTGCCTTATAATACTGCTGGGAGGAAGGGCGCTCGGTCTAGCTATCTCATCAAGCGTGATACAACCCTCCACAGCTTACTCCATTTGTCCACCCTACAAGTCCTGGCGCTGTGATTTCGCCAGTGTAGTAGGTCTCTTCGTGACGGATGCCGGGGCAAACGTCCCTGGTCAGTGGATCTCGGGTGCGCTTGACCACGGTCGACGGTGTTGCAGTCCGCTCATGGGCAGTAAGCCATTCTCGCCTTCAAGCTGCCACTGCGTCTCTCAACCTTCGTCTTCTCCGACTTCATGTCTTCATTACCCGTTTGCCCCACTTCGCTCTGATAGCCTGCCGATAGGCCGGGCAACCGGGTACCAGAGCACATCTTCATCTTGAGCGTGAAAAGCAGAGCGATGATCGAGATTGCCTCAACAGTCCAATTGTTAACCGCTGTACTGAGCCTCTGTTGATTGCAACATTCACGACTCGAAAATGGACGACGACAAATTCTTCGCCATCGCCCTCGAGGAAGCAAAGAAAGGTTTCCAAGACGGTGGCGTTCCGGTATGAACCTCTCTTTGCATTGGCTCCTGGCAGTCCAACTTACAGGACATACATAGATAGGCGCCGTACTCGTCTCAAAAGACGGACAAATGCTCGGAAAAGGCTGCAACAAACGGGTTCAAGAAGGCAGCGTCACCAAGCATGTACGTCTTATTCTCTCAGCGTTATCTACCAGCTGCGAATCCAATGGCCACCCGTACTACACACCCTCACCCCCACTGACTCCACCGCAGGGCGAAATGTCCGCCCTCGAAGCCTCCTCCCCCGGCACCGGCCTTCCGCCCCCCGCCACCATCTACAAAGGCGCCACGATGTACAGCACGCTTCTCCCCTGCGTGATGTGCACGGGCGCCTGTCTGCTGTATGGTATCGGGCGCGTGGTGTACGGCAGTGGCGCGGACCAGAATCTCAAGTTCGATACCGTGAAGATACTCGAGTCATATGGGGTCGAGACGGTGTGTTTGAGTAATAGGGAGAGCGAGGAGATGATGGCGAGATGGGTGAGGGAGAATCCGGAGAGGTATGGGAGGGAGCCTTGGGCGGAGGGGTGATTGTTCCACTCTTGCGGATGATCAATTGCGTCCTCCAGGTGAACCGACCGTCTCATCGCCACACTCGCTCCCTCCCAGTATACGTGCTCTCCCTCACGGGCAAAGCCGTTAGTGCAAGTCTCATAGTGGGCTTCCGAGCCTCATTGCTAACATGTCGTGTCGCGCGCAGCTTTGCTGACGTGCTCTAATATTTCATGACGGGCGCTAGTGCATGTCAGTCCTTTCACACTCCCGGCAGTCACAGTGACTTACAATGCGATTCGTCGCGTTGTCAGGTGCCGGCTCCAACGACTGCGTGACTTCCAAGGCGCTACTCTGACCTGCAACCGTCTTACGACGAGTACGGTACAGCGCACCACGCGCCGCCTCGCAAACCTATCAGCATAGGAGACAGGTTCGATGACGTGTTTGTCAAGACATCTTTCTTCCGAGTCAACAGTATGCTTGACCTCCGCTGCACTCATCGAGAGACATGCTTTGTGATGAAGTCATCTATGTAGCTGAAGTAGCCCGGTTCCGTGACCGAGTTATTGTGGTCACCATACGGAAGTTCCTTCCAGACTACAGTTTTCGACTTGCACAGCCGGAGTAGCTCCTTCATGTGCGCAGGCGGCACCATTTCATCCTGAAGTCCGCTGATAAACAATACTGGAATATCGGTGATCTGCGGTATCATGTCCTCACTCCTAAAGAAGGGGGTGATGTCAGCAATAACATCGCTCTCTGGACAGTACTAGCCATACCTCCAGTACTCGTGGCAAAGCGGTGTCAGGAACCTCGCAATTGGCATCACGCTGGGAATCATCTTGGCTATGCTGAGGAACGTATTCTCGAGGACTAGGCCTTTGATGTCGCCGGTGCCCTTGTTCTTCGCAACCAGATCGATGCTGACGGCACCGCCAAGGCTCTGGCCATAGACGACAATCTTGTTATGCTTTAGATCTTCACGGGACCGGACGTAGTCGAGCGCAGTCTGAGCGTCGATGGCGAGGCCTTTCTCGTTCGGAGTGCCAGTAGATAGGCCATAACCACGATACTCTACCATGAGCGTAGTGCAGCGGATATCGTTCGCTAGCACTTTCGCTATGGGTAGCCGATGACCCGCGTTGCCAGCATTGCCGTGGAAGTTGATGATGGTGACCGGGCGCGCTCTGGATTTGTTGTCAGGTTTGATGAGAAAGGCGCTGATGGTCTCCCCGTCGGATGTCGGGAGCATGAGCTCTTCGTAGTTCTCAATATGGAACTGTGGCGGCCGTGGGACCTCTGTCCGAGCACCTGGCGGCAGGTTCCGAGGGTATATGATTTCGCTGCCAAATGGTCAATAGGAGGCTAAGGCATGGTATCAGATGAAGGCATACTTCTGATAGTAGTATAAACCACCGCCCGCGAACGCCGCAAGACTGCTGCCCAAGTAGAAGGGTATCCTTGCGTACGCCCACAACATGGTGGCCATGCTGAGAGACTTGTGCTGGAAGAACTGCAGCTGTTCGTTGAATCAACTCGCTAGTCCAGACGTCTATGTGTACTTGAAGGATTTGGCGACTGTATGGGCCTTACAGGGGGTGAGTAGAAACGTCTGGCTTCATGTTGACCGAAGAAATGTCGTTGACCAGAGTGAAACCTCAGGCTGCAATTCGGAAGTCTTGGCGCGGTTCGGAACCTCTTCTTCGGCGAGACGGTTCAACGTCCGGCCTCGATCGTGCAAACACCATCACTACATGTATATCTTGTTGACCATCCAGCGGAGGATGATAGCATGATGGAACGATGTGCTGTTTAGGGGAGGGCGGATCTGAACAGGAGTCGCCGAAATGGCGATTATGAGGGCTGAGGAGATTATGGGGGAGCCCAAACTTGACAAGGTGAGCAGGGTGTATGCTTCGGATGAGGTTCGGTATTGACACGACCAGACCCGCCATATCAAGTACTGGACGCGGTGTCTCAAGACCTTGTTGCCCCATCACTATACCAGCAACGAGAGTAACCGCATGTATCTGGCTTACTTCATCGTCTCAGCCTTGGATCTACTTGGAGCACTGGACCATATTTTGAGGGAAGACGAGAGGCGAGGCTATATTGACTGGATCTATCGCTGCCAACACCCTAATGGAGGCTTCAGAATGTGGCCTGGGACTGACTTTGGGGCGAGAGCGAATCGTGAGAACGCCCGCTGGGATCCCGCCAACATACCCGCCACCTACTTTGCGTTGGCTACCCTGCTCATACTTAAGGATGATTTTAAGCGTGTGCATCGTCGAGATACTCTTGCGTGGCTTCCTCGGATGCAGCGTCCAGATGGATCGTTTGGTGAGACGCTTGTCAGTGATCGCATCGAAGGTGGCCAAGACCCGCGGTTTGGTTACTGCACTACAGGCATCAGATACATGTTACGTGGCACAGGTGCGGGCGACATAATTGTTGACGGCCAGACAGTCAGGGACGTCGACGTAGACGCCTTTGTCCGCTGTGTGAGATTGGCGGAAGTAGGTACTCTGGCATCACGGTCTCGGATCGTCGCTGATACCTACGCTAATGCTTCGTATTACAGGCACATGACGGTGGAATCGCGGACGCACCCTTCCACGAGCCTCATGCAGGATACACCTTCTGTGCTGTCGGTGCATTAGCTTTCGTTGGTCGACTGAATACACAAGGTCCGCCTGCAGAACAGCCTCCAACAGCACCTTGCGATCCTCAGGCGGTGCTATCATGGTTGATCTACCGGCAAACTGAGCTTACTGACCCTGATGCGGGCGTCGACTCGGAGTTTGTCAAGTCGCAGGACATGAGCGATACGCGCAAGAAGGGGGATGGCATGACGAGCGAAGCGCAGGTTGATGGCACGGTACCGGCGCATCAGGATCCCGAGTGCTCAGCGGGCGTCACTATGTTTGATCTTCTTGTCGACGGTGCAGGAATGAACGGCCGTATCAACAAAGTAGCGGACACATGCTATGGCTTCTGGGCCGGCGCATCCTTGCACGTAATGCAGCAACCGAATCTATACCATCGCGAGGCCGTGCGGAGATACCTGCTCGGCAAAACACAGCATCCTGTACTCGGAGGTCACGGCAAGTTTCCAGGAGATCTGCCCGACCTTTTACACAGCTACCTTGGTTTAGCGGCACTTAGTCTGGCAGGGAGTGATCAAGTGAAAGAAGTCGACGGCGGCATGTGCTTGAGCAAGGAGGCACGCTCGAGGCTCCCGGCTATTTGGGAAAGCTTTGCAACCGCCACATGACAGGTCTTTGCGAACAGCACGGAAGAGCGGCTCCTGATCGGACCACGACCCTATCATCATCAGGAAGATCAGGAAAGCGACCTATAGGACTCGCCATCTTACGAGCCGTTCGAAGGACCAAGGCGTCCTTGCCGGTGAGATTCATTTCACCAGACTGCCTTCTTGGACGTAAACTAGATTACCACGATGCCATTGGTACGTCCACCGCCGAGCCACAAGTGCAGAGAGCACTACTCGCTTTTGTAACACAGAGCGTGACGTTGGCCGTTGAGTGTAAGGTTGAGTGCTGCACGGCCACAAACGTCTGCCACGCGACTGTCACTGTCGGCAAGCTGCAGATGGCATGCATAGATAGGTCTCCACGATCGACACGCCCGGGAGCACGATGTTCAATCGTAGGCCACGCACATGGGAATACCTCGAAGTTCTGCGACTCCATCTCTTAGGCTTCCCCAATGCGGAAGGTGTTGTGATCGGCGCCGCAGCAGCCCGCCATTGAGGCAACGCCAAGCTATCCAAGCTATCTCCTCCCACGCCGAAGAGCTTGACCTTCACATCGCATGTCACCCAGCACTGCAGCTCATTACCGTATTAGGGAGTTGACGTTGTATTGTCGCAGCGTTGAAATCGCACGAAGCATACCCGGGCACGCAATGATGCGGGCCATTCGAAAGAGGAGAGATAACAGATCGGCAAGCGGCAGTACTGTAGCATTTTCGCCACCTTAGGCATGCCCCGTGATGAGTGTGGCACTGATATAACACCAATATAAGATGAGTTGGGCAGCCTTCTCCTAAACGTCACACATAAGTTCCTTCGCAAACATGTCGAACAATGGCGGTGCCCTGGGCATCGGGTCCGAGAACTTGGAACTCGAGAACATGACTATCAAGGAACTCGAGAAGGATGAATACAAGAACTCATCAAGCGAACCCAGCTCAGTAGCAGAAAAGGGCGACGTCGTCGACATATACCAGACGGAGACGAACCGAACCGAACCGGAACTCGACATACTCTCACACGAGGAACAATTCCCCATCGACCCGGATGCGGAAGAAGAGACTCAACAACTGACGTTCAGAGCCGTCTTTGTTGGCTGCTGTCTTGGAGGTGTGATCGCTGCTTCGAAGTACGTCCACCAGCCCGTTCATGTTGATGTTGAAGCTGACCGGAACGCAGTATTTACCTAGGCCTGAAGACCGGATGGACGTGTGAGTACTATTCGAGTATCCCTTTCCGCATCGAAAACTGACGAGAACCTGCAGTCGGTGCATCCCTCTTCGGATCCATCTTCGGCTTTGCCATCCTCAAACCTCTGTCGAAGGCCCTGCCATCATGGGCAGGAGGTGGGTACTTCGGCCCGAAGGAGAACGTCTGCGTGCAGAGTGCGGCCACCGCAGCCGGCTCCCTGGGCCTCATCTTCACCAGCGGCATACCCGCGGCATATCAACTTGGCCTCCTCAACACGCCAAAGGAGGATTTCGGCAAACTGTGCACCTTCACTCTCGCGTGTGCTTACTACGGCATGTTCTTTGCCATCCCACTGCGCAAGCTTTACATCCTGAAGCAGAAACTTCCGTTTCCTTCCGCTGTCGCTGCGGCGTACACCATCCGGTCGTTACACACGGGCAAGAACGCGGAGGCTAATGCGAAGAAGAAGACGAAGGCCCTCCTCATCGCTTTCTGCCTCGCCATCACATGGCGATGTGTGTCAGAGTACGCACCAGGCATTCTTTGGGATTGGCATTGGGGTTGGACACTCTACAGCATTGGCTGGAAGCAGGCCGTCAAGGTCGAGAACTGGTCGTGGATCCTCGAGTCAGTCGGCCCTGAAGGTCACCCTTCGTGGGATCGTTGAGACGCTTGCTGACACCGTGTCCTTCTGCATAGGTTCACCCCAGCCTTCATCGGTGTCGGCTTCATCGCAGGTCAGAACGCTTCGTACTCTTTCTTCGGCGGAGCGATTGTCGCGTGGGGCATCATCGGCCCTTCGCTTGTGCAACTTGGCCTAGCATTCGGAAAGCCCGTGGATCCAGTCAAGTATCCCGGATATATGAACTACATGAGCATGGTCCTGGACGACCCTGTCAATAAGCCATCACCACGTTACTGGCTCGTCTGGCCTGGCACCATGCTCCTCCTCGCCGGCTCTTTCGCGGAAGTGGCCTCCAACTACAAGACGATCTATGCGAGCATGGTCCAGCTCTTCGAGCCCCTCACCCATCGCTTCCGCAAGCAGGACGTCAAGTACGACGAGAGCCAGCTGATTGAAGAACCCTGCCCGCCCTCCGAAATGGTGCCAATGTGGATGTGGGGCGGAGGGATCATCATCTCCATCATCTTCACCTGCTTGATCATGGGCCTCCAATTCAAGCAGAACGTCGGTGTCACCATCCTCGCCATCTTCTTCGCCTTCCTCTTCTCCTTCATCGGCGCCGAGAGCTGCGGCCGCACAAACATCATCCCCGTCACCTCCATCGGCAACGCCTCCCAGCTTGTCATCGGCGGCACCACGCACGGCCACGGCAGCATCTCTAACCAACAGCTCCTCAACATCACCGGCGGCCTCCTCGCCCTCGGCGCCTCGGAGCAATCCGCCGACATGCTTGGCGACCTCAAAACCACCCACCTCCTCCGCGCCTCACCGCGCGTGCAGTTCTACGCCCAGTGCTGCGGCGCCATCGTCTCGGTCTTCATGAGCGTCGCCATGTACGTGCTCTTCAGTGAGGCGTATCCATGTATAAACAACCTTGCGCTAGCCGACAAGTGCTCCTTCTCCATCCCCGACGTGGGCGCCTACCGCGCCATCGCCGTGGCCGTCACCAGCACCTCGCTGCCTGTGCCTAGGTCCTCGGGAATCCTGTGCATCTGCTTGTTGGTCTGGGCGTTCGTGCAGACGTTCCTCAAGTACCGCTTCGTGCCAGCGAAGTATCATGGATACATTCCAAACTTGGTCGGTATGGGCATTGCGTTCATCCTCAACACAACGACGTACCCTGGCGCCATGGCGTTCGGCGCGACGGTTGCGTATTTCTGGAAGAGAAACTACCCAGCGGCGTTTGGCATGTACTGCTACGTAAGTGTCCCTCCTGTTCAAAGCGCTGTTGAGTACCAGCTAATCGAAACCGCAGGCGTGTGCAGCAGGTATGATCGCTGGTGAAGGACTCGGAGGCATTGTTGGTGCTATTCTGCAGATTGCGAAGGTGTCCGGCAACTACTACGGCACCGCTATCGGGTGTCCGGCTGGCGCCTACTGTGGTTGAAGGACGATTCCAGAAGTTGGGAGTGAGAGCAGAAATTTACGACGGGCAAGCTGTTATGCAACTCAGCCAAACCCACAGATAGATGAGTTTCGACCTGTATACCACCCAATTTCCTTCACATGACCGCACACCCAACCCCATACATCCCCCGCTCCACCTCGCCCCTCACCGCGAACCAATCCGCTCGCCTCTCCGCAAAGCCCAGCACCTCCTCCACAGTGAACACCCCTCCATACCGCTGCGTATCAGCAATAATAACCGCCAACTCCTTCGCCTGCATCGCCATCGTCGTCGACGAACTACCCTTCGCAGCCATTCGACTCCCCTTCTTAGCCCCGCCACCAAAGTACGAAGCAGCCGGCGCATCAATCCGCACCAGATAAATCTGGCCCAACTCCCTCAACGCCCGAAAATACGGCCCGAGCGGTTTCTGCCTCAGGGACCCCACGAAATCGCTGTACAGATTGATATCGCTGATCAGCTTCACGGAGCCCTCGACGGAGATCCGCTGCCGCTTGATGTGCTTGCACAGCGCGCCGAAGAGCCGGAGCCCGACTTCCTGCGTGAAGACGTCGAGGATCGTTTTGTCGGTGCTGCCGAGGAGCATGGTGGTGTGGCCGCGGAGGGTGGCGACGATTTGGTGGGCGGTGGGGGTGGAGCCGATGTCTGTCACGCCATTGCTGTTGTGATGAGGATGGGGGTGTTTAGGGTCTTTGGCTGTGTCCAGGGAGCCGGGATTGAAGTCCGTGGCTTGTTGGGTGCTGGCGCAGAGGTATTCGACTTCGTCCATTAGGACGTCGATGCCTTTGTTGAGGCCTGCTGCGACGCGTTCGTCGAGCATTTGCTCGAAACGCTTTTTTTCTTTTACGGCGGGGTCGAGGAAGTCGTCGCGGTCGATTAGTTTGGTGGCGACGAGTTCTTGCGCGTAGAAGACTTCGATCATTTGCTGGATCAGGTCGCCGACATTCACCAGCTCGAGGAAGGTGACCAGAGGCTCGACGCCGACGGATTGGACAGCGGTATCACCCTCACTAGCGCTGCTGGACCTCATTTCCCGCACTTGCCGCGGGTTGTAAGTACTAAGATGCCCGACCGCTTTATCGAAACCTCTCCTCACGTGCTTCTCCCCCAGGACATGTAACAATGTGACGAACACCGCCTCGCACTGCTCCTTGGCCGCTTCGCCGTGCTTCCCACCCATGCGCACCATATTGGCCGCTCGTTCAATCGAAGCCTTGGCAAGGTGCGTCAGGTTTAGCGCGACCTCGATGCTGAAAAGGGATCTGATGCCCTCCAGTCTTGAGTTCATGATCGCCGCTTTGGCTGCGAGTTCCGTAGTGGGTGCTTCCTGAGCAGGCGTACCCGGACGGTTCACCGGCGTTCCGGAGCCACCCGTCAAAGTAGGTGTCCTCGATCGCGACGGCGCTGTGGCCTCTGAAGCCGCAGCCGTGCTGGACGGTACGGTGACGTTCGTAGTCTTCGCACCTCCGAATGGCGAGCTGAGTGGAAAGGCTGGCAGGACACTGACCGGCATCATCACCACTTTCCTGAAGCTCGACAGAAAGTCACGCTTCGCTGCCTGCCGGTTTCCATTTACTCCGGCCATCAAGAAGCTTTCTGTGGAAGCTTCTTGCTCCGATTGCCGCTTCTCCCACTCGCTGACTTCCAATTCCGAGCTAGAGCGAAAGAACGAGAGTTCCTCGGCAAGGTAGAGGTCAATGTGCTTTTCGTAGCATTGAATCATCATCTGCTTCGCGAGCTCGGTGACAAAATTGGAGGGAGATGCAGCAGAGGGCTTGAGGCAAGCGAGGAAGTGGAGAGCTTGGGTGAAAGTTCCTGACACGGCTTTGAGGTAGGTCTCCACGCCGTTCTTGCTGTGCGCTTCGTCGAACAGTGCGGTGAGGTAGGGGTCGATGGTCTCCTCAGATAACCGTGTACAGAAGGGAGTCAAAACGTCGAGTGTTGGTGGGAAGACGCGGTCGATGGTTTGGGCTTGCTCCAGCATGATTGATGAGAGCGTCTCGAAGAACTTCTGGGAGGGTGCAAGATCGATGTGGCCCGGTGCTACGGCTTCGAGGCAGTCGAGAGGGTCTCCAGCGCGAAGGGCGTGGGAGATGATGGGGTGACTGGAGATGAAACTCTCAATTACGGCAGCGCCCCCATTGATTGTGACCAGTACGTGTGCGTAGCGGTGCATACGGCCGTCGATGTCGCCTGCGGCGTAGCCTTGCTCAAATTCGCGTAGAACTGCGTTCTCGAAGACGCCAATCATGCCGTCGAGGCGAGCTTCGCGCTCTTGCCACCCGGTTGCGAAATCGCATTGTGCGAAGCGTTTTAGGTTCGCCAGGATCTGGGCTTGCTGCTCAGGGTCACGATAGGTTCGGAAAATTATGGCATCGGGATGGTTCTTGGCGCGAGCAAGATCGGTGTAAAGGGGTCCCAGTGCGCCGTACAGTCTGGCAAATTCCTGTCTCGCTCGTCCACGGATTGATCGCAGAGTCTTGAAAATGTCCAATGCTATACTCGGATCCCAGGCCTTCCCATCCGCGCTCGAGGATGAGCTGGGCGATATGGCAAACTCCTCAAAGCCATCCGCAATCGTGCCCCTTCTCTTTAGTGTCGGGCTCCGCAGCTTGTCTAACGACTTTCTTTGCCGCTCCTCCTCCACTCCAGCATCGAACAGCGTCACACTCCCTGCATGCCTTCTCCCGACACCTCCGGCAACCCCATTCCCACTCCCTGGCAGATTGACGCCCGTCCGCCTCGCCTGCTCCACCTCCCTCGCCCGCTGCGCCTCGGCTTTCCGCCTCATCGCCTCTTCGACCCGCTGCCGCGCCTCATGCTCGTTCCACACCCCGATCGTCTTCAATTTCTGGGTCCATCGTGTATCATCGTAGACCATCTCCTGCAGCCGGCGGGAGACACGAGCAAATCGCATCAAGTCCGGAATGGGACAGAAATCCAGGATGGTAGCGATGAGTTCGGCGGGCAGGACGGGCTTCGAGGCCACGATCTGAGTGGCTCGTAGCGAGGCCAGCACATTGTCGCTGCTATGGCGTCCGGCATCGTGAAGCTGTGCCTTCCGGATTTGGGCAAGGTTGCGTGAAGCACGCTGGCTGCCGCCATTCGTGGGTGTACTACGGCCGTTCATATCGAGGGCGTCGCACGGGCATGCAGCGCCCGACCTCGATATCGTTATATTCAAATCTTCTCTTCCTCTCCTCCGTCGATTCCTCCGAACGGCTCAAAGCGGCTGCCTCGACGTCGATGTCTTAGTCATCGCCGACCATTCCAGGTCCCGCAATTCTCCGCACCCATTCGCTCACTTACTCACTCATGTGCAACCTCACCTTCCTTTTGTTGTCCGCTTCCGAGATCATCCAACGACCTTGACTCCCAACCATGCACCCTCGGACCTATGCCCTGAGCAACAAGTCGGTCCCTGGCGCGCTACTACGACCCTGATATGCATCCACTATGGCGCTGCATCTGCGCTAGAATAGCCTCCGATTGGTGCCCAACCCTGATGGCCAATGCGGTGCTGCTAGAGTGAATGGCGTTGGTCCAGCCACTGCTCCATCATCATCAGCGAGACCAAGGCACACACGCAATCTATACGAAGTGCAGTAAGTTGGCGCGTTGCACTCGCCCAACTTCAGTCTCAAATCTCTTCCTCCCTTCTTTCGTACAACATTCTCCTCCCCCACCCCTCAGCATCGCATCGTCAGCATACCAGCATCTATCGTACAGCTTACTCGACCCATCCACCTCTTAATCACGGGCATTGCAACCATCCGACGAACACACACCCGGCACATTCCCCAAACCTCTCCAAACCATGTGCCTGTTCAAAGTGAAGGAGGAAGAAGAGTACCCCGTCGCCCGCGTCAAACGAGTCACCCGCGTCCGCCGCTACGAGTCCTCTCCCCCGCCCGAGCGCATAGAACGCAGCTCATACCACCGCGAAGAGCGCCGCGCCCCATCATCCACAGCCCCTTCGACAGTGCCTCCACCTCCAAGCACACACCGCGCCGAAACCGTCCGATCCCGCCGCACCTCCCGCGCTCCTAGCGCTCGCGCACCCAGTGTGCGAAGCACCACCCGCTCCCACTATGTTGAAGTCGAGGAGGACGAGGAGAGCGAGGAGAGCAGTGAAGTATCGAGCGAGGATGTGAGGTCGCGGGCGACGTCGCATCGTACGCGCAAGACGGCGAAGTTTGTCGCGCCGCCTCTGAGCGAATACAGTGTTCATGAACGGGAGAAGGAGATACGGCGGGAGAGGATCGTTCCGAAGCCCGAGTTTGAGACGTACCGGTATGTCAATGCGCCGCCGGAGAAGGAGAATTACAGGCGAGAGCGAGAAAGAATCACGATTGAGGATGGCTATGGTAGGGGGGACCAGGACTCTCGGCGTTGACGTGATGGTCATCGGCGGTGTTCCTTGTTTTTCCGGCGCTCGATGGGATCTGTGCTTTCTTCGGGCATGTGAGCCTCCGTGGAGAATTCGAAGCGTTGATGTACAGACCAGATGCTTTCAGCTGGTGTAATAAGGCATGGGCTACATGAGATTATGAAGGCATGAAGGGGCAGTTTGTGTCGAGCGTTGCAGCAAGCGTGATGAAAGCGTGTTCGTGAACAATCAACACTCTACTTGAATCTCAGCCAGCCTGTCTTCTCCAGCTGTGTTCTGTTCCACAACATGCTTCACTAGACTGCGTGTCCACTCGATTCATCCAGTCTTCTCTTCTTGCAATCTTCGCCTGAAGCGCGACCCTAACGTAACTTATGTTGTCGAGGCATGTGAGTGATTGCCCGATGTGGTCCGTGCCCACGTGCCTTCTTCGAACTTCTCCGAGATCATTACCTTGCATAAGCCATACAAACACACTAGGAGTCCCGCCACCCACGTTATACAGACAGCACGCACATCATCGTGAATTGAAAATCGCCGCATACCTCAGCGTCGCAAAGCTGTCCCACCTGGAAGCACACTAGTCAATGGCATACGGTTGCCTACCAGCATGAGCGATCGAGGTCGCCGCCATCATGAAACTCTTCATCCGCGACCAGCCTCGAGCCATCGCCTTGGCCACCGAAACCCACGTCCTCATACTCCGGCATAACCCCTCGTCCGCGGACGTATCGCGCAATACATCGACGACATCCATCGCCGAAGGCGGCGCACCGCGCTGCATCGTCGAGTTCTCGCCATGGGAAGCCCAGGATATGAGCTCGTACCGCTCCCTCTCCTCCATGAAAGTTCACGGAACCCTCGGTCTCGTCACAACCAAAAGCGGCGACGTCTTTCTGTGCGTGGTGAATGGGAGTTCGCCCGCCGCTACCGTTCGTCCAGGCGAGACCGTACAGCGGATCTTCAGCGTGGAGTTCCATTGCCTGACTAAGGCCGACTACGACCACTTGCTGACTGACCAGGCCAATCCATTCCCGGCCGATGGACTGGACGGCGACGCACATGAATACGGCGGGCATCGAGAACCGCTACTCGAGCACCCTTGCATGGAGATCAAGAAGCTGCTGAGTGGCGGTAGCTTCTACTACAGCGCTGATTTCGATCTCACCAAACGGCTGCAAGACAGGTCGACGGGAGGCAGCACAGTCGCGATCGAAAGTCTGGATGCCGGCTTCTTGTGGAATACCTTCATGATACAGCCGCTAGTGGACTTCCGATCGCGATTATCGGAGCGAGAGAGGGACGCACTGGATCAGTCCAAGATCTTGACCTCTGCGATCCGCGGGTTTGCCGCTACCGTTACCGTACCTGCATCTGCCTCACCGGCAAGAATGCGAGCGGAGGGTTTTCCCTCACACATGACGCTCATCTCCCGCCTCTCGTGTCGGCGAGCAGGAACTCGGTTCAATGCTCGCGGCGTCGATGATGACGGCAACGTCGCCAACTTCGTCGAGACCGAGACGTTGTTCTGCACCGACTCGCTCTGCTTCTCCTACGTTCAGTGTAGAGGGAGCGTCCCGATCTTCTGGGAGCAAGCCAGCGGTCTGCCCGGGCAACAGAAGATCACCATCACACGTTCCGCCGATGCTACACGTCCAGCTTTTGAAAAGCACTTTGATGCGCTAGCTCAGGCGTACGGCGATATATTTGTGGTGAACTTGCTGAGCGATGAGAAGAGTAGTGAGATGCAGATCACGCAGCAGTATGTGCAGCATATCAATGAGAGCTCGCTGAATGAACGTGTTCAGGGTGGAGATGGGAAGGCGAGCGAGCACATGCATCTACGGCACTACAATTATGACTTTCACGCACTGACGAGGGGACCGAATGGATACGAGGCGGCCAGTGGGATTCGGCGGTGGATTGAGTCTTCTGCAATTTCCTTCGAATTCTTTCTGTCTCAACAAATGGACCAGATCATACAGAAAGACGGTCGAAAGCACTCGGTCGTTGGCTCCAATGTGGTGCTGGAGCAGTCTGGAGTTTTCAGAACCAACTGCTTGGACTGCTTGGACCGGACGAACTTGGTTCAGACGATCATCTCACAACTCGCTGTCGAGATCTTTTTGAAGCAGCAGAACGAGCGGAGCCCGACTTCTGACTTTTGGGCTCGACACGGCACGCTCTGGGCGGATTGCGGCGACGCGTTGTCCAAGATCTACGCTGGGACGGGGGCCCTCAAGTCATCTTTCACGCGGTCGGGGAAGATGTCTCTTGCGGGTGCGCTGGCTGATGTGCGGAAGTCAGCGCAGAGACTGTATATCAACAACTTCGAGGACAAGGGGAGGCAGAATACGATTGATATGCTGCTTGGAAGACTAATGGGGCAGATGCCTGTGCACCTCTACGATCCCATAAACGACTGGGTCACCGCTGAGCTGAACCGAAGAGTTGCGGAGTACTCCAGTACGGAGCAGATCAGCATCTACGTCGGCACCTTCAACTTGAACGGCAAGACGGCAGGACCGGAAGACGATCTGTCGTTGTGGCTGTGTCCAGAGTTGATCCGATCGCAGCCCATGCCGGATATCATGGCGATCGCGTTCCAGGAGATTGTCAATCTGGACGTACAGCAGATCATGTCCACAGATCCGCACCGCCGGTCGGCTTGGGAGGAGCTCGTCCGCCAGACACTGAATACAAACGCTCGGAGACGCAAGTCAGATGAGTACGTTCTGCTTCGCGGCGGCCAGCTAGTGGGTGCCTCGCTCTCGGTCTTCGTGAGAGCCAATGTGCTGCCTTATATCAAGAACGTCGAGGGCGCGGTCAAGAAGACGGGTATGAGCGGAATGGCAGGCAACAAAGGCGCGGTTGCCATCCGCATGGATTACGCTGATACCTCTCTCTGTCTCGTGACTGCGCACTTGGCCGCCGGTTTCGCGAATTACGAAGAGCGAAATCAGGACTACAAGACCATCTCCACTGGCTTGCGCTTCAACCGCGAGCGAGGAATCGAGGACCACAATACGGTGATCTGGTTCGGCGACTTCAATTATCGGATTGGAATGGAGAACGATCGTGCGCGTGCGCTCGTCCGGAAGGGAGATGTAGCGACGCTATACGAGAACGACCAGTTGAACTTGCAGATGGTGCATGGCCGGACCTTCCGTTTCTACACAGAAATGACGCCGAGCTTCATGCCGACGTACAAATACAATCTCGGCAACGACGAGTACGATAGTTCCGAGAAAGCGAGAATACCAGCTTGGACCGACCGGATAGTCACTAAAGGGGACAATCTCCGGCAGCTAGTCTACGATACCGCGCCTTTGCGGTTCTCGGATCATAGGCCGGTGTTTGGATACTTTCAGTGCACTGTCAGTGTTACGGAGCAGGGGAAGAAGGACCACATTAGCAGTGAGCTGTACGCGAGACGTCGCGCCACGGTTGGAAGCCACACGGCTTCCAAAGGCGACGAAAGCGACGACGAGAGCTTGCTAGGCTACGACTCCGTGGAGCCGGGCCTACCGCCCGCGAGCTCGGAGAAGAGGAAATGGTGGCTCGACGGCGGAATGCCGGCGCGGTCGACGGTGAAGCCGCCTACGAACGGGTACACGCCGAACCCCAGCAGACCCTCGAATCCCTTCTCGCCCAGCTCGGAGCCAGATTGGGTCAAAGTGGACAGGCCCGCAGACATGCCTGCCGCGAACCGCACAGCGCGGGGAAACAGCACTCCTCCTCGCTTCCCAGTGCCAAGAACCACGGCTCCAACCCCTGCATCCACCAACACCCTAATATCAGCGCCTCCGCCAAAGCCCCCTCGCCCCATGTCCACGGCGGGAGAAGAGCCAGAAAGCCGCGTCCACCTCAAGCAAACCCTGCGTAAACCCGCCCCGCCCCCGAAACCCAATAAACCCACTCTCCTCCGCTCCTCGAGCTCCCACTCCGCGGCTTCAGTATCGAGCTCCCGCTCCGCCGCGGTTCCGACGCCTCCCGCCCCGCCGGAGCCGAGGAGGGTGTTGAGTAAACCGCCGGTAGCAGAGTCGCTGCGTCAGGTCAGCGCCACCGCAGAGCAGAGCTCGCCGCGGAGCTCCGCGATCCCGCCGCAGCCTCCTCCGCCTAGGGCGCTGAGGAAAGCCGCGACAGCTTCGAGTGCTGAGGCGCCGGGGCTGCCCGCCAGGCGGGTGACGAGCGGACTGATGGATTCCGGGGGAGGGGAGGAGGAGGAGCTGAGTGGGTGGGCGCCGTTGGTGCCGAAGTGAGGGGTTGAGGTATAAAGTAAGGCAGTCGGGACACGGCCAAGCTTACAGCGTTGGAAATACATTGACCTACATGAGCTCCCCGGTTGCAATTGCATGTGTGGCGCATTTCGTCGGTTGCACGAGGACATGTACTCACCTTGGCTGCACGATGATGATGGGGAAAGAGGAGAGATCCGTGATCATACCGTCGTCTCTCGACCGTGGTCGTGAAAGGGACTAGCTAGCTAGCTCAGCGCGCGGGTGTCCCATCAGCACGGCAGGAAAGCGCTACGTGCGGTCCTCCACGTCGTCAGTCTCGGTTCCCACGTGGCGGAAAACGGAGCGCCAGCGCTCATATCCCACGTCCACGCCACGTTATCAACAACCCCCATCTCACTCCCACCGAGCCTCCCATCCTCCCCCTCTACGCCCCCTCCCCTACTCCATCGGCGACGTCGCCGCCCCCCGTCCCCTCCCAAAATACTCCCCCCCCCTCCCCTCCCCCCCCGTCCTCCCGAGCCTCTGCAACGCAGTCAACAACCCCGTAGCCCCCTGCGTCAGCGTCGCGCACGCCACCGTATTCCTCCTCCCCACCGACACAGTGAAAACATCCCTCACGACGCCACTCCCCCCCAATCCATTCGCCCACTCAAACACCACCTCGTCCTCCCGATCGTCCCCCGCCACGAGCAAAAACTCCGGACCGCCCGTCCCGGCCTCCACGGCTTCCGCGCGCAGCAGGTCGAAAATCCGCTGCGCGGCGCTCCGCTTGCTGAAGTCCATCTGCTCGATCAGCACCGCTTTGCTGATGGGCACGGCGTGGATGCGCATGGAGCGACAGGCGGAATTAATCTGATCCGCGGCCTCCCCCGCGAACCGCACCGCGGCCTCCTGGTCCCCCGCCTTCTCGTACCGGAACAGCAGACTGCAATGCCGCTCCTCCACATAGCTCCCCTCGAGCCGGTCCCCGTAATACCCCAGGTTCCCCCGCACCTGGTCCTTCCACACCGCCACGCCCGCCGCGTCGGGAAACTGCCGCCACTCGGCGTGCCGCGCGCCGTACTCGCGCACAAAACACCCATTCTCCGCGATGAGGCCGAGGGCCGGCAGCGTGCGGAATAGCGCCTCGAGCTCCTCGGGCTCGCGCCCGGACATGACGTAGACGATATTCCGGGCGTCGGCCATGAGGCCCTCGAGGGCGTCGAGGACGCGCTGGGGCGAGGAGAGGGGGATCCCCGTGCTGGTGCGGTGCGGGGCGAGGGTGCCTTCGTAGTCGAGGATGAAGACGCGCTGGGCGGCGGCGGCGGCGCGGTAGCGGTCTGCGAGGCGTTGGACGGAGAGGCGGGGGACGGACTGCGAGGCGCGTTGGCTATGTTCGTTGTAGACTTTGTCGAGGGCGAGGGAGAGCTGGTGGGCCCAGTGGCCGCCGGTTTGGGTGGTGACGGTTTTGTGGAGTTTTGTCCAGCGGGCAGTCTTCTCTGCGTCGCCCATTTCGAGAGCCTCTTTGATCGCATTGGCATGCTGTTGGTAGTCCCATGGGTTGATGGAGATTTGCGGACCGCCGAAGACGGCCGCACTGCCTGTGAACTCGCTCAGGATCAGTGGCCCGTGTCGCTTTTCACGACCGGTCCAGCCTTTGCCGTCCTGGCAGTAGATGTACTCGTGCGCGGTGAGGTTCATGCCGTCACGTAAAGCGCTGATAATCAGCACGTCGGCGACGGTGAGTAAAGCCATATACTGCGAGAAGCCAATATCCTGCTTGAGGAAGATCAACGGCTGATGTGCCAGCGTCGAGTGCACCGAGTCAATGCGTGTGCAGATATCGGAGACGGTACTCAATAACCCCGACTGCTCGCTCGAAGACGAAGCGACTTGGATGAGAACCACCTTCTCGCGCCACTCGGGGTGCTTGTTGAGGAAGAGCTCGTACGCGAGTAGCTTCTGCCGTACGCCGCGGACATTGTCCAGCTTGTCGCGTGCGACAATGATTTTCTTGTCCTTGTAGCGCTCCTGGATGATATCGATCCACTCCTGTACTTCCGGCTCCTTGCGCTCTTTGTCCATCGCACGGAGGTTCAGACCGATAGGCTGACTGGTGACGTTGACGAAGTGGTCGTCCAACTGCACGCCCTCCGCCGTGGTCTCCACGGTCAAGAGACGACTGCAGGTCTGCAGGAAGTGATGCGTGTACTCATCCGTCTGGAAGGCAATCAGGTTGGCGCCGAGCATGCCGTCGAGCAACGCTTTGCGTGTCGACAGGCAGCGGAAAACCTCGGATGACGGGAAGGCGGTGTGGAGGAAGAAGCCGATCTTCGCATCGGGCAGTTTCTGACGAACCATTGCCGGGACGAGCAGCAAGTGGTAGTCATGGATCCAGATCGTGTCGCCGCGCTTATAGCTGTCGATGATCTTGTCCGCGAAAGCTTGATTCACATTGCGGTAGAACTCCCAGCTGTGATCGGCGTAGGCCTTGCTCTTCGGATGATCGGGAACTTGGTAGTGGAAGATGGGCCAGAGGATGGTTTTGCAGTAGTGCGCGTAGTGCCCGTCGAAGTCCTTATCGCTGACAAAAATCACCTGCGAGTTATGATCGATGACCATTTTGTCGTGGATGTCTTCCTTCAGCGCCTGCGGGAGGGTGTCGGTTGGAAAGCCGATAGTCCCAATCCAGTGAATCTCAATCTCGTCCGACTCGGCCACAGCGCGAACGGCATTGGTAAGTCCGCCATTACCCTGGATAGCGGGCTTGACCGTCCACTCTTTCCCCTCATAGCTCCGGTCGTGGCTGCCGGCGCGAGAGCTCCGCGAAGTAGGAGAGACACGCTTGCTCGCCGCCCTCCTGGCTTCCTCGCGCTTCTTCACGACCTCCTCGTGCACCTTGGCAAAGTCGAGGATGGAAGCCGAGGGCAGCAAACCGGCTCTGGACTTGGGCTGGTTGAAGATGGCCTGCACGCCCCAGTCCGGCACGTGCGCGTCACTGTGAAAGAGCGAGCGAGGATCTCCCGGCTCACGGGAAAGGAGCTTGTCGGTGCCGGGTTTGGAGGCGAAGATGTCGTCGGTGATGCTCGGGGTCTTTGGCGGGGTCGGGCCATCGAGGATGCTGAGAGAGCGTTGACGGATTGGGAGGTCGATACTCGAGGCCCTCCTTAAATCCGCAGTAGGTGGCGGGGTACTCGACCGTCGCGCCGCTGATGAGGGCGGCTTGTGAAAGGCGACGGTTTCGGGAAGGAAGCTAGATGTATGCAGTGTCAGTCATGATACATCGGTGTGATTGGGCGGTGAGTTGACTTACAGTGAGACGTGGTGGGTGGCCATTGTGTTGCGTGTATTTCGGTCTTGTCAGTTGTGCGGATGAGCTTGGTTGTCAGTGCGGGCGTCGATTGTCCGACTCGAGTCTTGCACCCAACAAACTTCTCTTCAACGTCGTCGCCGTCGTCGTCGAGGTGCCTGCCAGATCAGAAGTGCAGAAAGGGAAGTCGTGCAGCAATACGTTGATGAGGTGTTGATGTAGTTGGAAATCCTCCCGAAGACCCTCCGAAAGCTCCTTCCCTTTCTCCCTCCACTCAGCACAACTGAGACTCACCTGATGTGTTTTGGCTGGATGGCGATGCGCACTTTCCCTCGGCAGCGATACCTTAGCGATGAAAATGCCTCTCAATCTCACGTGACGCACATGAGGGTCAAGTGTGTCGAGTCGAGGTTCAGGATGTTGATTGACAACATTTGATTGTCACGTCAAGCTCAGTCATGTCATGTCATGCCGAGTCAAGTGTCGATGTTTGGGTTCATGTTGTGATCGCTCGAGAGTCGAGACCTCGGGGTTCAGCTCACGCCCACGCTAACATACCGGGCCGTTCATCCCGGGGTCCATGTGGGGAGTCTCCCGTAGCCGATAAGGCTTAGCGCGATACAGCCTCGTGTGGAACCTGACGGAAAGCTTCCCGTCGTTCGGTCCAAGCCATCAAGATGGCCCACGACGATGATGATGGCTGAGATCAGTTGAGTCTCCAACATCACGTCGTGCAGCGTGGTTTGACCGTCACACAATCGTCAGTCTCACGCAGTATTGATCCCAACACAACGTCAGATTGATGGAGGTCTACTGTAACCCGCGGAATGAGACATGAACACATCTGCCATTACCAAAATCTCATCTACCCCACCTACCCACGCCTCTCCACCCCAGGAGGCTCGAAGAAGTGCAAAGAGGCTCCCCCCACCCCATCTCCCTACCCTCATCATCTCTATCCTCTCCCCGCAGGAACGAAACCCCCATCCCCCCCCCAATCGTCCCCAGATCCCCCGATTCAATCGCGTCCGACGATCGGGTATACTTCGCGCGACGCACCCGTCCTGTGGAAAAGAAGCTAACTATAATCTCGCGCCAAAGCTAGTGCTTCCAGAGAAATCGGTCTAAGAGTAGGGTACTCGCGATGAGGGATGAAGGGAAGCAAAGCCCAGAATCCCCAGCCAGCCGTGTAAACGCCGTTCGTGTCGTCGTTAGAAAAGAAGTCTGCAGTGCCAAGCTTCCGCATCGAGTCTCTCTCCACATCCTCTCGTCGTCCTCGACGTCGAGTCGTGCATCTGTCTTTTCAATCCCCCGCAGTAATCGTCGCCGTACTCTCCCCCGAACTCTCGCTCATCGACCGCTGCCCCACCATGCCCCCCCCCTCCTCCTCCCCTCCCATCTCCACCGCCTCCGCCTCCGCCTCAGCCGCAGCGTCCGCGCGCCGCTGCGCCACGACTTCGCGCGCGTAGAATTCCACGAGCATGGTGCCGTAGGCCTCGATTTCCTCGACGGGGATGGAGAGGCGGAAATCGTTGAGCAGGAGGAATTGCAGCTCCAGGTGGTTGAGTTCTTGGAGAGGGAGCCCGCCGACCTGGAATCACACATTGGGTGTTAGCTCCTCTTGCTCGGTGTGTGACGGGGATGGAAGGAGGGAAGGATACACACCTTGGCGTATCGCGAGTTAGTATAGAAGATATCCGAAAAGAACTTGCTCGCGCACGTCACGCCGGCGATGACGAGGCGATGGATGTTGAAGCTGTCCACGACGAAGAAGTGGGAGAGGTTGTACGGATCCGTCATCTCGGACGGCTTGGGCGGAAGTCCGGGCGACTCGGCTTGCTGGGGGCGGCTGTGAGGCGTGCCGGGTGTCCCGTGCTGTATCGAAGTCTCCAGCGATCCAGACGGAGGCGGTGTGGCGGTCTGCGAGGTTGCGGACGGTGCGCTGGATATCACACCCTCCATTTGATCCGCTGCCGACTCTGGAGACTCCGCAGACTCACTCGCGATGCGGTTCTGTTCGAAAGCTGGCTGGTTTGCTTCGCGCAAGCTTTGCATAGGAGCTGCATTCACCCGTTCCGTCATGCGGTCAAAGTACACCAGCAAACTGAGGAAGACCTCGTAGCTTGTCGGGCAGTACTTGTTGATGCGGCTCAGATAGCTCAGGATGGTAATGCTAGGCACGTTCTTGCCGTGGAAAGCAAGCACGCTGTTCGTCTGGGGCGTCATCTGGGAAGCCTGCTCGAGGTGCGCCGGCTGCCGGTGTAGATGCTCGTGTTGTTGGTCGTTGGTCGTCGTGATCTTCGTCAGGAGGCCGGCGACCATTTCTATGATGTGCTCCACCTTCATTTCGCTGATCTCGTATTGTGGTCCGTCCGTCTCCGCACCCCGCGATCTTGATCGGCTCCGGCTCCTGATCTCACTAAACGCCCCCATGTCCTCGCTCGCGAAGCTCTGTATGTGCTGCAAATCGCGTACCTTAATCTTCTGTGGGCGTCCTTGCCGCGTATCTGGTGAAGCGGCCGGCGCAAGCTCATTGTTCGAAGGGGTAGATGGCTGTTGTTGCGGTGCGGGTGGAGGAGGTGGTGCGGTGTTGCCACCTATTCGCGGACTCGGCGGTGGTAGTGGCGCACGAGGCGCGTTCTGCACGGTCGGCGCATGTTGTGCGGGTTGTACACCAGAAGAGCTGGGTGCTCGTGGCCCAGACAAGGACATAGGTCTCTCCGCCGCCCGCGAAGATGTGCGGCTTCTGCGGGGCTGTGGGCTGGCGTGTTGCGCTCGCGGCGCGGGTACCTCGGGGTATGCGTAATTGGAGTGGCTGATGGAGTGGCCGAAGAAGGAGTTGACGGCGTCCAGTACCACTGAGCCCATCGTGCGTCGCGATGGAGGTATCTTTCTCTTTGCGGGGCGGTGTCTGTTGGTTCCGGGATGTATATTAGTAAGTCGTCCTAGATGTAGAAGGTGGGTGATGTTGTGGAAGGGATAGATCGCGGGTGCAGGTGTTGGTGCGGCGGCGTTTCAGTCGGTCTGGCAGAAGTCGATCGGTGACACGGTGCAGGCATGTGAAAGTCGAATCCGGTCGCGTAATCGATGCCGGATAAAGTACCGTTATGGGCGGGAGTGAAGAGGATCAGGGAGGGCGTCGCAGGTGGCCAGTAAGGTAGGGTGTAGGTGCAGTCGCGGGACATGAGATGGGTGGTGGAGGATGTCGTAGAGAAGGCACAGATGGAGTAGTAGGGCGAGTTGCGGTGAAGGTACGGTAAGGCACAGTAGGACGATCTGTTGATCGTTTGATAGGGGAGGGAACTTGCCGAGACGGCGGGCAATTGACTGCTTACCTCAATAATAATGGCGCGTGTACTGGAGTAGGTCGTGATGCTCGTCGCGAACTGTACACGAACTGAATTGGACAGTACATGCAGTGTATGTGGGTACAAGTAGGTGTTGTTGTAGGACTGCGCGTAATAACATCTTGAATCCGAGAGAGTGGGATCTGGCTCCGAGCGACGCTCAACAGCCACAGCCACATGCAGGCGATGACAACGCTCGCCTTGGCGCCCGTCATGTGAACGGCGTCCGTGGAAGGAAACGGCTGGGACTACAAGTAAGGAACACGCTCCACATGGCTCTAAGGGCCAATTTGCAGTCTTGCTACATGTTGTGCAGAGCACTCATCTTCCACCTGTAACATCGCCAAAGCACCTCCATAGGCCGTAACGAGTTGGCGACCCCAGATCATCGGCGCCCGTCAGCACTGCCTCCTCGCCCGATGTATATATCGTAGCTGCATGCTAGGCCGATGGATAGACTTCAATGGGCAGATGCATGCATGACGGTCCGTCGTTGACCGGGAAGAACCTCCGGTGTATAGTACAAGTACGGCGGCGAAGCCCACATGCTCTCCCAAAGCACGTACGGTCCTCCACTTCTCATCCGCAGTGAGCAGCCCTTTCCTACGGCTTCCCCGTTCCCGGGCCCTCGTAATTGCGGTCCGGCAGGTACAGATGCCGTATCGCGCCCTTCGCCGTCAACACCACCATCCTGATCACACCCCCGGAACTACCATCCCACTTGATCGCCTCCTGCAGCGCCCCCTTCACAAACTTGATTCCCTCCTCCTCCGTCATCCCCTCCTGCCAATTCGCATCGCAGTACCCGTAAATGTACGTCGACCCCGAGCCACCAATCGCGTACGCCTGCTTATGCAACGAGCCACCGAGCGGGATACTGTACACCTGCCCGCCGTGTCTCTGGTCCCACCCCGCGATAATGATGCCCGCGCTCAAGCTGTCCTTGTTGTCATAGCACAGCTCTTGGAACAGGGCGGCGGCCGTCTGCGTGGTGGGAGGCTCGTCGTTGGTGATGCCGTACATGCCGAGGTGGTACTGCACGATATCCGCCACGGCTTGCGTGTCGGCTGCGGAGCCGGATCGACAGCACCAGATGGTGCCGTGGACTTGGGTGAGCTTGTCGGTGACGCGGTTGGCGATGTAGGCGCCGGTCGTCGTTCGGCTGTCGGCGCCGAGGATCACGCCGTCTTTGAAGTTGATGGCCATGATGGAGGTGCCGAGGTTGACTTCGCCGGATTTGAGGTGGTTCATGTCGATGTGGATGCCATCTGGAGAGGGTATTAGAGTGATGGAACACATATCATTGAGTTCTGCTACATACCCTCGCCCAGCATGCCTGTTTGCTGCATGATCATGGTGTTGATGTACTCTGTTGAATCCTGAGGGGTGCTGTCGGCTGTGGGAGATTTATTGCCGCGGATTGTGATTGTGTCCTTCTCAAGACTACTTCGATCGTCTGAATGGACTTGGAAGGCGACTGCTGTGCAACAGACTGTGCGAGATTATAGTAGATGTCTCTTGTACATGTAGGCACTCGAAGGGTCGCGCGTCAAGCTTCCTGGCCAAAGCTCGCAGAGCCGCATGATTCGAGCTAGCGCACGCTAGAGCCGGGCAGCCGATATCGATAAGGGCCTTCCTACACTTCGTTGCCTCCAGCCAACCAGCTACATGTACTCGTACACTCATGTCCTCCGTCTCACTTCAAAACACTCGTCGTTCTTATCGATGAGGTAGTGAATCTCCAACAGCCTTCCGTTATGGCGCCTATCAACGAGTACGCCGTGGTAACCGTCACCTCGGCGCAGGTGCGAGCCTCCGACGACGACTCGATCATCGTCGAGGCTGGCAGTTTCACTCCCGCCCGATGGTTCCTCGAGCATGCGGCGAGCGCATCGAACGACGATGTTGAACCACCCAGAAAGAAGCAACGAATCAGCAAGAACGCTGAGAGTCCTGGGACGCCAGCCCACGACACGCCACCCCAAAACGACATACCGATTCATCGCGTGCGCATCGACCTGCACTTCCCAGATACCCTGAAGTCGACATCGGCCAGTCCCAAGGCTATCGAGGATGACCTTGACTTTGAGGAGGCAGAAGAGGTCTCGGTTGTGCCGTTCGGCATAGACAGTGACTTTGATGGGTCCAGGATCCGTCTCACCGCGCTATCAAAGCTGGGCGCTGTTCTCATGATCGAGTGCAGCGACATACCTCAGTCTGCGCGAGAAGCATTACGCCAAATTGCACTGCCTGGTCAGCTCAGAAGCTCTTACTCTAGAATGAGAGAGAGAACCCATCCAGCGACCCGACTTAGCTGCACATTAAAGCGTTCGCTCGGCCATCTGTACACGGTCATCCGACTCGAAGCCAGCGTTTTCTGGCGATCTGGTGTCTCCGTGTTCCCGTCTGGCAAGCCTGGCGTAAGGACTCTTGTGTACGATGACTACAATCTCATGACGCAGGCGTACCAGGATGCGGCCAGAGACGATATGGATCAGTCGCGGGAATGGACTCCACATGAATTTTACGACAGCGTCCATGTCCCCGACAAGAGCAATGGGGAGGAGGGCATCTACAGTGAGGTGCTCAGCACAGAGTTATATCCCTTTCAGAAACGCGCTGTCACTTGGATGTTGCGCCGAGAAGGCGTGAAGTTTGAGACTCAGCAACTGATCAAGATACCAAGAGAGAAGCGGAAACGGCTGGACTTCTGGGAGCCCGTCCGAGACGTTGATGGCAAAGAGTGTTACGTCAGCTTCCTCCAAGGCATCGTTTCGCATCAGCCACTGCTGGAGAACGACCCGATCTCGGGCGGATTGCTGGCCGAGGAGATGGGTCTCGGCAAGACGGTGGAGATCTTGTCACTCGTCGCACTTCACAAGCGCATCAATCTGCCCACTCGTGAAGTGCTGGACGACTTTTCCGGTAGCTATGTGACACCGTCAAGGGCCACGCTTATCATCACACCAGCTTCTATTCTCCAGCAGTGGATAATGGAGCTCGGCCGTCATGCGCCATCCTTGAGAGTCAAACATTATGAAGGCGTTATTGCTGATGGCAAGAAATTATCCGACGCGAGAGCTGTCCAGGACATGGCGAATGATTACGATGTAGTGCTCACCACGTACCTGGTATTGGGACAGGAGATCCACTACGCTCAAGATCCACCGGACCGCAGTATGCGCCACGCACGCCGCTTCGATCGCAAACGAACCCCCCTGGTCCAGATACAGTGGTGGCGGATATGCATCGACGAAGCGCAGATGGTCGAGTCGGGAGTGGCGGCTGCTGCGCGCGTCGCATGCCGGCTGCCTCGCATTCACAGCTGGGCGGTATCTGGAACCCCTCTGCGCAAGAGCGCACAAGACCTGCACGGTCTGCTCGTCTTTCTACGCTATAAGCCTCTCAGCGACGATGCCAGACTTTGGAGCCATCTCATCACCAACCACCGGCATCTGTTCCGAGGCATTTGGGGTGACATAGCGTTACGGCATACAAAAGCGCAGGTCCGCGACGAGCTGCGTCTACCAGCACAGAAACGAGTGGTGCTGACCGTCCCTTTCTCCGCCGTGGAACAGCAGCACTACGGTACCTTGTTCACGGAGATGTGCGAAGCTGTTGGTGTCAACGCAGACGGCTCCCCGAAAAACGACGACTGGTCTCCCGAGCACCCCGATACCGTCGAAGCGATGCGCTCGTGGCTTGTCCGGCTGAGACAGACGTGCCTGCACCCGCAGGTCGGTGGGCGCAACCGCAAGGCACTTGGTCGAGGTGTAGGGCCGTTGCGCACGATCGGGGAGGTCTTGGAGGTCATGGTGGAGCAGAATGAAACGAACACTCGAGCAGAAGAGCGTCTTCTCCTTGCGTCGACGTTGTTGCGTGCGCACATACTGGGTAACAACGGCGAGGATGCCGAACGCAGCATGAAGGCCCTGGAAATCTATACTGACGCGATGGCTACTACTGTGCAGTTCGTGCAAGAGGCCCGCCAGCGGTTGGCTCATGCGAACGCGGCTGCTGTGGCGAAAGAAGAGGCACATGTAGAGGAAGACACGGACGCTGAAGGCTCGGCGTCCGAATCCACGCCAGAGCTGGGGCGCCTTCGGACGAACCTCCGTACTGCGCTCCAGCTGCAGCATGCTTGCACCTTCTTCGCCGCCACGGCAATCTTCCAGATCAAGACCAACGAGATCCTCACTCCGCTCAACTCGGACAGATTCAAGGATCTCGACGAGCGGGAGACGGCTTTGTATGAAGGCGCGAAACAGCTGCGTAAAGAGATCCTCAAGGATCCCACGCTGAAAGCTGAAGCGACTATGCGGAAGATCAAGGCTTTGGAGAAGAAGGGGACGAAGATGCCTAAAATTGCGGATCTGGAGTTGGCTGGTATTGAGGGGAGGAGACTGGTGGAGAAGAGCGATGAGCTCTTTGATGTCATCCGTGCACAGGTACGTCAAATCGATGGGGCGGCACGGCGTGAAGACGGATTGTATGTATGCACCGCCATTTAGAATCTTGCTGACAATGTCGCTCGTGACAGGTCAAGCACATCCTCGAGATGCGAAGCAAGATGGCAGAGTACCTAGTAATGCCACTCGTCGACGAAGACGGGGAAGACCTAGAGACGACTGGAGAGGAGTACGAGACCTCCACGAAGCAGCAGGACGAGCTCTACGTCTACTTCGACATCGTGAAAGCGATGCAGGCCGATCTGAACAGCTTTATCACGGGCGAAAATGCGCCGCTGGCAGATTGGGAGATGAAGTCGCTCGAGCGAGACGTCAAGAACTTTCTGGATCCGGAGACTGAAAATCGTGCTGTCCCGCACGCCCCTGAGCTCTTCCTCAAGCTGCTGCCGATCCGCAACAAGTTCCGTGCGCGCAAGGATGAGGTTGGGTCGGTCCGCGGTCTTATCCAAGAAGCCCGTGGCCTGGAAACAGCAATGCAAGGTCAAAGCAGCGCTCGGCATGAGACTGAGTCTTTGCTCGTTCATCGTAACTTGACCGCACTGCAGAAGGTGTTCAGCGACTATACCAAAGCGTTGAGCGCTTTGGAGAAAGAAGTCGATCTGTTCAGAGCTGCCCAGAACCAACGACTCGATTTCTACCGCCAGCTGCAGGAGCTTTCGGATGCCGTCGCGCCTTATAAAGAAGAAGTTGACGCCGCGCTCGACGTGCGTGAACTCGAGCTGGTGATGGCGAGGGAAGAGCACCAGTCGACCAACCTCGCGCAGCTCAAGACCAAGAGTCGCTTCTTGCTGAATCTGCGGGAGGATTCAGGCGGCCAAGACTCGCCGAAAATCTGCGTCATCTGTCAGAGCTCGTTCGAGAATGGCGTGCTGACGGTCTGCGGGCACCAGTACTGCAAGGAATGCATCCACCACTGGTGGACCGCCCACCGCACCTGTCCCGTCTGCAAGCGCAGACTCCACACCGCCGACTTCCATAACATCACCTACAAACCGCAAGAGCTCAAAGCGCAGGAGGAAGTCCACTCCGGCTCCTCCCCGCCCGGCGACCTGGACGAGCCACGTAGCAGCTCCTCCACGCCCACACAGTCCCCGTCCACCTCCATCTACTCCGACGTCGACACCAAACTCATGGACGAAATCAAATCCATCGACCTCCCCACCAGCTACGGCACCAAAATCGACACGCTCGGCCGGCACCTCCACTGGCTGCGCGAACACGACCCAGGAGCCAAATCCATCGTCTTCTCGCAATATCGCGAGTTCCTCGACGTCCTCGGCGCAGCCCTCCACGAATTCAAACTCGGTTTCTCGCGCCTCGGCCGCGCGGGCGCCGTGGAGAAATTCCGCCACGATCCGAGTATCGACTGTTTACTCCTCGACGCCAAGACGGACTCGTCGGGGTTGACGCTGGTGAATGCCACGCATGTGTTTGTCTGCGAGCCGTTGATCCAGACGGCGGTGGAGCTGCAGGCTATTGCGCGGGTGCATCGGATCGGGCAGACGAGGCAGACGACGGTGTGGATGTATTTGGTCGGGGGGACGGTGGAGGAGGCTGTTTATGAGATTTCGGTTGCGCGGAGGCTGGCGCTGGTGCATTCGCGGCTGGGGCAGGGGAATAAGGGGAAGTCGAGGTCGGCGACTCCGGCGGCGGTGGGGGAGAAGGCGATCGAGGCGGCGAATTCGGAGGAGTTGAAGGCGGCGCCTATGTCAAAGTTGTTGGTTGGGGGGAAGAGTGGGGGGGAGATGGTGGGGGATGGGGATCTGTGGCAGTGTTTGTTTGGGAAGGCGCAGAAGGTGGAGGTCAAGGCTAGTGTGGAAATGGAGGTCGAGGTTGGCAGGCACTTGAGGGCAGAGGCTGCGGTGATGAGACGGGTGGCGGACATGCAGGAGGAGGAGTAGGAATACGTCCCCTGCGTGAATAAGCATTCAAGTGGCGGTGTAGGGAATGCGGTAGCGTATTGCTGGTCCGTCTGTCGACGACCAAGGCTGTCTATACCCCGAACTTGATACGGTCACTCCTGCTTTCCGTCAACATCGCTTGCCTTCACATTGAATGTCTTGGCGAGACCCACTGCGGTTTTAACGGCACGTCATGCACGCGTGGGTGAAGTGTGGGGTGCATGCGACCCCTTGCAGAAATTCGCTAGGCTGGGTTGATCGTACCATTGTTCTTCCTGCTTGAACTGGACGGGGACATCTCTTCGACCATGCCATTGTTGGACATAGTGGACAGGCTCATAGCGAGGACCCACGACGGTAGCTGAGGCGATAACGGTGGTGTCTACGGCAAGGGATACACATGGAACACGGAGAGCTTGAGGAACACAGACGGAAACACACAATGAACGGGGTACGCAGTAAGGGAGTGAAGGGCCAGCCGCAAGCGTCGCCTAGGATGAACGGACATGTGAACGGCACGGCATCGCAGGGAGGAGGTCGGGAGAAGGACGGGTCTTCGGAGGACGAAGCCTCTGCCGTCAATGGCCATACGCGAAGGCCTCTCCATGGGCGCAAAGAGTCAAACCCCTTGGCGCCGCCCTTCATCGTCTCAGCGCCTGGCAAGACGATCGTATACGGCGAGCATGCGGTGGTGCATGGCAAGGCCGCGATCGCGGCAGCGATTAGTCTACGCTCCTACCTTCTTTGCACGACCTTATCAAAATCCAAGCGGACACTGTGCCTACAGTTTCCAGACATCGGGCTGGATCACACATGGCACATCCCCGATCTACCATGGACCGCATTCAAGCACTCTTCGCGACGGAAAAGATATTACGACCTTGTCACGACCCTGGATCAGGAGCTGGTGGATGCCATGCAACCTCACATCACCACCGTGAGCTCAAAAGCGAAACCCTCGGTCCAGCAGCGACACCAACAGGCCGCCAGCGCGTTTCTCTACCTCTTCCTGTCCCTAGGCTCAGAGAACAGCCCACCATGCACCTACGCCCTTCGCTCTACAGTCCCTGTGGGTGTCGGGCTGGGCAGCAGCGCAAGCATCTGCGTCTGCATCAGCACAGCCCTTTTACTACAATGTCGCGCCCTATCCGGCCCGCACCCAGATCAAATGAGCAAAGAAGCCGAAGAGCAGCTCGAGCGCATCAACCGCTGGGCGTTTGTCGGCGAGCTACTCATACACGGCAATCCCAGCGGCGTTGACAACACCGTCGCGACGAATGGTCACGCGGTGCTGTTTCAACGCAAAGATTATCGCAAACCGCCCGCTGTCGAGATCCTGCGAGACTTCCCCGAACTGCCTCTCCTGCTCATCGACACAGGCCAAGCCAAATCTACAGCGACGGAAGTGGCGAAAGTAGGACACCTAAAGACAGCGCACCCGGAAGTCACAGGCCTCGTCTTCGACGCCATAGACTCCATCACGCGCTCCGCCCACTCCATCGTCACGGGCGAGAACCCCGGCTCGGAAGCGAGTATCACACACCTAGGCGAACTAATGAACGTAAACCACGGCCTCCTCACCAGCCTCGGCGTCTCGCACCCCCGCCTCGAACGCCTCCGCTACCTCGTCAACGAGTCCGGCGTCGGGTGGACGAAACTCACCGGCGCGGGAGGTGGAGGCTGCGCCATCACTTTGCTGAAACCCGGCGCCAGCTCGTCGTCAGACTCTCATCTCAACGGCGATGGGGCACAGGGCTCCGCGCTGCAGGAATTAGAGCGCCAGCTCGAGGCCGAGGGGTTCGCGAAGTACGAGACTACTGTTGGGGGGGATGGGGTCGGGGTGCTGTCTCCGGCGCTGATTTGTGGGGTGGAGATTGATCAGGAGCTTTTCTTGGGGGCGGAGGGGAGGGAGGGGGTGGAGGAGTTGGTGGGGGGGGGAAGGGATCGGGATGCGTGGAAGTATTGGCAGCCTTGAGGTTGGGCGGGTAGTGGGGATGTGCTGTGTATTGGCGAGGCGTTGATGGTGGAGGGTTTTGTGTTAGTGGGTGTATGAGTACATGGGGGATTTGATTGCGGTATGAGTAGCAGGGCGATTGTGCACGAGCATTAGGACGACGGCCCGGCGGCTATCGCCGGCTTAAAACAACATGCACACCTCCTGGTGATCTTCCGTCGTCTCCTGCGTCGGACACAGTTTCGAGGTCCCATACTTCCGACTCTTGTAGGTAATCCCTTAAGTAATAGACCGCCCTACTACATACCGAGCATAGGACAGACGCAGGTGATTAGTATACGACTCTCTCCTTCCTCTTTCTCTCTCTTTCCCCTATCTCCTAACAGTCCATCTCAACGCCTTCCCACAATGGCCCCAGAAGACAAAAAGCCATGGCGAGAGACCCCTCTCATCGAATCCGCCAACCTCTCAAAAGCGGCGGGTTGGTTCGTCGACCATCTCCTCCGCCCCTGCCCTCCTTCGACAGCCTATCCGTGCAAGTCCTAACATACCCCACAGCAGAATCCTCCTCAAACTCGAGCACCTCCAACCCTCCGGCTCCTTCAAGTCCCGCGGCGTAGGCAACTACTGTCTGCAAGCCCTCCGCAACCGCCGCCAAGCCTCCACTCCCGGAACACACCCAGAGAACAAGACGGAGCGCAAAGTGCATTTCTACAGCTCCAGCGGCGGCAACGCGGGTCTAGCCTGCGTGCACGCCGCCCGCTCCCTCGGCTGCCCCGCCACGGTCGTCGTGCCTCTGAGCACGAAACCCATGATGGTCGAGCGGTTGTGGGCGGCGGGGGCGCACGGAGTGCTGAGGAGAGGGGGGACATGGAGGGAGGCTGATGGGTTTTTGCGGGAAGTTGTTATGGTGGAGGCGAGGGGGAAGAAGGGGGGTGGGAGTGAGGGGGAGGGGGAGGAGGAGGAGGAGGAGGAGGAGGGGGTCTACGTGCCGCCGTTCGATCACGAGGATGTTTGGGCGGGGAATTCTACGTTGGTTGAGGAGGTCGCTCGGCAGATGGGTGGGGATGGGGTTGGGGTGCCGGATGTCGTGGTGTGTAGTGTAGGCGGCGGAGGGCTGTTTAACGGGATTATGCAGGGGATTGAGGGACGAGCTGGGTGGGAGGCGACGACGGTGCTGGCTTTGGAGACGCGAGGGGCGGATTCTTTGGCGCAGTCGTTGGAGCAAGGGGAGTTGATTACGTTGCCGGGAATCACGTCGCTGGCGACGAGTCTGGGCGCTACGAGGGTTAGTGAGCGGACTTTTGAGCTTGCGAGTAAGGGTCAGGCTTCGGGGAGGGTGAGGAGCGCGGTGTTGACTGATGCTGAGGCGGCGATGGGGTGCTGGCGGTTTGCGGACGACGAGCGGACGCTGGTGGAGTTAGCGTGTGGGGTCAATGTCGCGCTGTGTTATGGTGGGAGGCTGGAGAAGGCGCTGGGCAGGCCGGTGGGGAGGGAGGAGAAGGTTGTGATTGTGGTTTGTGGCGGGCAGAACGTTACGACGAGTATGGTGGAAGGGTGGAGACTGGAGTGTGGGGATTTGGATAGGGCTGTGACGACGAATGGGCATGCTGAGAGCGTGCCTAGTACGGTGACGGCGCCGAATGGAGCGTGAAGTGCTGGTGTTAGAAAGACATAGACTAATAGAGACCCGTGGGTATCATCGCATACGCCGTCCCCAATCCAAGCGCCGTATCATGCCACAACAGTGACAGCCGATTTCAGCTCGCCCATGCCCAGCTGATGCTTCCTGTACGCCCAGTAATTCTTGCGGATCGGGTCATACCTTGACGCCAGCAGATCCAGTGCCCGCCCGGCCTTCTCCTTGCCATCCTCCTCCTCGGCCAGTATATCGGCCAGTAAGTCCAGCGCGAAACTCGACCGCACCGCATCCGGCCTCTCCAGACTAGCATACTGCTCGGCAATCCCCCTCAACTCCGCCAACGGCCTCCCGCTTCTCCTCATAATCCCCCTCAAATAATTCCACGGACTCTGATTCTGCGCCACCTTCCCAATAGCCTCCTCCGCGAACCTCACCTCCCTCGCCCGGATCTCCGGATCCTCCACCCCCCTCCCCTTCCCCTCCCGCCCATTCACCACAAACCACCGATGATTCCACGCGCTATTATTCCTCACATCCTCCCCCAACATCTTCTCCGTGAACTCTAGCTCCCCCTCCTCCCACAGCCCAAACCGCCGCACAAGCCACTGCCGATAACACCAAACATGATAATTCTTCGCGTCCCGCTCAAACATCCTCTCCACGAACCCCGTCTCCCCCTCGCAGCTCCCCAGCCGATCCACCACCAAATTCCGATGATGCCAGATCTGATAGTTCTTCTGATGCGCCAGCGCCGTCTCGCTCAGCCACTCCAGCTCCTCCCGCAAATCGCTGTCCAGCGCGAAGAGGCATTGGGCGCGGTAGAGCCAGACGGTGTAGTGGGCGGGGTTCATGTCGATGAGGTCTTCGGTTAGGTCGAGGGCGCGCGGGGAGAACTCGTTGGCGGCCATCAGGGCGCGGAGGTAGGACATGGTTTCCGCGTAGTCGGCGCTGTAGGCGATCTGGGCCAGGGGGTGCGTGCCGCCTTCGTCGGTGGGGAGGGGGGTGATGTCGGACCAGGCGGGGTCGGAGGCGTATTTGCCCATGGTAGGTGGTGGTGGTGGTGGTGTGCTTGTGCTGGGTGAGTGGTGAGGTTGGTGATTTCACGAGTGTACAGACAGAGTTGGAGGTTGGGTTGCGTGCGAGCTCAAGTGGAGAAGATCTGGTTCATGTAGTGGTCCTGCAAGGAAGCAGAACAATACGAAGCGCACACAAAACACTTCGACCCATTCCCACGTTGTGAACGGCGCAAACACAGAGGTTGGGAAGACATCTGCGCTGTGCGAAGAATACGTGTGCGCCTCAGTATACGACTAGATTGGTATCGTCCCACTCCTCCGCAGTTTCCCAAAAGTCCACACTCCCTGAACACCAATAATGTCCATACGACATCCAGACTAGGCCCTCCCCTCTCACTCGCTTCCCCATAACCCCCAGCCTGTACACTCCACCACCACATTCCCAATGGTACTAACCACCCAAATCCCAATCAATGTCCACCCAATCCTCCGATCCAACACCCACTTGTTCAACGGCACCGCCACCAAAAGCCCCAGCAACGTCACCAACAGCGTAGCCCCGCTCACCACCAGCGTAGTGGAAACGTCAATCTGATAGCTCTTGTACTTCACCGGCTGATCCGGATGCCTCGCATGCCTCTTATCCGCCCCACGGATCAGAATCCAAGAGCCTGACAATCCGATCCCGAGCAGGATGTTGAGCATAGGCCCTCCGAAGCAGGCCGAGAGAGCCATGATGGGGTATCCCAGGCGTGCGACCGTGACGTCGGCGACGAGGTCTCCGAGGCTGTTGCCGACGGCGAAGATGGTCAGGCCCATGATGGCGTGGGACATGTTTAGGATCACCGCTAGGGCTTTGAGGGCGCCGACGACTTGGGCCGCGATGGTGGAGATCCAGGCTATGCTGACTAGGAAGCCCACGAGGCTGAGGAGGGTGCGGAAAGCGGGAGGTTGGTGGGTCGGGGTTGAGAAGTATAACAGTGGGAGTAGGAGCACGGTGGAGGTCGCGAGGGAGATGAGGACGGTTTTGAGGATCCAGGGGCCGGGGAGAGGTGACGGAGATTGGGACCAGATGGCGAAGGCGATGAGGAGGGGGGCGAGAAAGAGCTGCAGGATGGTAAGCCAACGGTTCCAGAGCTCGGGTTCGTCATTGTCCTCGGAGATCTGGGTCTCAAGTAAGTGTCCGGTCGAAGCTCTTCGTACTGCCGCGTCGAGCACGAAAGAAGCGTGCCTCTCGCCGAAATTGTGGTGCTGATGTTGCTCCGTTGAAGTCGCGATACCCGCGACGTCCATCCCCAAACCGGACGTATTCAAAGTATGCCGATGGGAGCCTGGGTGACTGCCGTCCACAGGCTCGTCGTGCACCACGGCCTTCAATCCCTCTAGGCTCTGCGCAGGCACTCCGCTGAGACTCTTCGCCCGGCTGCGCTCCATATTCGTGTCCCTATGCGCGCTCTCATCCTCCTCACCGCCTCGATCATTCTCCACCACTGGCAACGTTATAGTAAGTAGGAAGACGCTCGGCGCAGCGACCACACCTAAGCTTTTCTCCCACCAAGTCTTCTCTCCCCAATGGTAGATCGTCGGGAAGAGCGTTGAGACAATGACACCTGGAGGCGGCATGACATCGTATGGCCACCATCTCAACGGTCGCTTTGGCACTGTCGGCGCTTCCTCCACGCTTTGAGAGATGGGCAATGACTCGGGTGAAGTGATGGCAGGCGGTAAGTGCAGACTCGGTGGCCGTGGGCTGCCGGGCATCGAGTCGTCGCGATATCGTGGGAATGGAGAAGAAGCGGGTGTAGAGGTGCGCGAGCGTTCTGCCCACGGTATGATGATCTTGGGTAGCTTGCGCGCCGAAGGCACAGTTCGGGGCGATTCATGAGGACTGTCTGTCTCGGAAGGACGGAGCGACGGTGAGCCGAAGCCGTCGCCGAAATGAGTGAACATGCTTGAAAACGGTGGAGGCGCGAGATGCTGGGGAGACTGCTCGCTCGTGTCTGTGTTGAGCCTCAACGGCGCGTCGGGACGCGGCGATGCAGATATGGATTCCATACTAGGCGACCGAGGCAGGTTACCGTGCGCGCTTCCAGGCACGTCGAGCAGAGAGCTAGACGCACGTTTCGGCGGCCCAAATCCCGAGCTGTTGGTCAAGGACTCTTCTCTTGACACTACCGGACTCAGGCGGCCAAAGTAGTCCGGGTCAAGACGCAGATTGGTCGCATCGCTTGCAGAGACTGCTCGCGTCCTTGCAGGAGCTGACTTCGGGACATCGAGGAACGGTGGGCGCTCTATTGCCGGCGACCTATCGCCATCGGCCGTGACTTGGAGCGTGGGTCGCAACGCCGGGTCGGAAAGGGAGGATAGCTGACCCTGTAATTGCGCGGTGGTAAAGGTTGGGTCATCCGAGTAGCGTCGCGCATGTAGTGGGATGGTTTGAATGTTGCGGCTCCCCTGAAGACCCTTCAAGACGGCCTGAAACTCGAGTGCGCCGACGAGTGAAGGCCTGACGCTGCTGATGGTATTCTTGCGTGACCTCATTCCAGTTCGGGTAAGACGCATGTTGCTGTTCAGCTCGCTCATCCAACGATCGCGCGCCTCTTCTTCGTCATCCTCGTCCGCGCCGTCAACATACGGCGTCCCACCACCGCCTTCTAGCGCGGACCAGTCCTGGACCGACATGCCTCGGACAACGTGAGGCCTTGCTGCCTCCTCCGCCCTTTCCGGATCGTCATGATACTCTCCATCCGCATCCAGTTCATCGCCAGGTGGTAGGTATTGACCTCTCGCAGCTGCCTCCTTCTCCCTCCGCCTCCTCCGTCTCCCGATCCACCAATGCCACGCCACCACAAAGGCCACATAAACTACATAGAACACCACCATCGCAATACATTCCCAAAGCTGCAGCCGTCCATCCCACAAGAACAGCATGCTAAACCCAGCGGCCACCACGAAGAAACCCACGTCGCGGACAAAACTCTTCTTCGCCACATGAAAGGGCCGAATCAACGCCATCGATCCAGCAACCACGGCAGTAATGAACCCTGCCGCGCCGAGCAACTCCCCCACAGCCAGACTCCCACTATTAGTACTCATCGCCGCAAACGTACTGAATACATCCGGACTCCCGTTCCCAAATGCCAACAGCGTCACGCCGGCCATGCTTTCGCTCATGCCCAAGATGGCGGCAATGGTGCTCAGGTTGATACAGAAGAAGTCACTGGCTGCGATTCCAATGGTGGAAAAGAGGGCGCCGAGCCAGGCGACCAGAAGGAAAAAGGCGACAGGCTGAGCATGCGGGAGGCGGCAGTAGAAGATATCGAGGTAGGCGGCGAAGCCCGCTTCGTCTTCGGCGCAGTGAGTTTTGATGAAGGCGCATTGGTTCGTGGCGCGGTGTACGAGGCGGCATTCTTCGTCGGCGTTCTGGAACGGGCCCAGCTGGTGGTCCTGACGCTTGTGGAAGCCGTGGCGGAGTGATTGAGGTCCTTCAGGATCATGGCGGGCGAAGAGAGCGTACGCAGCTAAGCATGTTCCTATCAACAAAGTAAGATAGAAGGCTCGCGCAGCTCGATAGCTGGCACGCTTCGGGATCGTTTTCTTCATCCGTCGTTGCGTCGACTTCGACGCCGGTGACGGGGGATGCAGCTGAGACATCGGGAACGCATGCTGTCGCCGAGTCACGCACGGTCGAGGTACAGTGCAATGCTAGGTATATTATTAGTATACAAGGAGAGTAAGTAGGTATATAATAGATCGTATGCGTAAGTTGGATAGAAGTGTGGTCGCTGCCAGCTTCCCGCCTTCCAGCATGTCGCCAATGCTCGGCGGTCGTCGTCAGAGGTCTCGGCACTTCATCGCGCCGAGCCGAGAGAGCTAGAGCCAAACCGGCAACACATCAACACGGCCTCTGCATTTACACCAACACACGCAACATCGCGACAAGTCACTGCGCACGCGACCGCAACCATGCCACGAGTGCGCGCCAGCGCGGCCAATCCCTGCTACGCCGAGTCTCCCGTCAAGAAAGTCCAGATCCCGCTTAACGATGACGGGCAGGAGAAAGCGGCGCGCCTGCAATCCCGCAAACTTCTCGCCAACAAGCAGCTCGACCAGCTCAAAGCCGCCGCCACCCCACAGCGTGGTAGCAAGCGGAAATCACTCGGAGCTGGCGATGATCCGCTTACGCCCAGCCAGGATGAGGCAGCAGCGGGACACTTCGATGTGGCAGGTAATGGCGTGACGCCCATGAAGCGCGTCCCGCTTCTGGCGAACTTCGAGGAGTGGATGAAGATGGCGACGGACAACAAGATCAACGCGGCGAATAGTTGGAACTTTGCGTTGATCGACTATTTCCACGATATGAGTTTGTTGCGGGAGGGAGACGGGGTGAATTTTCAGAAAGCGAGCTGTACACTTGATGGATGCGTGAAGATTTATACGAGTCGGGTGGATAGCGTGGCGACGGAGACCGGGAAGCTGTTGAGTGGACTGGCGGATACAGGAGGCGGGAAGAAGAGGAAGGGTGAAGAGGGTAGGGTTGGAGAGGAAGGTGAAGAGGAAGACGAGGATGGAGATGGTGAAGGAGGCAAGAAGAAGACGAGGAAGAAGGCGAATCGGTCGGCGGAGGCGACATTAGCCTCGAGCTTCGAGCAGCTGCGGTTGAAGAAGATGGAGCTGGAGTTCTCGGTTGATCCGTTGTTCAAGAAGGCCGCGGCGGATTTTGACGAGGGTGGCGCGAAAGGGCTATTGATGAACCATCTGTCCATTGATGGGACAGGGCGGATCGTGTTCGATAGCAGTGATGACGTGCAGGAGGGCTCAGATGAGGCAGAGCGACGGGATAGCATGGAGCCTGAAGGCGAGCAAGCAAAGAAAGAGAGCGACAAGCCCGTACAGCCCCCAGATGGACCAATAGACATGGCGGGAATGGCAGCGCGCTTCTTCCCGGACCTCGATCGGCTAGACGAGCAGGACATCTGCCCTTCGCTCAAGACCTTCGAGCTCGGCGCCGGCGAAGGCTCACTCGACCTCCCTTTCCTCAAAGCCCCGGACAACTGGCGAGACGAGCACCCCGAAGGCCTGACCACGCACAATGACGATAATCTTGACGACCCAAATGCCCTGCCAAACGATGCCCCAGCCTTCGACCTCGACTCCGACGACGACGCCGCGGCCGGAGCTGCCGACCTCGACCTACCGCCTACCACCGGCTTCGGCGAGGGCGGCGAAGCCTGGGCCCGCGATGCCGCTCTACATCCGCAGATGCGCGTTCATGACCTCCAACAGCGCGAGAACGACGGGGACGGCGACAACGGCGGCGAGGTCGGGACATTTGATACCAACAGCGCCGCGTACGGTGTCACGCTCCAACACCGTTCGGACAAAGACCACCAGGAGACGAACATCTTGAATTACTTCGATGCCGCGTTGCACAGTAACAGCAATAAGAATTGGGCCGGTCCCGAGCACTGGAAGATTGCGCGTATCAAGGAGAACACCAAAGCCGGCGCCGGCGCGGAGAAGAAGGTGCGGAAAGAGAAAGAGCCGTTTGAGATTGACTTCGCTGCTCCCATGACGGGGGAGCTGGCTGCGCAGTTGTACACGAAGGCGAGCAGTAATGCGGCGATCAGTCTGCCGAGGGCGCAGTGGAGGAGCAAAACCAGGAACCTGCTGCCGGATGATAAGCACTTCAATTCCAAGGATCTGCTCAGATTGTTCCTGAAGCCCAAGGCTAGATTGGGATCCCGAAAAATTGGAGGCGGGAGAGCGATGGCGGATGGGGAGCACGTTGACGAGGCGTATTGGGCCACGGCTGCTCAACATGCCGGTGGTGCTGGGGGCGAACCGGGAATGGCGGGTGCTAGACACCCCATGGACGACGACGACGAGGCGGCCGGGGCCCAGGGAGGCGGCTACGACGCGGATTTCTTCCAGGACGACAATCTTCCTCTGCCTGGCGGAGCCGACATGGTAGACGAGGAAGACGAGGAGTTTGCGGATGCTGCCGAATACGTCTCCCCGGCCGCTGACGACATGGACGCCGCCGCTGGAGACGGAGGCGGTGGTGGGCATGGACCGGACGGCGCTGGGATCGACGATGTGCCGCTTTCTTCGCAGCCGGATGGAGGACTGGAGCTGGGAGCGGATGCGTTTGGGGCACAGCTCGTGACGCAGAGTCGGAGGGTGAGGCCGGAGTACGTGCAGTATGCGCGGACGGCGAAGAAAGTGGATGTTCGGCGGTTGAAGGAGAACATGTGGAGGGGAATTGGGTTCGATGGTAAGCAAGAGTCCTGCACACGCTGTCTTCTCTGACTTGCCAAATCCACATTCGTTGCGCTGACCTGCGTCCCGAACAGACAAACTCAATCCTCAGGTGCAAACCCCAGCCCGTACCCATGTCACCGCCTTGCCGAAAGACAAGTCCGGCTCGCTGATGTTCACATCCATAATGAACAACCTGCAGAGCGTATACCCGCGGCAAGCGATGGCAGATATCAGCACATCGTACGGGTTCATCTGCCTACTCCACCTAGCGAACGAAAAGGGTTTGATCGTGGAGAATGTGGACGGCTTGGGGGATTTGAGAGTCAGGAAGGATGCCGAGGCGGTGGATCTGGAGGGTGGAGGAGGTTGATGGGGTCGATTTGGTCTGAATTGGATCAAAGAGGCGGCTGGCGCGCTGGTTTTGGGTTGTACATGGGATGTTGGCAGTAATGTCCGCAAAGGCTCCACAGGATTGCCATGGTATCGTCGGGGTAGACGATTCTATGCGCAATAATGATGCCCAGAGATTCAGCGCTGGGACGCGGTTGATAGCGATGACATCCGCATTTCCAGGCGTGGCAGTTCCGCCACTCACCGCATCGGTTGTTTTGCTGTCTCGTGGCTTCGGTGCTATGCCTGGTTTGGCATCGGCACTCTGCGAGCTCGTCGTGGTCAACGACGATGCCTTGCGTTCGCGGATGTCGTTCGCTTTCCAGGCCTCCACAGCGGTAACATTGACCTTGTTGAAGTTGTGCTATGCGTTAGCACTCCTGCCAACAAGTCTAGGAGCGAAATGACATGGACATGCGCAGATTTGAGGTGACGTCGAAAAGCGATGGACAGAAAGTCACACCCCGCGCTTTCGTCCGGACGACGATCTAGACGGGATCACTTCTCAATCACATTCCGACTTCACGCTATGCCTCTGCCGTATCATTACCTGTCCAATGCAGACTTACAGTCCAGAATAACATGATGGATAGCACAGCCGCCCCTGGGTCGGCTCCAGATCCAGAGGCGTTCCTCGATCGCGTGGTGGATCTTGACCACAGCCGTTACGAACGACTGACAGCGATGACGGATTACCGTCGAGATCCAGGCGAAGCACGTATACTCTATCTTTGCCGACGACTGGTCGCAGGCGGTTCGTCTATGACGGAGACGGGTTCGGAAGAGACGTTCGTAATGAAGATCAAAATTCAGTATGCAAAAGACCACGCTCGACGACAGATCAGTCGGAGTCACGTCTCTGACATCTATAGAGTCCCTCCTCGACCCGCGTCTGACGACCCGAGGGAACCGTTACCCGGACCCAGCGTAACGACAGTGGCAGAGATCGCAGCATTACGCAAGTTCCAACGCGAGGACTTAGCTGGCGTACCGCACCTCGTTGCGACTAAGTGCTCGCGGCAAGGATCCAACGGCCCTTTTCCCGGAGGCTATGTCTCATACATTGTCATGACGGTAATGCCTGGGCGAGATCTCATGGCTTCCATGTTCTGGAGTCTGGACGATGTGGTGAAGGAGGAGATACGGGATGCATTCGTCATCCTGCTGAAGTGAGTTCCCATCCTCTATCGACCGTTGCGGCCGCCGCAGTACCATTGATCGGATGAGAGATGCTCACCGTGCTACCTCAGAAACATTTGGCGATTGGGCATCGCGCCATACGACTGCGCACTTCGAAACATCATTTGGGACCCTGCTGTACGACGCTGCTCCATTGTAGACTTTGAGCACTACGAAGCTGCAAAGGATCCGATCAACATGACCGCGCGGGAGGAGATGCAGCGGTGGGGAATAGTGCAGAGACCGCCGCCTTCGCACTGGGCTGTCGAGTGGGGTCTCTACAAGGACCCTTGATGCGTAACAATTAGGTGTGTATCTCTCTGCGATCCACACGTATGGCTCAAAGTCGCGGTTGTCGTCCGTTGCTGCTGTGAATATCTGAACATCTCAATATCTCGGAGCCGGGCACGTGAACGCCAAGAGATAGAGTTCGGGTACAGCCGTGAACCGCATCTTATACCTCCGATAAATCCGTATTCGAGAAAATCGCCCTTCCACACGGCACAATTGTCCGACTTCATTGTCTTTGTTATAGCAGCCATGGGCCTTGGTGCGCCGAAGAGGTCCGCCACCCTATCTGTACCATAAGCTCATTACTGACAGTACAGCAGACGCGAAAAGCTCTCCCACGACCCCAACAACACCGCCTGGACCCGAGCCACAGACAACTACGGCCACCGCATCCTCTCCTCCCAAGGCTGGAAAACCGGCGACTACCTCGGCGCCGAGAACGCCCCGCACGCAGACCACTACACCGCGGCCAATGCCTCCCACGTTCGCGTCTTGCTCCGAGAGGACAATTTGGGTCTCGGCGCGAAGGTGGGCGGGAAGGCGAATGCGGAAACTTTCGGGTTGAGCACGCTGTCGAGTATTTTTGGGAGGCTGAATGGGAAGAGTGAGGGGGATGTTGAGAAGCTGGAGAGGGGGTTGAGGGATGCGGAGTTGAGGAGTTATCAGGCGGAGAAGCATGGGTATATGAATTTTGTGAGGGGTGGGTTGCTTGTTGGGGATAAGATTGAGGAGTTTCTGGATACGAAGGACATATCGAAGACGTTTGATACAAAGGGGCCGACTGGCGTGGAGTTCGCGGAGGCCAGTAAGAAGCGGAAGGCGGGCAAAGATGCCCCTGAGGTCGAGACGGAAGACGGCTCGAAGGAGAGGAGAAAGAAGCAGAAGTCAGATATGAGGGATGAGCCGCCTGTGAACATGGAAGGTGCGCCGAAGGAGGCTGCGATACTTGTTGCCGAAACAGCCAGTGCGAGTGATCCAGTAGCTTTAGGTGACGACGACCGGGAGAAAGCAGCAAAGCGGCAACGCAAGGCACAGCGCAGAGCCGGGCGTGAGACACGAGAGCCTGGTGCAGATATATCGAAAGACGACAAGGCTCGTCTCAAGCTAGAGAAACGCGCAAGAAAGGAGGAGCGCCGAAAGCGGAAAGAGGAGAAGAGAGCTTTGAAGGCCGCGGAACCCTGCAGCGATAGCGATTCTACGACAAGTGCGGTGACCAGCGCCGTTCCAACACCGATTTCCAGCGGTTCAACGTCAGGCGTGTCGACGCCGGTTCAGACTACTCCAGCGTTCGCTGGTGGAAGACATGCGATTCGGCAGCGCTACATCATGCAAAAGCGCATGGCGTCGATGGATCCGAGGGCGCTGAATGAGATCTTGATGATCAAAGCGCAGGTTTAGAGTACTTTTGCCAATTCAATCATAGCAACGTCACTCTGTCACAGCACACAGCTTAGCGACACCTTCTCCACCGTGCTCTGCGAGCCCACTCACGGACGTGTGCAGCTTCAGAGCTTGCCGGGCATCCAACTCGTACGGAAAGCTCGCTCGGGCATCCATACATGACCCTACGTTACAGCATCGCAGGCGGCCAATTGAACCTCACATTCCCACGCCTCAACCCCTCAAGCACCACCTCGATTCCCCCCGACTTAATCATCCACTCCAGCCTATAATCCCGATACTGCCGCCTCCCCATCCCCTCCATAAACACCCCCTTCATCGTCGCCTCCATCACCCTAGCCCCCTCCTCCATCTCCCCAAACGTCACCCTCACACTCTCCCGCTCCCGAACCCTCGCATGCCACCTCCACAACGCCGTCCCCTCCGCAGGCCCAAACCCATAGTACACACTCCGATTCAGCACAGGCGCCACACACACATCCGCGTACCCGAACGTCCTGCCGTTGAAATACTCCCCCCCTCCCAGCTTCTCCGCAAGCCAAGCCTGGATAACCCCCGTCTGATACTTCACCTGCGCCATCAGCCTCTCAGCCAATCCCCCCTCCGCGCGTTTCGACCACGAGACCTCGGAGAACCCCCAGTTCGTAGCTTCGTACGCCGTATCGCACACCTCCTCGATCATGCGCGCCTCCGCCCTGCCCCCCGGATCCCTAGGGAGGAGAGGGAGGTCAGGGAATTTGTCCTCGAGGTACGCGAGGATAATTGTCGAGTCGAAGATTTTGATGACCTCGCCGTTCTCGGTGCTGTCTTCGAGGCAGGGTACTTCTAGACGTGGGTTTGTGTCCGCGAGATCTGGGACGGGACCACCGGAGCCTAGGCCGAGGGGGCGTTTGGAGGTGAAGGGGATTTGTTTCTCGCGGAGGGCGATGCGGACTTTTTGGGCGTAGGAGGAGGTTGGGTGGTCCCAGAGGAGGAGGGTGGGGTTGGAAGACATTCTGAGACTCCCGGCGGCGAATGCTGATATTATTTCTCACGGGGCGCAAGAGAGTGATAGTATTGTACAGGTTACATTGCCATGATTTGGCTGTACGGAGCAATGGCCGAGGTGCAGGAGAGCCTGCCACTTGCTGCCCGCATCCTACTCCAGCTACCTAGCGCACTTTTCGGCAAAGACAGCAGTATTGCAAAGATATGTCGGGGCCTCCTACATCCATCAGATCGGCGTAGGCTTCTTAAAGATCGGCACATGATCAAAATCATGATCCCAATGCAACATTCCATCCTCATCAATCTCAGCCCCTTCATCCGTCGTCGTAATCCCCGCCGCCTTATTCTCCTCAATTTCCTTCTTCGCCACCCCCAAACTATCGCTCGGAATCCACAGTTTCGGCGTCTTGGACGTGAACGCCGGCGCGAGATACACCTTCTCCATCTCCTCGTCCGTCATGGGCTCTGCGTCCTCCCCTCGCGCTGCCGAGGGCTCGCTCAGCCAGTCCTGCGCTTGCCTTCTGCCGGCGGAGATGATGCTGTCGAAGAAGTCGGAGAGGATGCGTGGGGCCGGCTTGGGCAGGATCCCTAGGCCCAGACGCCGGGAGTGGGAAGCTGCGTGCAGTGCGGCCTCGTCGTTAGGGTCGATGCCGTCTTCCTCCGCGAGCAGGGGCACTTCCATCTCTTGCCAGATGTCGACACCGAGGTAGAGCTCCAGCGGGCGTAGCATTCGGTCGAGTAAGAAGTTTATGACTGCTGTGAGGACCAGCAGAATGATCATGAACACTGTCTGGGCTGCGGCTCCGCTTGCGCTCATCAGACCGATCAAGCAGAGCTCCGCCAGATAGACTCCGGTAGGTATCTGCTGCAGAGCGCGTTTGTAGGCTTCACCCTTCGTGTCCACCTTGGTCAGGATCACGTACAGTAGGTTGTAGCGGTAGCTGAGGTAGTACATGAAGATGCCAACGGCCGCAAAACCCATCACCAGCGGCGCAATGCAGGAGTAAGCGATCGCTATGACCAAGAAGTTGGTGAATTTGGGGAGCCAGGATGCCCAAGGCGTGCCTTTCATTTGGGCGTGAAGGGTGTATTTCTCTCGTGGCGTTTTCGCCATGTAGTCATCGAACAAGTACTCCAACAGATCCGAATAATTGAGCACGTTCGATGCGGCACTTGCGGTGCCCTGGAGGATGAAGTATGTCAAGTAGAAGTTGCTGGCTTTAGGAAGGCTCTGCGCGAGCAGTGCCGGGGCGGACGTAGGATCCTTCACAATCTGCATGGCAACAGGCAGCGCACCGGATGCTGTCGTAGTCACAAGGAAGACCTGGAAGACCTGGAAGGCGAAGTACCAGGCCTGAGTCTTCAGCTCGGCTTGCGGCGCCGTGGGCTCTCCCGAGAATTTGGCGACGTGGCGAAATAGCTTTGGCACATAGCTCACGAAGTACGAGACTAGGTAGGGTGGTAGCAGGCCAGTCAGCAAGCCCAGAATCACCGGCGGCAGGTTGTTGATCCAGGACAGCCAGCTGACGGTATCCGCGAGATTCTTGACGTTGCTGATTGTGCCGATGAGGCCCACTGGTATGGAGAAGAGAATGGTGAAGACAATGACGAAAGTCAATGCCAGAGATGCCTTCGACACGCGTTCCGTAACAGACTTCGCAAGATTGTGCCAAAGCACCTCCTTTGGCTGCACGGCTAGGAAACGATCCTGTATTGGTATACGCGGCTGAAAGGTGATCTGTTGGTATGCTCGATGCGCGGCCGGTTGGCTGTTAAAGGCCACAAAGACGGCCGAATGTTCTGGGATGTTACGACTCGGTGCAAGTCGTCGGGCATCGATGCGCTCGGCAAGCTTGCCGACTGTAGAGCGGTTTCTGTCGATAGCATCGACTTTGTTTCCGACGAGTGGCAACTCTCGTTGAGTAGGTCGCTTCCTTCGAGGGACTGGATCTTGAGATTCCAGCTCGGTCCCGCCGTTGGTCCCATTTGCGGGTGCTACTTGGCTCTTATCTTTGCGCAATTGCACCGCTTCAATAATGAGGTCCAATTCCGCACGCTCCAATGCGTAAGCGGCTCCATTGCGCTTCTCAATCAGCGAATCTAGATCGCCAGTGTCACGAACTGCCCAAAGCTTCGTCGCTTCCTCTCCAAAGAACTTCTGCATATTCTCCGGTTGGCACGCGTCGCGAGAAGCATTGAGCCAAAGCACGGTCCTCGAGGACAGGCGAGAGGCGTACGCGTCGCTGCGATAGTATGCTTGCCGGATACCGATCAAACGCAAACGCTCCCAGGCGATGAATGCCACGATACCGAGGAAGAACACCCATGCGACGACGACATGCGCCCACCAATGGCTCTTCTTCAAAACGTTACCAGTCGTGAGCCGGTCCAGCTGTGTGGAGTTGCCACCGCCAGTCGCATTGATCGGGAACAGGACAGGCCAAGTCAGGCAGCAGCCGACTACGCATATGCCGATGATGACCTTGAGGAAGCGAAGGTACAAATAGGCATCCATAGAGTTGTGCTGGAGCACGAAGCGATCTGGAAGCTGTCGGAAATCGCGGAACCAATGTCCGCCGGAGACTCGCACGCTGGGTGTACGGTCTTTCACTGGAACGACGCCCAGGAAGGTGCGAGGAGCGTACATCTTCTGGTACCGATTCCTGATGCCGACGAAGATCGCTATATACACCACCGCGGTGATGGCGGTGGGGATGAAGGCGGATAGGATGGCCTGACCAGAGGTGGAGCCCGAGTCACGGTGGCCGCCGCCATCGCGGATGGTGACGCTGCCGCTCGCCATGGTGCTTGTCAGCAGGCTGGTTTAGAATTGGCCGGGAGATGCTACGCGCATCGCGCTGTCAGGGAGAAGGTCGTGTCGCGGTGGTGTAAATACGCTAGATACGGACGGAAGCCCCAGAGCGGAAGTGAAGGCAGTCGATATCACGGACTCGACCCGCGCCGTTTCCTGGTGATGATACTGTTGTTGTGCGACGAGGTCCAAGAGGGAACATCTTACGATGCCTGCCTGGAGCCTTCAGGTTGTTGGATGCTGCCAGCCTCGCAGCCAATAATGGCGCTGCTGCCGTCGCCGACGGATGTTACGTCATGTCACGTGTCTGTGAGATCCTTCAATCAGACTGGACGTTCGATCGAGCTCGCATTGGACTTGGAATTGAACTTGCGCCGACACGAACGTGGGGATCGGAGCATGACATAAATGATGATACCAGGTACTAGTGGAGTCATGATTGGTGCGCTGGCAATCGCCGTTGAATGCGTCCGCAATATGATTCGGAGCGTACGAAGCAAAGGCGACACCGTTGGAGACAGTTTTGCACGCCTCTCTACCCAAAAACCGGTCAGAGAAATGTGTGCGAGACGTTCGATCGAGTGTTATGGACGTCTCGCAAGGCCAAATCCTCAAGCACTCTCCTCCGCAACCTTGACAATGAACTCTGCAGTCGCCTGGGGCATGCTGAGAAACGGCGAGTGACTGCTCTCAAACGACACCGTCTTCATCTTTGCTCCTGCCGCCTCCGCCGCCTGCACGATGCCTCGCTGCGCCGCAGGTGGTATGGCCTGATCCTTCTCACAGTACAAGTACCAGCTAGGGATGTCCATGAACGCCGCGTAGGTGGTCCTGTCCTGATACGCGATCCAGGCCTGCGACTTGAGCAATGCCGAGTACTTCTGCACGCTTGCGGGTGGGAGGTCGTTGAAGAAGTAGTATCCTGGGCCTGGCCTTTGACGAGCGGCAGGGTCAGCACACAAGCCGCATGGCTCTTGAAGGGGTGCAGGAAAGGTATTGCTTACGCTCCTACTTCGCTGAAGTGTTTGGACTTGCTGAAGTCTTGCACAGGGTGGATCTTGCTGCCGCCTGCTTCAAACATTGTCCCGCCAACGGCTATAGGTATGGCGGCAATGAAAACCAGAGCATTGACAGCAGTCTCATGACCTGCAGCGGTACGTGACTTCCTATCGAGGCCTTCCAGCGCGTTGTTCGCCGGGCAGCCGCCGTAGGAATGAGAGATCACGACAACGTTGTTGCCTTGATCCAGCTCACGTAACACCACTTCTCGCACGGCTGCTGTGTCGTCCGCAAATGTGTGTGGGGGATCCTCCGCCGACTGCGTTGAGGGCAAAGAGACTGCAGCAGATCTGTAGCCAAGGTGAGACAGAGCGGGAACCAGTAGGTCGTAGTGCTCCGGGCAGTGCCACGAGCCGTGGACGAGAACCAAGGTGGGCTTCGCCATTTCCGAGGACTGCAATGACAGGGAAATGGATTCGGCAGCGTAGAACAACAATGAAGGGAGGAATTGTTGATATCAGATGCGTGAAGCTGACGGGTACTCGAGAAACGCCCCAAGCACTCAAGGGCTGATATCCAGGTTGAAAGGATTCGAGGTGCCCAGTACACGTGATACTGCTCTGGAATCCGAAGAGTCCAAAGGAGGAGAGTGAGGAATCTTGCTTCCCTAGGCTGCTACAGTACTGCTCGCTGGGCGAGCGAGTCGGAGAGGTTCGTCCCGTCATGTTCATCTTCTGCGACTGCTGGCTCGTGCTAGTGAGGCCTGTCTCGCACACGCCATCGTGCCGTACGGAGTGGTCAATGTCGAGGTTGGGTGCGAACTGAAGGAAGTGGATGTGGAGAAGGGGGGGCCTTTCATCTGCACGTGCTTCGCCAAGACCTTCTACATTCACCTCACCTTACATCTACATACATATATGTGTCAAAAGGTCCAACTCGAAAGAGACTCTGGCGCTTCATCTCAGCTTGGCGTCCTTCGGATCGCCTGTACAGGATCGTAGGCACTGTCAACTAGATACGCTGGCGAAACTCCAAGACCCATAGACCTAAGTCTCGCTGCACATTGAATCACAACCCAGTCACCACCTTGTCAAGGCAACATGGACAACAGGGAAGAGCTATACAAGCGCTTCAGGATCTTTGCCGTCCCGATCTACTACCTCCAGCGAATCTATGGGCTGTGGCGAAGCGAGACTGCACAACTGACCACCGCCGTCGTCGGCACTATTGTAATCGGTCTCGCCGCCTACAGGTTTGCACTCTTCATTTGGACCTTCATCAGGCCCTCCACTCTGCAAAGATACTGCCACGTCGAAACTGGATCCTGGGCAGTCGTAACCGGAGCCACCGACGGTATCGGGCGAGCCTGGGCCGATGAGCTTGCCGCCCGCGGCTTCAACGTCCTCCTCCACGGCCGCAACCCCGAGAAGCTCGACCGCGTCAAGAAAGGACTAGCAGCCAAGTACCCCCGGCGAACCCTCGACACAGTAGTAGCCGATGCCTCCCGAGCCGACCACCCCGAGCAAGCCGTCATGGACAAAGTAACCCAACTCCCGGGCAAACTCGTGATCCTAGTCAACAACGTAGGCGGCGCCGTCGTCTCCCCCACCTACCAGACCCACGCCGCCATGACCCCGTCCAGCATCGACACAGTCCTGAACACCAACGCCCGCTTCCCCGTCCAGCTCACCTCCCTCCTACTCCCGATCCTAAAGGAAAACAAACCATCCCTCATCCTCAACTGTGGCTCCGCGACCGCCAACTTCGGCATCCCCTACCTAGCCGCCTACTCCGGCACAAAGGCCTTCATCGAAGGCTTCACGCGCTCCCTCGACGCCGAACTCGAGGCCGAGTTCCTGCACAAGGATATCGAAGTCAAGTGCATCACGATCAACAACACGCGATCCGCGGGGAACAAAACCGAGATGCCGGTCTTCACGATCGATGGCGGGGAGTTGGTGAGGGGGAGTCTGGGGAAAGTGGGGGATGGCGAGGTGATTGAGTTTGGGCACTGGCGGCATGCGCTGCAGGCTTTCGTCGTGGGACTGCTGCCGGGGCCGGTGTTGAGGGGGTATTTGTTGGATCAGATGCGGGAGCGGAAGGCGGTGGAGGAGGACGAGACGGCGAAGAGTCGGTGAGGGGTGAAGTGTGTGTGGTCTGGCATGTGAGTGGAAAGTTGAATGTTATTACGACGGCGATGCGAGTACGATGCCTTACCGCACCCTGCATTGATCTGGTATCAGTCTGCTCTTTACCGGCAGTCCGAGGGTGACGATGACATGGAGGTTTCCAAATCAAGCTCCCGGTACATTTTTTTGATAGTAACGGAAGCGCCCAAAATCGGGTATCTGTATATTATGTACCTCAAGCCAATCGTACATGTAGAAGATCCCACCCAGGCCGAAGCGTACCAAGACCGTCGTATATACTCTCACCAATTGTACATCCCAAGTTCATTGAAATCCATACCATTACCTCGGACTACAGCTCGCCCCATATCACCAAGGCTGCCTATCCAGCTCCCGCCACGTTCCAGCACGCGTCACCTTCGTCCAAATTACCACCCCCGTGCCTCGTTAAACTCCGAGGGCTCGGGACATTTCACTCAACAAACTCCATCTCGCCCTCCCTCCCCCTAGCGAAAGTCCCCTTCCACTCCTCCCAGATCCTTTCCAACTCCGTGACGTAAGCCTCGTGCATCTTATCCACGTACTTGGGATCCGGATTCCGCGCTTGTTGAATCCGGATAGGTCGGCCAACGACGATGTTGATGGGACGGCGGTAGGGCATAAGGCCTACGTCGTAGTTGAAGACGCCTGGACACGGGGAGGGTCAGTATGGGGTAGATCCAAAAGTGCGAGGGTGAAGTGATTGATGAAGACGCACCTCTGGCATGAAACAACGGGATAGTAAACCCCAACATCCTCTTCACCATCAATTGCGCCCGATGCACGAACGGATGCCTCGCCCCATCAAATTGATCGTACAGATCGTTCTCCCCGAAACTCAAACACGGCACCAGATCCGCTCCGCTCCGAATCGCGAGCTTGACGAATCCTTTCCGTCGCTTCAACACGAGTCTCAGCGTGCGCGGCTTAGCGTCTAGGGACTCCCGCGCGCCGCCGACGACGATGGTGATGGCGCGGCCCATACCCTCGTTGTTGGGTCCGCCGTGGGAGAGGAGGTTCTCGCAGGACTCGCGAGAGACGGAGGCGAGGCCCATGCGGAGGGCGTAGTCGCGATACAGCGGGATGCGGAAATTGGCGTCGAGGGTCAGCAGGGTATTGGTGATGCCTGGGAAGAGCTGGGAGAACCCCAGGGCTTCAGTGGCGAACGCGGCGAAAGCGCCGTGGGAGATGATGCCGTGGGGGTGGTAGCCGAAGACGTACTTGCGGGTTGGTTCGAGTTCCTGCGTGCGGTGGAGTCTGGCGGGGAAGTAGCCGGCGAAGAGACTCCAGATTTTGCTGTGGCGTAGCCAGTCGCTTCTCTGGGAGAGTTTCCCGTCAATTGAGGCTCGGCTTAGCAGGACGTAGAGTAAGTAAGGCAGCAGGATCGGCCAGAGGAGTGGGATGGTGCATAGGAGGAAGAACAGCGCTAGTCCTCCGGCTATGCTCAGCGTATGCAGGAGTACCATACACGTCTGCAATCGACGTTGGAGCGGCATATTCAGCGGTGCCCACCTTATAGCACTCCTCGCCCATCCGGCTCCAGCCCGTCGGCCAGACACCAGCTCGCTGTCTCCCCGCTTGTGGCTGATGGTGTTTGGCTTTCGGTCGGGCAGAGCCGGAGGTTTGCTCTCCCGCTGCGCGAGGCTGAGAGTGAGTCCGTAGGTATTATCCGGCTTGATCGAAGCCAGGTTCTCGCCGGAATGGTTGCGGAGACTCTCGTAGACCAGTTCGCCGGGTTCTGCTTTGTCCTCGCGGGTTGGTGTTTGGGTTTGCTGGGTCTGGGCTTCGTCTGCGCTGCTATTGTCTAGGGACAGGAAAGCGGGTGCTTTGGTCGACTTGGGCGAGAGCTCTTCATCTTGCTTCGCTTCTCGACCTGACTGTGGCGACTCCGCAGTCTCGCTTCGTGCCTGCGGGGTGAAGGTCTCACTTTGCGATGGTGATTGCATGTGCTGCTTTTTGGCCGACCCATTCAGCGACCGCGAAGAAATGCGCTTATGCGCTTTCCTAATCGGGCTCCTCAGACTCTCGTCTTCACCGACGGCCTCATAAGTCTCCGGTGTTCGAGCGCCATGGATAGCGTGTTTAGCGGCTATCCCGTTACCATTGCCATTGGTGAAGATACCCAAAGCAGGAGTGGGAGTCGCAGGTGCATTGCCGTCGCTCGGAGATGTCGTGCCTTCCTCACTGATATGTTCTAGCCCCTCCTGCTTCACCCTTTCTTCGGACATGCCTCCTACACCACCTCCCTCGCGCATCTGGCCGTCCGAAGCGATGTTGGGGTCGATGATGTTCCCGATAAGCGTAGGATGTGCTCGAGCTGGGGTTGACGGAGCACTAGCGATGCCGTTCATCGTACCATTAGTCCCTTCATTCGGTGGATGCTGTTGCCTCTCCCCGTCCCTCTCCCAGCTATGCTGCTCTTCCAACCTACCCCTGACATGCCTCAAACTCGGGCTGCCAGCTCCCGCTCTCCTCTCCGCCTCTTCGACCTCATCCATCATCTCACCCAAGGGTCGCGGCTCACTCGACTGCCTCGAGTGCCTGCTCCGCCCACTGCCACTGCGATTGGGTCCGCGCGGCGGGCTTTCTTTAATCGCGTCTTCATCAACACTCTCATCCCCCGCTGCCATCAACCTGTCCTCGGGCATCATTGTTGACGCCCTCGGTGACCCGCTCTGCTCCTGACGCTGAATGGCATCCGCGACTTCCAGATCAAGCGACATGATACCCGACTTGGGCCGGATGGGGGATGCTTTCCCGCGTGCGTTACGCAACGAAGGCGGAGTGAAACGTTTGGTGTTGGCAATCATTTGGGTCGCGATGGCGAGGCGATCATCCTGCATTCAAGGAAGTCGGGCAATGGCAGACGCCTTGGATTTTCCGGCGGGGTGGAGCTTCTTTGTGCTGCCGGTGACGAGGTTGGGTTGGACTTTGACCGGGGTGACACGTGAATTTATTGGCGGAAGTGCGGGAATGCCGGGGCCGGATGGTGCTAGTTCTAGTAAATTGGACTCTCGTCGAGTCAATGGAACCGTCGCCGGAGTTGAATTGAAACATTGAGGTACATCTACGCTGAGACACATCAACGCGAAAATTAGTGCGACAGGACAGTCGCACCTAACGATGCAATGCCTGTATCGAAATCCCCTTTTCCTCGACGAAAGTCTTCTTCGACATCACCCTTCACGGCCTATCCACGCAAAAAGCCCTCTCTTTCGCGACAAACCAGCTCGTTTTCGAAGGAGACATTCCCAGAAGAGCAGCTAAACGACACCGGCCTGACGCCATCATTGGTACCAGCTGGAACACCTCAGGATGTCTTGAATCTGATCCGCCATGTGCAACAGAACACCTGGGATCTCATTCCCGAGGTATCTGGCATGAATAGTTCTCGCATTGCCGAGAGTCTGAGGTATAGAGGTAGTCTACCGCCGATTGTGAGCTTGCCGCATTTGTATGCACTAAGTGTCAGTCCGACTGAGACTGAACGAGGATTGGCGAGGCTTGTTGCGCAAGGAGTGGTTAGGAAGGTCGTCGTCCCGGGCCGGGCGGTGGCAAAATTTGGAGGTAGTGTGCTTTTGGAGGGCGTAGTCATCATTGATGAATGGAAGACGTTACTACGCGCACAGGAAGATGTCAATGAGCGAGCGAAAGACAAGTACTTCGCGCTCATGGACTCCTGCTTAGGTTGGACGACCACCCCCACGACGAGACTGGAGAGGGATGAAGTACAGCAACTCGTTCGCGCTGGCTTCCTTACAAACCCGGGTGCATTCTCGAACGCCGGCAATCCGTCCGCAATACAAGGTGTGTCCTCTCTGTTGGATCTGTCCAAAGCCGGCCATTCGGCACCAACGGGGTCCCTGGCAGCAGTAGGTGGGCGAGGCGCTGTCCATGAGTCCGGCGGCGGCGGCAGCGCTCTCTCCACGCAGAACTCCCGCTCCAACACCTCCAACACCTTGTCGCCTGAGATGACATTCAGCCTGCCCAACACCGGAGCATACCTGAAACTTCTGTCCGCTGCCCGCCTGCACCTGGTGCACCTTCTCAAGCAGCTCTCCCCTCGCTACAAAGAGGCCACACGGGATCTGCTAAAGGAGAGGTGGGAGGGTAATACTCTGGGCGATGCCGCGAGTGTGGCGAAGCGAGCACGGGGCGAATGGAACGGGATTCTGCCGGGGAAGACGAAGAAGTGGCGGGACTTTCATGGGTTGAGGTTTGAGTGGGTGTTGGCGGAGTGTGTTGGGTGTGGGGTGGTAGAAGTTTTCGAGACGGGTATGGGAGTCATGGGTGTCAGAGCTAGATGAGGGAGACTCGACTACGGTTCTGGTGGCGAATCTGCGTCAAACTTCTGCTGTGTTCGCAAGGCCATACCGCGCGATCGAGAGTCACTGGAAGTGTAACGCCGGAGCATGGCTACGATCAGCTTAAGATCTGCTACACGATCATCGGTGCAGGCATTTACAGGGTCTTCCCGGCGTACTCTTACTCCGCGGCGTACACTTTACTCCGTGCTGCATTCCACACACAACATCCAAGTGCTGGAGTCCAGCACAGATGCCGGCGGTGCCTAGAGTGAGGGCTGGAACATCTATATCTCTGAGCACAACCCGGGGCAATGGCGAGTGGGTTGTCGAAAGAGGACTTCAGACGGTGTGGTGACGTAAGGGAGAAGCATGATCTCGTAAACGCTCGGCCGGTGCGCGCGTCCCTGAAAATGGGAATGGGTGAACAGGAGAGTCGAAGAGGAGAAAGATTCGGGGGAAAGTGTTGTCAGTGTCCGGGAAGTCGATGATAGATCTTCAGAAGGCAGAGAGTGCAGACATGGGAGTGACAGTCAAGAGTGTGATAGCTGAAAGCGCCGAGCGATTCTTATTAGCTCATCTAGGGCACATGTTGCTGGTCAAATTGAAATGTTAAACACGCGCAGGCGATCTGCGGTTATGTATTGGGAGGGCTGTAGAATGAGGTGAAGTGTGGTTAATAATGGTGTCGGCGGGTCAGCTTGATCTTGCTGCTGATTGGCTGGTCTCAAAGGCCGAAAGCGCGCAACTCACAACCGAAGGCACACTCAAGTTCGCTGCCTCGAAGACATCAACACCACGTTGAACAACATCGAACGCCATGTCTACACCTGTGGCCAGCGGCACCGTCAGAGCCATCTCCCGGCTGACGTGGACGGCGAGCTCTGCACGACCATCCATCGCGGCTACCCATCTCAGCAATCCATACCACAACCAACAGCTCGAACGCAGATCATCCGCAACAGCAGCCTACACCCAAGCCCGCTGGGCTTCACGACGAGCCCCCCATGTCCGACCCACACCTCCCACTCCCATTACCACCGCCGCTACCGCCGCCCTAGCATCCCAACGCACCTTCTACAGCACCCCCATCCGCGCCCGCGACCACCACTTCGACACGCTCAAATTCGTCCAACGCCTCAAACAAGAAGGCTTCACCGAAGACCAATCCGTCGCCATGATGAAAGTCCTCGGCGACGTGATCGAAGAGTCCATCCAGAACCTCACCCGCACCATGGTCCTCCGCGAAGACCAGGAAAAAGCAACCTACACGCAAAAAGTCGACTTTGCGAAACTGCGGTCCGAACTCCTCTCGGCCGATACCACCGAGTCGAGTCTCACGCGCGCGAGCCACGAGAAATTGACAAACGATCTGGCGAAATTGAATAATCGGTTGCGGGACGAGGTGCAGCGGACGCAGGCTAGTGTGCGGTTGGATCTGAATTTGGAGAAGGGGCGGATCAGGGAGGAGGCGAATAGTCAGGATTTGAAGATCAAGGAGACGGAGACGCGGATTGAGCAGGAGAGTGCGGCGTTGAGGGAGCGGTTGGAGGCGGTCAAGTTTAGTACGTTGCAGTGGTTGATGGGCGTGTGTACGGGGACGGCGGCGATTCTTTTGGGTGTGTGGCGGTTGTTGATGTAGCGCTGGAAGAGCTTCGATTAGGATCGACTGGCGAGCTGAGACACACTGCGGCACATTACCGCGTGCCTCAAGGTACAAGGATGAATGCCCATCGCCTTACATTTATATAGCAGAAGAGGATGCCTCTATTTACTATATGTCAGCTGACTCATTCCGCCCTCGTGGTTGCCGCAATCAAGCTTTCCCAAGCCGACCTTGGCAACCTTGTACGATCATCCTCAAACATCGCCCAGGTAAGTGAAGTACTTCTAGTCCTTCCAACACTTCCACAGTCGGACGATGTGCTCCCCGCCGGCGACGGCGACTTGGTGCGAATGTTCCCACCGCCCCCACCCCCGCCGCCGAGGTCGAGGGCGCTCGTCTGTCGCATTCGCACACGCGACCAGACCCTTCGTCCCGGCCGCGTCATGACCGGTGCACTGCCTCCTTCCAGTCTCGGCTCCCACGGAACTGCACATCATCGCGAATCACTGTCGGCTTGACTGCGGGTGTTGTAGATCTCGATACAGCATCGCTGACCTTGAGGTCTGGAGTACAGTACTCAACCACCCCACCGCGACTCGAGCACATCCCATCGACGAGCCCAACTTGCTCACAGCGCAATCCGGTATCCGAGACAGCCACCGCTACTGCACGTATGCGATACGTCGGTACTGCACGTCGGAAGGGCAGGCAGGCCCAATGCGCCCGACAGTAGCCAAGCATGCCACCAGCCGCTGACCGCTCGCCGTCAACGCTCTCCTCTCCACTCTCCGGCCGACGCATCATCTCCCGCCTCGCATCACCCTTCACCTCCAAATCGCGTGCCATAGCAGACTTCTACATCGACATTGACGACCCTCACAAGCAGTACTCGCCTGGCGATGTGGTTACCGGAAGTGTCCGGCTACGTGTCACCAAGCCTACGCGGGTCACGCATATCGTCGTGAGCTTGCATGGCTTCGTGCAGGTATACAAGAACCCGGGGTCGCCCGGGGATGGCTTCCGAGCCAATGCGGGCTACGTGGGCGCAGGACGGGGGAAGAAGACTGGCGAATACTTTGGGAATGGCTTCGCGTCGTTGTTTGAAGACGAGGTGGTACTGTGTGGAGACGGCAGGCTGGCGGACGGCTCATACCAGTTCAACTTTGAGCTGCAGTTTCCGGACACAGACCTGCCGAGCAGTATAGATGTGAGCAAGGGAGACGTTGTACCATCCGACAGCAATGCTGACGTGTATCCCAGTTTGAGAGGGGCACCATTTCGTACATGGTCACCACCACCATGACACGACCCACTACAATGTCACCAACAATGACCTGTGATCGGAAGATATATGTCGTCGAGCGGATCGACATCTCGCCAATCTATCCGCCAAAGCCGCGGACGATAACTCTGGAACCTCTCTTGAAACGGACACGCGCCAGGCATCAAGCTCGTAGACTAGTCGAGACCTCTGAGCGCCGAGTGCGGAGAGAAGAATGTACCCAGCAAAGCGAATCGGACGCTGCAAGTATGGCACCTAGCGCACAGACAGATGCCGATACGCCAATCAGTCCAGCACCAAGTGAGCTTAGCTTCGACAGTGTGGGCAGCAGCAACGGGCCTATGTCACAAGCCGACTCCGCACGACCATCTCCGCGTGAAAGTCAGGGCAGCAGCACCGCGACTGGGCGGTCATCAGCCACTGGCAAGAGTATCACGGCCACCGTTGAGTCACTCAGCGGAGGCTGTCTCCGTGGCGATAACGTCTGCATCAAAGTGAATGTCAACCACACCAAGCCTATCCGAAGCTTGTATGGTGTCATCGTGACTCTGTACCGCCAAGCTCGCGTGGACTTGCATCCAGCGATACCCCTCGGACCCACGGAGAAAGGCTCGGAGGGCAAACACGAAGACTACTATCCGAAGTCCGTCACTGGCCTCGGTGGGCTCTCCTTGTCGGGTGCAGGTTCGAGCCACTTGTTTCGAAAGGATTTGGCCCAAGTGATGGTCCCTCTCTACGTCGATCCGGCTAGCCTCACGGCTGAGGTATATGCAAAGGTCCGCGTGCCTGACGAAGCTTTCCCGACCATCTCCACCGTGCCAGGCTCGATGATCAGCTTCAAATACTTCGCCGAAGTTGTAGTTGACATCCAGGGGAAGTTGGGCAACCAGGATCGTAATGTAGGTGGATTGAGTCTTGGCATGCCGCGGCCGTCAGTGGGAGCTCCTGATGGCGGAGACACGGCTGCTCCGTCACCGTACGGGTCGTCCATCATTGACACGGTACCTATACGACGCGACAAAGGCGTCATCACCTGCACCTTTGAACTCGTCGTTGGTACGCAGGACAGCGCTCGGCGGAAAGGCAAGAGGAAGGTCGTGGAAGTCCCGGATGCCGATCAGGCGCATGCTGGTGCTGAGTCTGATGATACTCCACGCCCAGACGCCTCCCAGCACGACAGCCACTGGAATCGCGATGCAATCACGCAACAGCCTCTGGAACTGTACAACGAAACTCACGCTTATGATCAGCCGCCGGAGGACCGCTACCCGCCCAATTTCGCACAGTATCAGTACGGCTACGAGCCCTATCCACCTCCAGTCCCTCTCCCACAGACGCCAGTGGACTCCGAGATGTCCGAGAAAGAACGAATCCGGCAAGCCGAAACCCGGCTTTTGCCCAGTCAGCCGCCCGGTACCGCCGAAGAGTTCGCCGGCGCGAGAGCAGAAGACGCGACGGCGCCTCATATCGAGGACGAGCCTGGAACTGGCGGACGGGCCCGACTCGACGCGCCGTTTGTCGCGCTTCATGGTTCATCACGCCAGTTCTCAGTTCCTCCCCGCACTCTTCCGGAGCCGGTTGCGACCGAAGCCGGGCCCTCAGCACCAGCTTACGGGCACGTTCCCGCCGCAGCAGTCCACACGGACCCTCTGACGCGAGAGACCCAGCCAGACTTGGGAGTGCGACGGTCAGCTCCGGAGACTCCTTCGGCCCCGGCCATCATACCAGAGGACGAGTCCCTGAACGATGGCTCCCCAACCGAGGTTTCCGAGCCGTCCGCGCCGCCGTTGGGAGAGGAAGTTGGCGGGCGAGGGGCGAGTCCCGCGGTGGTGTTTGATAGTCATGCGGATGCTACTGCTGGGTCCGGGGAGCTACCGCGGTATGAGCGGTAGAATTTTGTGGAGTTTGGGCGCGCATGGGTGTCAGGGACAGGGTAGGGAGTGAGTGAAGTGCTCACTCATGATACGGGCGTTTTGATAGAATCGCATCCGGGAGATTTGATCTCTTCGAGCTTCGTCACGTTCAGAGATCTGGTTGCCAGTCAATTGAGACGATCATTCTTTTCCGGTAGTCACTCCGTCCCAATCCACTACATTATCCAAGCAAGCACGCCTTGGTCAAGATCGTGGGCTTCAAGATCCAGACTGGAGCAAATCTGATTTTATCCAACAACATCCCCATTCTGGCTCACTTTGCGCGGCAGAGTCTACCTTCAGGCTCCATCTATCCAACACCAAAGGCAGCACCGGACCTCAAAACACCCATGTCTACCTCCACACGTACATGTATGCAAAACCGTATCGTCACATCGTAACACACACCGGGGATACAGGCCTCGACAACTGGTCCACTCATCCCATCAAAGGAACCCCCCTCCCTCCATAATCTCCCTCAAGATCTCCCCTCCAGCACCACCCTCAACACACCCCCTCAACTCCCCCCACCCCACCGAACTAGCCATCCTCCTCTCGTCCCCCACACCGCCAGCCGCCGTCCCGAATGCCCCCTTCCCCTTCCGACTAGACGTCCGACTCGGCGTCAGGGGCATTCCCAAGCTGCCATTCTTGGCCCCCGCGTCAGAAACGACAAGACTCAACGTCTCGAGCCCCTCGACCACGTCCCGGAATTCGCCAGCTGAGAGGGGATGCAGCAACTTCTCGCGTTTGCAGAGAGAGGCGTAGGCTTCGAAGAGCTGTTTGATACTCGGCGCTACTGCACTCTCCTTGTGGTTCTTGGACGGGGTGGCGAAGATAGTACGTGAGACCTGCGAGTCCCGTTTGCGCTTCTCGAGAGCCGCGAGGGCGCACAGGACGGCTTTCTGCTGCAGGTTGAGGGTCGCGAGGCGCTGGGTGGTGTTGTTCCCGAAGACGAGGGCGGTGATGCGGGCCATGTGGGCTATGGTGGCTTTGGGGGCTGTGTCGAGAGTGTAGAGTGTTGGGGCTCGGGGTTTGTTCAGGGTGTGACCGGCTTTCGAGCGCGGTGAGGGTGGGGAGGAGAGGTTGATGTTCTCCATTAGCGGCGTTTTCGACGGGCTGTTCTCGAGGGCGGCTGTTACGTCTTTCTCTCGGGTTTCTTGTTCGACGAGGTCGATTGCTCGCCGGCATATGTCGAATGCTTTGCGGAGATCACCGGTCTGCGCTGCGACCTTCTTCGCGCAGAACTGTATGGCGGCGGGCTGTGCGAACGGTAGGTTCGATGAGGATCCTGGCACGAGTGACCTCAGCTTCAGCGTGAGCACCTCTGCGATCTGGCTGGCAGAGTATGGCATGAAGGGTAATAGCTCCGGCTTCAGATTCCGACTCTTCAGCCGTGGCAGGAAGCGGTCGGTCAAGTCGAGGGCGTTTGCAATCCCGACCAATACGAGGCTGGAGGATGCGTGCATCGACCACTCGAAAAGGCTGTACAGTAGCTCCAGATCCATGTCGACCAGACGATCGACCTCGTCGAGGATGACCACATATTTGTAGCTTTTCAGGGCGTCGCCGCCAACGAAGCACAACTGCAAATAGTCGAATCCGGCGTCCTCCTTCAAGCCCAGATCTTCCGCCAGCTTCTGAGCCAAGTCTTTCGCGTTGCGTACGCTCATGCAGTTCACCGTCGAGATCTTGACATTGTCTTTACCTTTGCACTGCCCGCAAACCTCGTCTACCAACGCACTCTTCCCAGTCCCTGGTGGTCCGGAGACGTATAGACAGCCGGCCGACTTCGACGCAAGACACCGGCCGAGGAAGGTGGATAACTCTTGCCTCTCCGCCTCGCGTCCAACGAGCTTTCCGGGGTTCGAGCAGCGGGAGAAGAGCTGCCGCGCTTGATTGTAGACCGATGTGGAAGATGTGGAAGGTGTGATGGGTGTCTTGGGTGTGAGCTGACTGCCGGCAAGAAGCACGCGGTGTCTCGGTGTGACTGGCATTTTCTTGGAAAGCACGTCGCGGTGCCTTGGCGTGTTTGGGACGGGGATCGCATCGCCCTTTCCATCCCGGTACACTTCGATGCCCGTTTTTGCTACCTTGAAATGCGCACTGATCTTGGCGGGCGAGAGGTCACCTCGTCGACCAGATACAACTTTCTTCACGGGGACCTTGCGTGTGCTGGCCAGACGCGTCCTTTTGGCGGGCTTGTCCACAGGCAAGACATCCTGGGACACGACGGCCACCTGGCGGTGCGATATAGAAGGACTCTCCTGCTCATTCTCCTTCTGAACCTCGTCCTCTCTTTCCTCAACTACGACTCGCCTCTTGGAGCGTGTGAGTATGGTATCTGTTCGGCCCGTAGTCAGTCACGATGGCCCATTGGCAAGGACGTGGGAGGCTTCGAACCTGCTCCATCTGCTGAACTTCTGGTCCGCTTTCCCAACACAGTCGAAGGCATGTTCGCCGCTGCTTGCGAAATAGTACAGTGTCGAAGGGAAGGGAAGGCAAGAGGGAGGAGGGGGGTATGTCTGTGGAAGGTACATGTATGGGTGGGAGAGAGACAGTCTCGAACAAGTCGCGTTCGCGTTCCAGCGCGTAGAGACGCGCTACTGTGATGCGAAGCTGTATTATCTAATTGGTTCCTCCTCCGACGGGCACTAGCGGATGTCTCCGGGATAAGCTCGGCAGCTCCCGGCTATCCACACGTGACATACTCCAACACATCAGACGTCTGGGACCTCACCACCGCAGATATCTGGGCCTGTCCGGTCGCGTGTAGGTACATGTACTATCAACATTAGACTCGGCATGCTTCCTACCACTCTAAATGTATGGCGTACCGGACAGCGCACACCAGCTGATCCGCACCAAGGCTGTGGTGGTACCCGCCGACATCCCAACGCAGCCGTCTGGCCCCGGCTGCATGCTGACGCTCTTACCCTGAAGCGGACCTGGGCGGCATGCGGAGGATCTCACACTTCTCAGCCTCACCGGTCGAGGAAGAGCGCACATGAATATGGCCCCTCGTCCTGGCTACCTGCAGCTGCCTCTGGTGCTTGTAACCGCGCGAGCACCCTGCTGTTTCGTCGGTGCATCCGGGACCCCAACAGCCTTGGCCCCAGTCTATCAGCAGCTTTCGCCGGAAAGGGGGACTGCTTGACCGATGGCAACCTATCTGATGTGTGCTGACTTGAAGGTGGCGGCAGCACGACAGTCCCTGGGGGTGTGCAGGAGAGCAGTCAGCCGGCTCGAGCTGACTCCTTCCGTTCCTTAACTGCTTTCGATGCCCTGCCCTCCCTTTCTTCTCGTAAATCTGTCGTACGTTGGCAAACCATAGCTGCGGAATTCTACTATCACGACATAGGTAAATTGGACGTCGCCTCTCTCAGATCTCGACGCTCGACGTGCAGAGCGATTCCAGGTGGACACCAACTACATCATGTCCTCGGAGGGTTACAGCTCTGACCTTGAGGTTGTCTCGAAGAACATGGCCTCCTTCGAACTCAACGACTCTGTCGACAGCAAGTTCACCTCGCCTGGAGACAGCCCACATCACAGCATCGCGCCTTCCGCGGTGGGCGCCGGCAAGAAGGTCTCCGACGTTAAGCTAGATGCTCCGATGGTCAACGGGCATTCTGGCGACTCCATCGATGCTATTCTCGACGGGAACGGTCATCACAGCTCTACGATCTCCCCCGAAGACGCCAGCAACGACCCTATGCTTGCCTCTGCTCTCATGAGCCCCCTACAAGATCCCCTAAACATCGAAGCTCTGTTCGCGCCTTTCAAAAGTGGAAGTCCGCCTCTCCAACGCGCTCCGACCATTCTGCAGCGCGCCGATACCGTTGCCAACGACTGGGAGCTTTACAAGCGAGCAGGACCTCCCTTCCCGACCTCCATCGAGCAGCTGATCATGAAGTACCACCAAAAGAACAACAACTCCTGGCAGCTAGCCCACGACATGGGAGCCGGCTCCGGCATCTACGCCATGAACCTCGCCCGCTTCTTCCGCCACATCCACGTCTCAGACCCCACCCAAACCGGCCTCTCCACCTCCCGAAATACCCTCACCGAATGGAGCACCGCGAACCCCAAAAAGCGCGGCCGCTTCACCTTCTCCGTCTGCGAGCCCGAAAACTCCACCGAAGCCTTCGCAGACGCCTCCGTCGACCTTGTCGTCCTAATGGACTCCGCTCACTTCACCGACGCCGAAGCCACCGTCCGCAGCGCGGCGCAGACTCTGGGCCCAGGCGGCACCCTAGCCATCGTGACCCACAAGCCCATCTCGCACGTCGTCGGCAACGAGAAAGTCGCCGCAGCCGTTGCCGCGCTCTTCCAAGCCTGGGGTCGGCGACCCTGGGAAGTCGCTTGCGGGCTGGAAGCCAAGTCCCAACAACGGTTCAGTCTCGGACTCGATTTCGTGCCCCTGCCCGAGGAGCTGTTCGTCCGCGAGAAATCCACCCGCATCACGATCAACGCCCACGGCCGCCCGAGGGATTTTTTCCACGTCCCCGGCGTTCAAGAGGAAAGCGACAGCATGCCGCTCATGGGCGTCGAGAGCCCGGAGGAGCTGTTCGAGATGACCACCTCGCGGGTCGGGGACAAAGAGCGGCAGGTGCATTACGGGGAGGAGGATGAGCAAGGTAGGGGTTGGCGGTACGAGGTCGGGTGGGAGAGTTTCCGGACGCGGATCGCGGTGATGGATTCGCCGCAGATGGTGGTGAGGCTCGAGCCAGAGCTGAAGGAGATTGAGAGGTTGATTATGAGGACTAGTCCTAACGGGGTTAAGATTGTCATTGAGTGGGCGGCGGCCGTTGTTCTGGCTACGAGGAAGTGACGAGCTACCTTATGTACGTTTGCTTGATGTACTTCATGAAGCTAGTCGCTCGGCGGTGTGAAAGTTACGTGAGCCGCACATCTCTCGGCCGGAATGAGGTCTCACCTCAAGTACACTTTGACTCGTCCTACTCCGCTCCCCCGTCCGACATGCTCTCAGCAACCAGACGACCTCGGCTACGCTCATGGGCTTCTTTCGTCCAACCCTCACATTTGTTGACTCGTCAGAAGCATACGCCGCTTGCCGTCGCCGCTCCTGCGCTTTTGAGAGCTGTGTCGACGCAGAGTGGCGATCGTGTAACGGTTTGTAGTCCCAGTCCACACGGACGCCTGTACACATCCGTTGTACAACGCTGCAGGACCGGGTCCGGCTTCTTGGAGCAAGCTGATGGCAATGTGGGCGACCCACGCAGCATTGTCCGACGCGGGAATCTCCGCCCGCTTCCCGGCCACCTTTACTCCCTCAATAGCCAGACAAGATCTTCCCGTTCCCTTCGCGATACCACCGCTCACCCCCACCAACCCCCAAACCAACTACCAGACCCTCCCTTCCCCTTATCGGCAGCAGCGCTGGCCTTCCCGACCAACCCCTTCAACTCCCCTCTCAGCCCCTTCATCTCCGCCTCCTTCTCACGCGTGACTTCCATACTCTCCAGTTTCGACCACGAAATGTACAGGACTTGGTAGGTCGCGACGGCTATGAGGAGGGTTCTCACTAGGGGGAGGCCGAAGGTTTTGTAGAAAGTGCCGTGGGGGTTTGGGGGTTTGTTGCTCGCCGGGGGAGAGGGGGTTTGGTAGGTTGATTGGGAGCGGAGGTGGAGGGACACTGATGCGCGTGGGACGGAGGTGAGGCGGGTGGAGAGGATCGGGCGGAGGAGGCGGAGGGGTGACATTGTTGGCTCGTTGTTGAGGGAATATACAGGGAGTGGTGGTGGAGATGTCGAGTTGAAGCGGGCTCGGTGGTGAGGGAGATTTCCCCGCAGTGAGCTTGGACACGAGTCGCGATTTTTGAGGTGCGACGCGTTTTGGTAGAAGTCACAGGATCGAACGGGAACATTGTTCTGCACTACCTCCACTCACTCTTGTAACCTCCTGACCTGACTATCACTGCTTGGCCCCCATCAACATGGTATGTTCTCTCCCACCTCCGCTCTCCCCTCCCTCACTGACGCTCCTCGCAGTCTTTCGACAACCCGACGCAGATCTTTGAAGAAGGCTCGACCGAAGAGAGAGGCGAGAATGCGCGCCTTTCAGCTTTTGTCGGCGCCATTGCAGTCGGCGACCTCGTCAAATCCACGCTCGGGCCAAAGGGCATGGACAAGATCCTGCAATCAGCATCGACCGGCGAAATTCTCGTAACGAACGACGGCGCAACGATCCTCAAAAGCATAGCACTCGATAATGCAGCAGCGAAGGTGCTGGTGAATATCTCGAAGGTTCAGGACGACGAGGTAGGAGATGGGACAACGTCTGTGGCAGTATTGGCGGCAGAGCTGCTGAGAGAAGCAGAGCAGTTGGTGAATCAGAAGATACATCCTCAGACTATCATTGAGGGCTACCGGATAGCGAGCGTGGCAGCGCTGAAGGCACTCGAGGCGGAGGCGGTGGACAATAGCGCAGACAAGGAGCGCTTCAGGAAAGATCTGAACGCCATCGCACGCACAACCCTCTCCTCGAAAGTGCTGTCGCAGGACCGTGACTACTTTGCGAACCTCGCCGCCGACGCTGTCCTCCGCATGCGCGGCTCCACAGACCTGACGCATATCCAAGTGATTAAGAAGGCAGGTGGCAAGCTCTCCGACTCGTACCTCGACTCCGGCTTCATTCTTGACAAGAAGTTCGGCGTGAACCAACCCAAGCGCATCGAGAACGCCAAGATCCTCGTCGCCAACACCAGCATGGACACGGACAAAGTCAAGATCTTTGGCGCACGGCTGAAGGTCGAGAGCACGGGCAAGCTGGCGGAGCTGGAGAAGGCGGAGCGAGAGAAGATGAAGAGCAAAGTCGAGCGAATAAAGGCGCACGGGATCAACTGCTTCGTCAACCGGCAACTCATCTACAACTGGCCGGAGCAGCTGTTCGCGGACGCCGGCATGACGTCTATCGAGCATGCGGATTTCGATGGCGTGGAGCGGTTGGCGCTGGTGACTGGTGCGGAAATCACTTCGACGTTCGACCATCCAGAGCATGTCAAGCTTGGGCACTGCGATCTGATCGAGGAGGTCATCATCGGCGAGGACACGCTGATCCGATTTTCGGGCGTCGCGGCAGGGCGAGCATGCACGATAGTGCTACGAGGTGCCACGGAGCAATTACTGGACGAGGCTGAGCGCAGCTTACACGACGCACTTGCGGTCCTCTCCCAGACTGTGGGCAACCCGAAGATCACTCTCGGTGGCGGCTGTGCAGAGATGGTCATGGCCAAGGCTGTCGACCAGGCGGCACAGAACACCACAGGCAAGAAGGCGATCGCGGTCGACAGCTTTGCGAAAGCGCTGCGGCAGCTACCGACCATTCTCGCGGACAACGCTGGGCTGGATAGCAGTGATCTCGTGGCACGGCTGAGGAAGGCAGTGTACTCGGGCATGTCGAGTTCGGGCCTGGATCTGATGACGCCCGGGGGCGGAATCGCGGATATGAGGGAGCTGGGCGTGGTGGAGAGTTACAAGTTGAAGAGGGCGGTGGTGAGCAGTGCGAGTGAGGCGGCGGAGCTGCTGTTGAGGGTGGATAACATCATCAGGGCGGCGCCGAGGAGAAGGGAGAGGATGTGAGGGGATGGAGACACGCAGCTGTGATTAGGCGAGCGAGGCCCATGGGCTGCGTTCGTCAGTATCGCCAAAACAAGGTGCGACGTGTACGTATGCATAGCGATGATGTGAATGTAGATTACGCTACCGAAAGGCACTCTAGACACTTGTCATGATGCGAGGAGTTGTTGTTGTTGACACGCCCTACTGGGTCGCTCCTTCCTAAAGCGAGAAAAAGCTAAAATGCTCGGGTAGCTTGAACGCTAATGCAGCTCTTCGCCACACTTTCACCTGACCTCCTATCTACCCAGTGCAAGCTAAGTCGATTAGACCACCACCACAATCTCAACCACAAACACCAAACAAACAACAGAATCCAGCCATCTCACTCGACACACCAAAATGGCCGCCTTCGCCGCCAACGGCGCCCCAATCCCAGACAGCCACCATCTGATCCCCCGCGCCCTCGCCTGGACCGGCGGCACCACCGGCCTCGACGACCTCTGCGACGACCTCATGGATGCCGCGGAACTCGCCCACGACCGCGCCGCCGTCCGCATCGCCGCCTCCCTGCTTGTCGTCAACCACAAACGCCTTCCCACGCTGCAGGACGCGGTGTGCGAGTTCGCGCTCGCGCTCGTGCTGGAGGACGAGCGGGACGCGCGCACGCATCTGCTGAATGCGGATGAGTTGCTGAAGGGGGTGGAGCGGAATCGGGATTGGATGAGGGTGCAGTATGGACTGTTGGATCGGAGAGTGGAGGCGTTGAGGCAGAGGGTTGAGGGGTTGTTTGATAGGCAGGATGAGCGGCGGGAGGCTGTTGCGGGGGGTGCTGAGGAGATTGCGCGGCGGGAGGATGATGGGAGGGAGGCAGGGGGTGCTGCGACGGTGCGAAGGAGTATTGAGATGGGGGTTAGGTCTACTCGGCTGGATGGGTCGGAGAGAGATGGTGAGGTGGCGACGAGGCCGTTGGCTTGTGATAAGCGTCCGGCGCCATTGGATGTGCCGGCGAGAGGGGGGACTAAGCGGAACACCATCGACCTGACGTCTTTTTCGCCCGACGAGCCTCTCATTACGAGGTGTTCGAAACGCGCAAGAACCGAGATTGCAACTAAGAATGCGATGAACAAGACCATCAACCCGACCAAAAATGCGATGAAGCAGACCGACAGTCCGACCAAGACAGTCGCAAAGCCAGCCACACCAATCCCGGCGACAGACAGCGTAACAGTCTCATCCTTCTACGCCGTCTCCACCCAAGTCACCAGCGGCGGCACCATCACCTACGACCCCACACAATCCAGCTTTTACATTTCCGCCAGCCCGACCACCAAAATCTGGGCCTGGCTGGGCCGCAGGGAAGTCTCCCGGGTCTTCCACAGCACCGACAGCAAGCGCGTTTACATCACCGGAGCCGTGACCTCGGCGAGCAATGGACGGATCTGCATCGCTTTCAAGGGGCTGGCGGGCGTGCAGTGGTTTCTCGGTAAGGTGAGGGTGATGAGTGAGGAGCAGGTGGCGCCGCAGCATTTGAACGGCCGGCGGTTGGATGAGGTGTACACTAAGCAGTGTGCGGAGATTGCGGAGGCGTTTGCGAAGAGGCAGGTTGGAGTTGGTATGGCTGGAGGGGACGTTGTTATGGGCTGAAGCGTGAGGGGTGATGGAAGGCGATTTCAAGGTGGAGTGTAATGTGTTGGAGAAGGAGTTTGAGCGGACTTGAGGTTGTTGTCCACCTGATGGCGAGGCCGAGGGGGGACCAGGATGGAAGGCAGGAAGAACACAACGTGTCCTACCTTTGCGATGACTCTATGGCTGTATTATCGACTGGCGAGGTAGGGCATGGAACCGAGGTACGAAGGTAAGGTATCTCAGGTACATGTGGCGTTGGGGGAAGTCTGGAGATGTCGCCTGCAGACTGCATTGAATTGTTCACAGCCACGTGACCGTGTCAACCTCATCTAATCGGCGTTCCTCCGACAACAATCGGATCAACACACGACATCGCTTCTGCGTGACGTTATCCCTATCAGGTACTATACTTCGACGCAGTCGGTAATACCGACTGCTGGTGGCTTGAACTATAGTCCTTGCTACGGCAACAGAATCTGTCCTCTTCTCTCGATACAAAGCGCGCGGTCGAACGAGAGATCGTATGCTCCTTCTTGACACCTAAGGTAGCTATACATCAAGCCTCATCTTACACCTTACGTCCCCTACACACTCACAAAGCTATACACCGTCCTTCATACTCCTCTGCCCTCTGCTTCACTCACATTTGCTCTCTCGTACCCGCCGCAATCATGCCCTCCTACCTCATCCTCACTCTCCTCTGCCTACTCTTCGCCACGACCTACGCACAGTAAGTCCCCACCCGCACCACACCAACACCCTCCTCCCCAAGACAAGCCACTCACTAACCCCGCACCTTGCGCACCACAGCTCCATCAACAGCATAGCATCCCCCTTCCTCAACGGCACAGCCTCCACCTTCCCCAACGGCACAACCTCTCTCGGCAACGCGTCCACAACAAGCAGTATACCCTCCCCCATGACATCGAGTTCATGGATCGACAGCAACGCCGCCGCGAACCAGTGGCCGATTTCCGGGTTGAGCTTGCTGGTCGCGGTGGGTGTTGCTTTGGTGCGTATATGAAGCGCGCTTTCGGCAGAGTGGCGATGACTGACGATACTGCTAACGGCTGATATGACGGCGTTTGAGGGCTGATGGACTTGATGGGTGGTATCGGGGGTACAGTTGGATGGGAGGCGTTCTAGGGCGAAGGCTCGCATGGGTGGGTGTAACGGTGCTTATGTCTAGACGGTAGCTGTGGAGGACCGCAGGATGCCCGTTGGGTGCGTGCTTCGCTTGGGCGGATCATCGAGGGGTCCGTCATGAGCGATCGATGACGCGAGGGGACACCGATCAAGGCTGTACGGTGTTCTGTTGTGAAGGCTTTGTAACAGGCTGATCGACGAGGCTGCCGGAGGTTTTCGGCTTGTTTGACTTGCGCAATCGCATCTGGAGCTTTTCAAGACGGCTGTGGAGGTAGCCTAGTTCCCGGCCCGGGAATGACTTGATTATTTCTCTCCACGGGACTTTGAGGGCTCTGAGCCTGACAAGTTCCGCGTTCTCACCTGCAATAGAGCGGGCGAGGGTTACAGTTCTGTCTGGATGAGGCTGTTCCGTCGTACCGATCACTGCTGTGTGCCAATACATAGTGCGAACCCTCTGCTTCGAGAAGCGAGACATCTTCGCAGCTACTGCCTCCCACGTAAGACCGCTATCTCTCAACCGTCGGATTTCACTAGAAGCTGTACCGTCGCGGTCTCGCCGGAGACGGACGTGCGTCCGGGCTGAAAGAGGCGTGATCCTGACGTAACGTTTGGCCAGCGTTTCCTTATGGCAAGAGGGCATACGAGCTGCGATTTCGTCCCAGGTCAGATGATCCTGGTCTCTCAACTTGCACAGCTCTGCATCATCCTCAGGTGTGAAGTTGGCCCTTCCAGCAGGCCTTCGCAGTCTCTGCATACGCTTGTACAGCGACACCAGACTACGATCGGGAAATCGCGACAACAAGGATGGGGAGGGAAATCCAGAGACTTTTGCCAGGAATTCGTCGTCTTCGGCGCTGAACGGACGTCCCGGCGGAGCGACCTTCACTCGCCCTTGCGGTCCCAAAACTTCGTAGATTCTGTTTGACACTGCGCCCATGGAGCGCGAGCTTAGCCGCTCTGCAATGGCGGGCACTGTATGCCCACTCGCGCGTAGCTGGACGATAAGGTCATCTTCGGCTGGGCTCCAGTTGCCGTATTTGATAGGGGCGCGCCCCGGGCTTGTGAATGCAGATGTGGCAGAGGAAGCAGTGCGCACACCCCGAGGAGCACCGGGCGTGACCAGCAGCGCTCGCCATTCGCCACAGAAAAGCTGCTTTACACGCCACATTTCCCCAACGCTCGAGTATGCCGGCCACCGCCCACTTGATACTCAAGTCAAGAGATGTCGTCTGTGTCTCTGTGGAGTAAGATGAGGAGAGGAGAGGAGACGGGAACATAAGGTGCATGTACATCCGGATCGGATGGAGGGACTTCAGGGACGGCTGCCTCAGGCATCCACCCTGTCCCGTCTGTCACAAGCCGGTGGGGCCAAACGAATTTTGGTGGAACCAGAGTCAGAGCAATATACTCCGTACTGAAACGAAGGCGGGACATCGACAAATCCATCCTTCAACTTTACGATCCTTACGAACTCGACACCGTACCCAGAGACGGCGACTACGACAAGGTACGACGGAGCCGGCCATAACGAGCCCTTGACACCCGCGAGTCCAGTATCTCGGCCCTTGCGCACACGACACTCCATAGCGAGCCAAGTCACCAAGAACAATCAAGAGATACACACCCTTCCCACCGAGGCACGACTTACCGCAATCATGGCGACGAACGGCGACTACCCCTCCGAAGACGACACTCCCCCTCCCTCCCCGGGCATCCAGCCCCTCGCCGAGGACGATGATGAGCCACACGCGAAAGGCCCGGCGCCCATGCCCAAGTCCGCACTCAAGAAAAGCAACGCCGCCGCCGCAGCGCTGGCATCAAGACCAGAGCTCCCCGAGCAGCCCGAGCCCGATACACTGGACGTAGCCAACCTCACACCAACTTCGCCCGAAATCATCTGCCGACAAGCGACCATCAACATTGGCACGATCGGGCATGTGGCGCACGGGAAGAGTACAGTGGTGAAGGCGATTTCGGGCGTGCAGACAGTGCGTTTCAAGAATGAACTGGAGCGGAACATCACGATTAAGCTGGGGTATGCGAATGCCAAGGTGTACAAGTGCGATAACCCAGACTGCCCGAGGCCGACGTGCTATCGGAGTTACAAGAGTGACAAAGAGATCAGCCCGCCGTGTGAGAGGGCAGGCTGCGAGGGCACATACCGGTTGGAGAGACATGTTTCGTGAGTGTTGCGCCGCGCCTCGCTGGTCCCAAGTGACAACACTGATAACGTACCAGCTTCGTCGACTGCCCCGGTCACGACATCCTCATGAGCACCATGCTTTCCGGGGCCGCGGTCATGGACGCCGCGTTACTACTGATAGCTGGCAACGAGCCATGTCCGCAACCACAAACATCCGAGCACTTGGCCGCCATCGAGATCATGAAGCTGGGACACATTGTCATCCTCCAAAACAAGGTCGACCTGATGCGAGAAGAAGCGGCGGCAGCACACTTCGAATCGATCCGAAAATTCATCCGTGGCACAGTCGCAGACAACGCACCCATCATTCCCATCTCCGCGCAACTCAAATTCAACATCGACGCCATCAACGAAATGCTCTGCACCAAGATCCCCGTTCCCCTGCGCAACTTCCAAGATAACCCTCACCTGATCGTCATCCGCTCCTTCGACGTCAACAAGCCCGGCTCGGAAATCGAAGAGCTCCAAGGCGGCGTCGCCGGCGGCTCCATCCTCACCGGCATCCTGAAGCTCGGCGACGAAATCGAGATCCGGCCCGGCATCGTCTCCCGCGACGACAAGGGCCACATCCAGTGCAAACCCATCTTCTCCCGCATCATCTCCCTCTTCGCTGAAAACAACAGCCTCAAATTCGCCGTCCCCGGCGGCCTGATCGGCGTCGGCACCCGCATCGACCCCACCCTCTGCCGCGCCGACCGGCTCGTGGGTTTCGTCCTCGGGCTGAAGGGTAAACTCCCCAAAATCTACACGGAGCTCGAAGTCAACTACTTCCTGCTGCGGCGCTTGCTGGGCGTCAAGACAGCGGACGGCAAACAGGCGAAAGTCGCCAAGCTGGCCAAGAACGAGGTGCTCATGGTGAACATCGGGTCCACGGCTACGGGGGCTAAAGTCATTGCTGTGAAGGCGGATATTGCCAAGTTGCAGTTGACGAGCCCGGCGTGCACGGAGATCAAGGAGAAGGTCGCGTTGAGTCGGCGGATTGAGAAGCATTGGCGGTTGATCGGGTGGGCGACTATTGAGGCGGGCACGACGCTGGAGCCGCAGAAGGAGTGAGGGGCGTCCACACGAATGCATGGTTGCTGTTCTCTGCCATACTGTAGGGCTGGCGATGAAGATGTCGCGGGCTGGAAGCTGCTGGGGCGAGGCTTAGACTTCGACGAGCACAGATACAGCTGCATCAAGCAACTTTGCATGTCTATATTGTCTTCATTGACCACATGTACGTTGCCCTCCTGCTAGCCACGGTCATCCGCCCATAGGGGCAGCATGGTATTGCTTGCCCGAGTGCGTTGCTGTTGGTTCGAATGACTACGCCCGCCGACGAGCGCCATTGTCAATGCTGAACGTTGGGTGGCGTTGGTGGCGTGACTGACAGCTGAAGATTTGTGCTGGAAGCTGAAGGGGAGGTGCGGTCACGCGACCCTCACCCTTGCCACTGGAGACAGACTGCTATAATCTGACCACCACAATCTCGCACAGGCTGAAGCAGAAGATGTCCCACCAATGCAATGAATGTGAGTGCAAGCGAGTGAGAGCCAGATATACAAATACGTTATCTCATGAGCTTCTTCACGCGTCGCGAAACCTTTTCCTGGCTCAGCCGCGCAATCATGTCCCGGACACGAAGAAAGTAAGACCGAGAGAGAGCGCCTCAGCATTGACCAAAACCCTCTGCTCGTCGATCAAATCATCGACTTCCAGCCCCAAGCGTAGCCTCAACAAGCGAAAAGAACAACACCAAGCCCACCGAAAACGAGACCGACACCTCCCCTGAGTGTATTTCCCGCGTTCGCGGTCTGTTGCGCCGGCACAACGAGAGAGCTCGAAGAGCTGGACGAGGCTGTCGCGGGCGTCGGGATGACGACCGGGGTCACCGTCGCGATTGCGGCGGAGGGTGTCGGAGACGTCGAGGTAGCTGACGTCGTGAGCGTGGATGTAGTCGAGCTGCTAGAGGGCGAGGGAGAGTATTCGGATGTGCTGGGCACGTAGATGGGGGTCGTGGGAGCCGGCGTGGACGTGCTCGTAGTCGACATGATCGTCGAGGTGCTACTAGACGAAGACACGGCACTGGAAGTACTGGCGGGCGGCGCGACGGTGGCCACGGCGGCAGAGGCGCCGCAGTCGGCCAAGGAGCTGCCGTTGGGACAGCAGCCATTGTCCACGCAGTAGTAGCCTGCTTGGCAGTAACCTATCTCGCCAGCGCGGCGATTGTCAGTTTCCGCCGTGTCTGTGGACGAGCGTGGACGAGAGGTGAGGTACGGACCGGAATTGGAGCAGCAGGTCTCGCCTTGAGTGGGGTTGTAGCAGCTGCTTGCGTCGACGCACTCGATGGAGCCGGCGCCGAAACAGCCGACGCAGGTGGGGTTCTGTTGGTAGCAGGTGTTGCGTCTTTGCAAATCCGTCATGGAGTTGAAGGGCGCGAAGGGGAAGTCCGTCGGGGCCAGGGTGGTGGCGACGAGGAGGGTGGAGAGGGGGAGGAATGGGTACATCTTGCAATGCACTTGTGGGGGTTGAGAAGTAAGTCGGTGGGAGGTAGCTTTGACACTGTTGGGAAGGACGGAGAGGGTGGTGGGTACAGTAGTAAGTCAACGGACTTATATGTGCTAAGAGTCGGAAGATGGACGTTCCGTTCAGCATAGGGGGCCGGGTGAGTGTGATGTTCGCGTCCAATCCCGAGTCGACGTCTACTCCATCTGCTTCAGCCTTCGCTTAGCTTCACCTCTCAATTAATTCAACATCCAGCATATGGTCTGGTCGGCCTCTTGCCAAGGTGAGGAGGTTGGTGGTTCTTCATGACCAGTGGCTTGCAGTTCGTGGGGTTTCTCTGGGGACCCCAGGGCCACGATGGGGTGACCACCATGGGGTGATCTTCAGCCCTTTCGTAGCAGCACGCGACACTCCGCGATGCCTCTGTAGAACCTGATACTACGGCTTCCTATCATTAACTCCAGTGTTCGAGTCAACGGGTCAGATCCTCCATCAGCGGTCCCTGCGAGTCGAAGATCGTTCCATTGTTCGTCGGTGTTGTAGGTACGCGATGAACAACAATCCTTGCCGGTGGGTCGGCCGCCAAGTCAGAGGGCATACCAAGCCTTGGCTTTCGAACCGGTGAGGGACGCAGACTTTCAGCTGTCTTCCTAGGTAGAGACCCGGTACACTGCTTCGCTTGTGGCGTGGTCCCCCAGGCGGATCGCGTCGGGGCAAGTCCTTGGGGCCAGGCGCCAATAGAAGTAACCACCGCACAGAGTTACCTGAGCTGTCTCTACTCAAGTCGAGTCCGACCGGCTGTAGACCGTCCCGTCTGGATTTGGAGTACTGTCCTCGGTAAGCATCATAAACGCTGGGTACGAGTCCGTAAGCTTGGGTATGGCGATGGGGATGTCCAGCCTAGCCGCTTTTGTGCGAGACGAGGCTAAGGCCCGCGCTCGACACAGGCGGAGAATTCAAGACGCATTGATGGAGACTCAGGGTGTCGTGGAGCAAGAGAGCAGGCAGACTCCGAAGAGTGCTGCGAAGGAAACATTCACGTCGGAATAAGCTAATGTGCTAGCTTAAGTTCAACCTTGGATTAACACATTGGCCTCGCGAGTTAGCTAATCAATTCACTATTCCTGGCCCCAATAATGGTCTGCGAAGCTTAACCCGGCCCCGGCAGAAGCTCATCAGCGCCAAACGGTTCATCATTCGGAGCTCGTGAAACGTCTCACATCATCCACGAACAAACAGTTGTTCTTTCCGTAGTACGACAAACTTGAACATTTCACTCAACGACTCGAACAGTCGCGTGCTACCGTAGTCGTGCTTGCCATCGAATCGAATCACTACATACATACCGTCAGCCATTGAAACCTCAGTCAACCAATTCACCTCGTAGCGACTCGAACACAACGCCCAACATGGCCACAATTGGAGCAGCAGTGCTGCCACCTCTGGCAGAGCGACCAATCAAGAACACAGTCGTCCTCTTCGACGTGGACAATACCCTCACCGTCCCCCGAGTAGTCAGTCAGCACCTCCTGAACACCCTTGGACAAGAGCCAGGAAGCACCCGCTGACACCGCTCCTCCAACCCCCAGCCCGCCAAACCTGAAATGCTCCAACTCCTCTCCGCCCTCCGCCACAAAGTAGCCATAGGCTTCGTCGGCGGCTCCGACCTCGCCAAACAGCAAGAACAACTCGGCACCCCCCAAATCCCCGTCACAACCCTCTTCGACTTCTGCTTCTCGGAAAACGGCCTGACGGCCTACCGTCTCGGCTCCCCCCTGTCAAGTCAGACCTTCATCGGCTGGCTCGGCGAGACAAAGTACAAAGAGCTGGTCAAGTTCATCCTGCATTACGTCGCGGATCTGGATATCCCGGTCAAGAGGGGCACGTTTCTGGAGTTCCGGAATGGGATGGTGAATGTGAGTCCGATTGGGAGGAACGCGAGTGTGGCGGAGAGGAATGAGTATCAGCGGTATGATTTGGAGAATAAAGTGCGGGAGAAGTTTATCGAGGCGTTGAGGAAGGAATTTCCGGATATCGGCCTTACGTACGTCGCCATCTCTCTACCTTACTCTTGGAGTTGTTTGGTGTGAGTGGATGAGTTGCTGACGTGGTTTGGTTTGGCGCAACAGATACTCGATCGGCGGGCAGATCTCCTTCGACGTCTTCCCGCAGGGGTGGAACAAGACGTACTGTCTGCAGCATATTGAGAACGAGAGGAACTTGCCTGGCGGGGTGGACTACACGACCATCCACTTCTTCGGCGACAAGACGTTCGAGGGCGGGAACGATTACGAGATTTACGCGGACAAGAGGACGGTGGGGCATAGTGTGGAGAACCCGGAGGACTGCTACAAGCAGTTGAAGGCGCTCTTCGACCTGTAGGCTGTAGCGCTCGTTTGGGAATGTTCCAGCGGGTGCTTGTACTGTTGCTTTAGCGGCCATCTACCAAAAGCGAAAGGCATCGATAGACACCTGCACACCAAACAGGCAATATAGAATTCAAAAAGCCGCACACATGAAATACGGGGGTCTAATCATACCAAACAGCATTCATCCCGAACCCCGGCTCCCGCACCTCCAACCTCGCCACCCTGCCCAGAAACTCCTCGTGCCACCGATACACCTCCACGAACCCCACCTCGTCATCGCACAGCGCGACCCACTCGTCGCTCCACGGACACGGAGACACGGCGTTACTATGCCCGCCGCTCGTCGGCGTGGGATTCAGACAAATCTGTCTCTCCACTTCACCTCTTGCTCCCAGCTTGAAGGCCGCGAAATACCCCGTTAGTTTGGGGCTGTTGGAGCGGGAGGTGGCGAAGAGGTATTTGCCTGACGAGGAGCGGAAGACGACGTCTGAGCGGTACATTTTGGGGTGCAGGGTGTCGATGCCGGGAGGGATTAGGGGGTAGGAGGTCGAGGTGTAGTGGGGAGAGTGCGTGGTGGGATCTAGGGTGTAGATGCACAGGCGGTTGCCGGCTTCCATCAGGACGTAGAGGTGTGTTCCGCAGGGGGAGATTTCGAGCCAGCGGGGGTGGTCGTTGGGGGCTGGGGCGGGGGTGGAGGAGACGAGGGCTAGATGGCCGGATTGGGGGTCCTGGAAGGGAGTGAGCATTGATGGTAGTTTGACTTGGGTTTTCTTACCTTCCTGTGACACCAAATCTTATTCGCCCACATATCGGCCGAGTAGAGGTACTCCTCCTCCGCATCAAACACCATCCCATGAACGGCCGAATTCACATCCAACTCCGCATTCTGAACATTCTTGTCGAGTCCGCCGTCGGCGTTCACACTATGCACATTGATAAACCCCGCGTGTTCATAAAACGGATTCCCATAAACCAGAAACGGTGCTTTCTTCGCTGCCAACACAAAGATCGCTCGCGTCTTAGTAGTGGCATCGTTCGCTCTAGGATCGCCTCCCATGGCTAGCGAGGCGTGGTGACGGATTTCAGTCGGGCTGTCAACGGCGTAGGATGACCATTTCTTCATGCCGGCGCCGTAGAGATTCTTGCGGGAGTGGTCGATGGTCAACCAGGATATGGATTCATTGTGGGGGATTTCGGTGCGTTTTATTAGCTCGAGAGAGTGCGTTGTGGTGTCGAAGGCGACTGTGAAGATGGCTCCTGGGGGCGTCCTGGTGGCGTTAGCGGGGAGAGTCCTCAATGGGGTAGGCACGACGCCTTAGGAACGGAGGGAACATGGCAGAGTTTGTATGTGCGCCGTTTGTTTGATACATATCGGGCTAATTTATTGATATGTTCTGAACGTACCATGTCCCAATCATCAAATGGTGCTTCATGTTGCCTGCGGATCGCCCAGCCTGTGCAGTGATGGCCTGGAGTCGGGAACCACTTCGTTGCATCCGTCGTATCTCCTTGCGATCATACACAAACAGATCGAAATGATTACGACCGGGTACTCGGGGAAAGATGTATCCATTCTCTCTGCATGACCTTCCAACCGGCAATTGACGACGGAAACGAAGTGGATGCGTTTGGGGACGACTGGGTTGCTCGCGCCATCCCGCCCGTTCCCTGACAGCGGACACTTTGCCATACGGGTACTAGCCAAAGGGGACCCCAACCTCCCTCTCTAGCGGCGGTGAACATCATCCGCGACTCCAAGTTCATGCCGAATGGCATGAACCGTCTCAACGACGCTGTGTAACCACGACCATGTGGTCTTAAAGTAGTCTTGACTAAGAAAGGATCGCGAGAGTTTTACGACCACCAGGATAACCTCCCAAACCCGGAAGCCATCTGAATACGGCCCTCCCACGAAACCAACTCGCGAGCTATGAGTTTCTTCCTCGGCAAATCCCACAGCGACAACGAGCGCGACCGCGACCGCCCCTCCCACTCCCGCTCCCACACCGCTCGCAGCACCTACTCCCCCTCCCGCAGCACCACCTACCGCTCCGACGGCAACGGCAGCGGCTACACCCAGCGCCCCTCCCACCCCCGCCCCAACGGTCCCAACGGCCCCTCCTCCTCCTCCTCCTCCTTCTTCAACACCTCCTTGGGCGGGAGCACCTCCCGCGGCATCTTCGGCAGTAGCAATGGAGGGGGGTCGTCATACTACAAGCGCCGCCCCCGCGACGGCTACATCACCTACCTGCTGCACAAACTGCAGCGCATGATCAAAGAGCTGTGGGCGTATGCGCGCCGGCACCCCGTGAAGGCTTTTTTCGCCGTGGTGGTGCCGTTGTTGAGTGCGGGGGGTGCGATTGGGGGGTTGATGAGACAGTTTGGGGTTAGGTTGCCTGTGGGAATGATGGGGGGGATGGGAGGTCTGGGAGGAGGAGGGAGGGGGATGGGTGGGGAAGGGTTTGGTGGGGGGAGAGGTGGTGGGTTCGGAGGGGAGGGGTTCGGCGGTGGGGGTGCTGGGGGGTGGATGGATGGGGCGGGGAGTTTGATGCAGGTTGCTAAGGCGTTTATGTGAGGTTAGAGGGGTGAAGTCGGGTCTGGCTTGGTAGTGGTGGTGGCGGCGCGACGGCGGGGAGGGGCGCCAGCCATAATGTCACACGTGCCACTGGGTACGCTGCGTGGGTGGAGTATGCTCGTGTCAGATTGGGCGGAGGCGTGCCGTGTATAAGGCAGGATCGAGGTCGGGAGGATCCTGCCTCGCCCTACCTCGCCCGACACGCGAGCGTCGACTTTGACAGAGCGACAGGAGCTCTTTCGCAAAGCCCGAGAATGTCATGAAGCCAACGATGTTAGATACCCTTCAGATGTGGTGTAGCTTGCACTATTCGGCGGATGGTACGGCTTCGTAGCTGTCGTGTCTCTGGGACACGGGTGTCCACAGCATCTAGAATCGCATCAAGCGCGCATTGTGTGGGTCTCTTGTTAAGAGAGCTACTCAAGTATAGTAGCACCTCATCGCGGAACACTACTACTATTGATTTGCACCTTCTTATCCTCCCCTCCACTCACGACCCCCACTTCCTTATCCCAGCACACACCAAATACCTTCACCCCCTCGCCAGCCACCACCCGCTTACCCTTAGCACTCTCCCGCTCAATCACGTACACGCTCTCACCAACGCGATCGCTCGCTTCGCTGCGCACCGACCTTATATCCCACACCCGACACGTGCCGTCGTGGCTGCCCGAGACCAGCTGGTAACTCGAGTTCGGATCCCGGGCAAGTGAGACGACAGCGTTGGTGTGGCCGCGCAGAGTCATGACTGAGATGTTTGTTGCTGAGGCGCGGGGGTCGATGAGGGTGATGTGTCGGGCTGATGTGCCGGTAGCCAGGAGTGAGGAGTCGGGGAGGTGGAGTATGCTGAAGAGACTCTGGGCAGTCGTTCGGGTGTCCACGCAGGTGCTGGTCGGGAGGTCCCATGTCTTGACCGTGTGATCCCAAGAGGCGCTGTAGCCTACTGTGGCGTCCTTTCCGTCGAAACATACGTCAGCGACTTGACTCTGGTGGCCCTGTAGCATGCTCAGAGGCCCGCGTTGGGGTAATGGCTTGGCATTGGATAGTTTTCTTCTCTTGTTGGCGGATGGCAAGAGGCCTTCGGGCGCTGGCGGTGCTTCTGACTTCTTCGTACTCCATAGCCCGATAGCGTGGTCTGCTGAGGCTGACAGAACGCGTGATGATGGAGCGTGACCCGCGATATTTTCGACAGATGCTTTGTGGCCGTATAATTCCAGTGTTGGCGTCAAAGAGGCAGCACCCTCCGCTTGTGCGTCTTCGTACTTCCAGATACGTATTGTACGGTCCAGACCCGAGCTGGCTATTTGAGTTGGCGAGATGAACCTTGCGGCTTTTACGGATGTCGTGTGACTTTGGCCGGTGCCTACGACTTCCGAAGACATGTTCCATACGCGAAGTAGCCCATCGTAGCTTCCAGATAGGATCCTTTGGGAGAGGACGTCGACGGAAGAGACCCAATCGTCGTGCTCGTAGCTTGCAGCGTAGAGTGGTGGTATCAGCGCCTTGACATACTCGACGCTGAGAGTTGTCTCGGCGCTGATGCCATTGTTGGTGAGGAAGTCGTCCAGCGAGGTCCGCAGGAACTGGCCATTGATGAGGAATTCGAGAGGTAGCGGCTTGCCGGTTTCGAGTAGACGGTTGACCAGCGTTGATAGCTGGTAACGTTTGAGTTCTGCATATCGCTGTTAGCTATCTGATTCAAGACGGCTTTTCTAGCTATAACGATTCGACTGCTTGGAAGACGAAATGATTGCGAATCGCTCAAGCATCTTCGAACCTGCCAAGTCACGACCAGATGCTATGATACAGGCTACCGAGATGCAGGATACCGAAGCAGCGTCCGAAACGCACTCGTGTAGCCTCGAAAGCATGACCTGAAATGCAGGATACAGCCCACAGCTCCCCAGCTCCCCAGCTGATGGCTGAAGCCTTTTGGTCTTGCCACAAGAGGGATGTGGCTTTGCACTCCATATCGCTGCGTAGGGCCGAGGACAGGCGACTCGCTTACGCGGGTAGACGTGTTGCGGGAGGAGAAAAGAGAATGGTACATGCGATCAGCGCGGCTCCAGCTCCCGACTCACCTGTAGAGACGAGGATCGGCCCAGTGTCCTGCGGTAGCTCGATGTCCTCGCTGTTCGTATGTAGATGGATCCGGACTTGAGATGGTCGTTGCTGCTGGCGTGGCGCCACCGGGTCGTCCGTTGCCATATTGCACGTTTGTCTTGTGTGTTCTGTAAATGATTCCTTTGGATGTCGTGAAGTGATGTTTGAAGCCGAAACTTTCACATGAAAGTCTTCCCCCGGACAGAAATACACGAAATGCGGAGAAGACCCTTGCTCCGACGCGCCGATCCGGACCCTAGCTCGGCCGAAGTGATGTGCTTTCACATGCTCCGGTCGGGTTCCATTATTATTATTGCCTTTGCTGCCTTCGCACATGACAGCAGCGAGGCTGACATCTCAACCGAGTCCTTCCTCCGCTCTCACCCCTTCCATCACCTTCTTCTTGTTCTCCTTCTTACACTGGCACCGTCAACACACACCATTGGCCATTGTTTGTGACTTCTTACTCCCTTGCCATTCCTTATTTAAGCGAGTCGAGCTAAGCCGAAACCTCTGCTGCGAGCGCGTGATCACCATTCCTTCCACCAACATGAGCCATCCAGCAATTCACGAACACGAAGACGACGACGCCATCATGCTCAAGCCACGCGCACGTGGACGAGCCTTCGATCTCTCATCCGCTCGCTCCTCCGCACCCTCCTCACCTCCGACGACCGAACTCCAAATACCCACCAACATTATCACAGACGGCACTTCGACGCCGAGTCGAACTCGAAGTATCCTCAACCTGACGAGTTCGACGCTCTTCGGTATCTACCAGCCCACGGGCTACGCGACGGACCGGGAAGAAACAAGTACACCCTGGGGTACAGGCGCAGAAACACCGGTCGACAGCCCGACCGCATCATTCGACTTCACCAAATCGGGCCTATCAAATGTGGTACAAGAGCGGGCGCGCAACAGCCACGTGCAGGCCCGACGGTGGAGCACGATGAACACGCCAATCACCCATCAGCGACAACGGAGAGGGTTCAGGCGGGACATCCTACCACTGGCGGGTCGGCTGATCATGATGTTCGCTCTGGGCGTGCTGTATGGCTTGTTGATCAGCCATCTGCATGACACACAGGACATTGCGCCAGTCAAACTTGAAGGAATCAATCGCCAAGGGTGGCCGTACTTGTCGTCGTGGGGCATGGCGGGGGTGCTGCTAGGTGAAGCTCTGCCTTGGCTAGACAAACTATGGGCGTCAGAAGAAGATGAGGCAGTCCCGGAGCAGGAAGAGCGGAGGAAGAGTATCCGAGGCTCAGGCGACTGGCTTGATGTCGTTCGGGCTATCGGCGCTTTCGTGGGTGTCGCTTTCGCCATCCGCAAATTGTCGTGGCAGTCGACTATGCAGCTCTCACTCACCCTGGCGCTGGCAAACCCAGCGCTGTGGTACCTACTCGATCGCTCAGCACCGGGCTTCCTGCTGTCGACTGTGGTCTCGATTGGCGGGACAGGTGTGCTACTGGGCATTAATCCGGCCTGGGTGCCACCACCGGGGCACGGCCAGGGAAAGCACGGCCGTGTGATTGCATCTCGTGGGAATGGGACTGCAGCAGTGAACGGACCGTCGGGCGAAGCGCTCGTGCTTGGATTGTTCGGCCAGGAGACCGTGGGAGTGGCCACGTGGATCGCGAGCGTGCTGTTTGTGAGCGCTGTCTGCTTTGGGAATATTGGACGGCGACTCGTGCCGCGAGGTAGGCAGTGAGAAGCGCTCGGCATAGCAGGTACCCAAGGTAACATGTAGTCATCCTGTGGAATCCTATGAACCAGCTACAGTCCTCGGACTCAGTTCTGCTTGAGTTGCCGCGTCCACATGATCATCCATTCGCTATGACGTTGCGTAGGAGTTTCCTGTAATCACCAGTACCGTGGTCGCAGCACAACACGAAGTGGAAGTGAGCCGTGAACCGCGTGAAGGTTTCATCATTCTTTGCTTCAAGCACAGGTGTTTCATGTTGCTTGGCGCAGGCATGACGTCGTCAAAGCGGGGCATCAAAAAAAAGGGCAGGCACATGCAAATCAACACCGTCCAGCATCATCAAACATTTACTGATGAAGCCACATGCACTCGCCGGGAATCGGACATATACATGTCAATACATTTTGTACATGAAAGCATTACAACTCACCAACGCACTGACACACCAACTCATCCACCAACATGGCTTCCGAGACCCCAAAGAAGATTGGTAAGTCCTGCGAGCCAAGTGCGCGAGCAGAATGCTAACCCACACAACAGCCATCCTCTCGGTATACGACAAGACAGGCCTCCTCGACCTTGCCAAGGGCCTCATCAAGCAAAAAGTGCGACTGCTCGCCTCGGGCGGCACCGCGAAACTCATCCGCGAAGCCGGCTTCCAGGTCGAGGATGTCTCCGCCATCACCAAAGCCCCCGAGATGCTCGCCGGTCGCGTCAAAACACTGCATCCAGCGGTCCACGCCGGAATTCTAGCGCGCGACCTGGCCTCCGACGAGAAAGACCTGGCCGAGCAGAACATCAACAAAGTCGACTACGTGATCTGCAATCTTTACCCCTTCAAAGACACCGTTGCTAAAATCAACGTGACGGTCGCCGAGGCCGTCGAGGAGATTGACATTGGTGGCGTCACGTTGATCAGAGCTGCGGCGAAAAATCACGGCCGGGTGACGGTGTTGAGTGACCCGGAAGACTACCATGACTTCCTGCAGGAGTTGGAGAAGGGCGAGGTGACGAGCAAAAGCAGGCAGTTGCATGCGCTAAAGGCCTTTTCGCACACGGCTGACTACGATACTGCCATTGCGGATTTCTTCCGGAAGAAGTATGCTGGCGATGGTGTGCAACAGCTGACGTTGCGGTACGGTACCAATCCGCATCAAAAGCCCGCCTCGGCCTTCATGACGGACCAGAAGCTGCCGTTCAAGGTACTCAACGGATCGCCTGGATACATCAACCTGCTGGACTCGCTCAACGCATGGCCGCTGGTGAAGGAGCTGAGTGATGCCCTCGGCTTCCCGGCAGCGGCTTCGTTCAAGCACGTCTCTCCCGCCGGAGCTGCCATCGGTGTGCCACTCAACGACGTCGAAAAGAAGGTCTACATGGTGGAAGACATCGAAGGCCTCGAGAGCTCCGGTCTAGCCCAAGCCTACGCCCGAGCACGCGGCGCAGACCGCATGTCCAGCTTCGGCGACATCATTGCCCTCTCCCACGAATGCGACATCCCCACCGCCAAAATCATCGGCAAGGAAGTAAGCGACGGCGTCATCGCCCCTTCCTACCACCCTGAAGCCCTCGCAATCCTCCGCAAAAAAAAGGGCGGAAAATACCTCGTCCTCCAAATGGACCCCTCCTACTCGCCCCCCACCCAAGAACTCCGCACCTCCTACGGCATAACCCTGACCCAACACCGCAACGACGCCCTCATCACCCCCCACAACTCGTTCACCTCCATCATCGTCCCCAAGGACTCCCCGCCCCTCCCGGACTCCGCCCTAAGAGACCTGACCGTCGCCACCATCGCGCTCAAATTCACCCAGTCCAACTCCGTTTGCTACGCCCTCAACGGCCAGGTCATCGGCTTGGGAGCCGGGCAGCAGAGCCGCATCCATTGCACGCGGCTTGCGGGGGATAAGGCGGATAATTGGTGGATGCGCTTCCACTCGCGGGCGTTAGCCGTGAAATGGAAAAAAGGCGCCAAGCGCGCGAACAAGAGCAACGCGATCGATATGCTGTGCTCAGGTATTGTCCCTGAGTCTGGGCCGGAACGGGAGGAGTGGGAGGGAAATTTTGAGGTTGTGCCGAGCCCCTTTACGAGCGAGGAGAGGCGGGAGTGGTTGGGGCGGTTGTCCGAGGTGGCGGTCAGTAGTGATGCGTTTTTACCGTTTACGGATAATGTGTACAGGGTGGCGAGGAGTGGGGTCAAGTATGTGGCGGCTCCAACGGGGAGTCAGAATGATGGGGCGTGTTTTGAGGTCGCGGCGGGGTTGGGGGTGACGTTTGTGGAGCAGCATGTTAGGTTGTTTCATCATTGAGGGAGGGAGGGAGGGAGGGAGAGATAGGAGGCCAAGCGAGGGCGGAGCATGGGATGAGGACCTCAAGTGAATGAAATGTAGGATGCCTCTGAGTTGAGTGGAATGGCTCCACGGAGAGCTTTAAAAGTAGAGCAGATACAGATTTTGCGACGGTGAGATACAGAAGCCTTCGGGACAAAAGTTGAGAAGGGTACTCCCACCGTTCAGAATTTCTGCCATCTTGGCAAGCAAGAGAACTTTAATCTCTTTCCTTGCCGCTGCAGCTCCCTCGTCATCTGTGTCTGTGTTCGTTCGAGCGTGGCCACACGACGATGTGGGACGCGCAATGGCTCCACGAGCCCCGGTCTGCCGGGCGAGGGTGGGGATGTAGCGGTGTTGGGGTCACACCTCGATCAATGTGTTCATGCCGAGGGCTCATCATTACTTGCACCACGCCGAGGCGGTATGGTTGATTCCGTCTCCTCGCTCCCGTCCGTCGCCTTAGCTGGGAGAAGTCTGCGGTGCCAGAGACGGACAAAACCCGCACTACCGCTTTCCCACCCTCTCTTCTTCCCACCACCCCCCCCACCAGCAACTCCGCCCGCAGGCGTCCCCGCCGCACTCCCGCTCACACTCCCGGATCCCTCTCTCGGCCCATCACGGCCAGCCCCAGCCCCAGCCCCAGCAGCAGCAGCCACGAACTCCACCCCGCCCCTCCCCGCTAACCTCAACTTCTCCCTCCTCTTATTCCCTTCAACCAAAGCCTCCACATAACAATCCTCCGGCCACGTGACCGGCACGCCCCCCCTCCACCCACCCTCATCCACACCTTCCGACCCGAAACCCAGCGCAATAGCACTTGCGTAACTCTCCCCTGTCGTGATCCCGGCAAAACCCCTCAGTTGAGAGCCCACCCCCGGATTCCTCAACGCCACCGAATCCAACAATCGAGCGTTTAAATGCACACCCTGGGTTTTGAGCTCGAGGAAGCGGGTAAATTTCTTCGTGGTAGCTGATAAAGCTGCGTGGGCGAGAGTGCCGGGGTGGGGTGGGGAGGGAGAGGGGGGAATATCGAAGTTGGGGGCGGGAGGGAGGGTTAGGGAGCGGGTTTGGAGGCGGGTGGCAGTGTAGGGGGATTGGGGAGGGGAGGATGGGGTGGAGGATGTGAGTGCGCTGGGGAGTGGGGATTGAGAAGGAATGGAAGGGCCTTGGGATGGACCTAGAATTGGGTTGATGCTTGGGACCATTTCGGATGCTGGGATGACGGGCTCGTCGACGCGGGGAGCGGCTTGGGTCGCGTGTCGTGCTTCGATAAGTCAGCGGGTGTCCAATTGGAAAACTGTAGAGGGGAGTACTGTTGACGGTCGCATTCGCGCTTTGTAATGGCCCTTGATCCTCGCCAAGCTTCGCTATCTAGTATGTGCAGACTGTTAGTAGGCATCCGTGCTTTTCAGTCTGGGAGTGTATGGCAGCATCCTACCTTTGCCGGTTTCTCGGGCTGGATATCATTGTCGTCGTCTTCACCGTCGCTACTCGCGTAGTTCACTAACGCGGTCATGATTTGTAGTGAAGAAGAACAGATGGAATCCAAAGGCACAAGTACGTGAAGAGCTCACTCATATGGTCCGTGCGGACCGTTGTGCATGTGCAAGCTTGCGTCCCGTCCGCGTGGCAGCTCATCCGTGATTCTCCAATCTTGAAATCCAACTTTCTTTCGCTCTCTCCTTTCTCACCACCACAATGTACTCGGGCTCCAACTCATACCTTGGCGGCGCCAACAGCGCCCGCCCCGGCCTACCCGGCTATGGCCAACAGCAGCAGCAGCAGCAGCCGTCCTCCTTCACAGGCCAGCCTTCACCCTTCGGCGCGCAGCAGACGGGGTATGGAGGTCAGGCACCGCTGCAACAGCAGTACACTGGCTACCCGGCAGGCGGAGCTGGACTGCAACCACAGGCGACTGGATACCCTCAACAGCCGCCACAGCAGCCGCAATACCAGCAACAGCCGCAGTATCAGCAAACACAGCAGACCGGGTACCAACAGCAGCAGCAGCCGCAATTACAGCCTCAGCAGACTGGCTTTCCCATGAGTCAACCTCAGCAACCGCAGCAACCACAGCAGCAACAGCCCAGTCTCGCGCCGCCGCCCGCCCAGCCGCTTCGCCCGCAGATGACCAGCTCCGACATCGTCAACTCCTTTCGAGGCGCATCTGCTCCTGCTCAACCCGCGGCACGACCGCAGTCCTTCAAGCAACGCGGCATTCCAAACATCCGCCTCTCCTTCATCACCGCTCCCGATCAGGCCAAGTTTGAGCAGCTATTCAAGAGCGCGACCAACGGCGAGCAGGCCCTAAGCGGTGATAAAGCCAGAGATCTGTTGTTGCGAAGTAAGCTGGACGGTAATAGCTTGGCTCAAATATGGACCCTCTCGGACACCACCAAAAGCGGACAGCTGCTGTTCCCGGAGTTCGCGCTGGCCATGTACCTGTGCAACTTGAAGTTGACTGGGAAGAGTATGCCGGATTCGCTACCAGAGAGGGTGAGGAATGAGGTCAGCAGTATGGTGGACATTATCAGTTTCGGCGTCGCGGACAATGCGCCTGCACAGCAACCGACGAGCAATGCGCCCAACTTCAACGAGCCGCCTAAGATCCAGCAGCCGCAAGCGCAGAACCCGAGTAACCAACAACTGCTGAATGCGCTCACCGCACAGCCCACGGGATATCAGTTTCCGCAGGCAACTGGGTTTCAACAGCAGCAGCAGCAGCCGACAGGTCTACAACCGCAACAGACGGGATATCCAGGCGGCATGCAGCGCGCTTCGGGTTACAACGGTCCCAGACCGCCAATGCCACCAATGCCTACTGGCTTCAACCAGGCGCAGACGCTCTCACCACAGCAGACCGAGTATCCGATGGCTGCACCGCTCAACGCTCAGCCTACTGGTGCGCCTGGGCAATGGGGTCTCGTGAATGCGCCCACTTCTGGCCTGCCAAATCTGCAAGCTCTGCAGCAACAGATGATGCCGCAGCCTGGTCGCGAGACTGGCTTCTCCGCCCAAGGCTTGCGCGGTAACGCCACGGTACCATGGGCAGTCACGAAGGACGAGAAGAAGCTTTACGACGACATGTTCAAGGCCTGGGACGGCTTCGGTAAGGGCTACATCTCTGGTAACCAGGCGATCGAGATCTTCGGGCAGTCTGGCCTGGAAAAGGCTGACCTGGAGAAGATCTGGACTTTGAGCGACCCGCACAACAAAGGCAGACTGAATCTGGATGAGTTTGCAGTGGCTATGCATGTTATCTACCGCCGGCTCAACGGGTACCCGGTGCCTAATCAACTGCCGCCGGAGTTGATACCGCCGAGTACCAGGAACCTGAACAGCAGTATCGATCGCATGAAGGGGTTGCTATCAGAGGACGCGCAGGAGAGGAAGAACAACGGCGCTTTCCTCCAACCTCAGAAAACAGGTGTCTCGTACCTAAAGTCCCACAGCTTCCGCGCCGGAGCTAACGGCTCCCCGGACGGTAGTGGGCGTAAGGACGCGACAGTCTTCAAGAACAACGACGAAGATGTCGGCTACCGCTCTTCCGCCCGGAGACGAATGGGCAGAGATGCGGATGCGCGCTCGCCCAGCCCGGCGTCGAGCGTACAAAGCAACGATGAGCTGAGCATCGAGCAGCTGAAGAAAACGATCCGGGAGAAGGAGGTCATGCTCGACGCCATGGATTTCGAGGACGAGGGTAATGCTGACCAGGAAGACGCTCTCGATCGGAAGGACAAGAAAGAGGCCGAGGAGCTTTTCAAGCGTATCAGAAATCTGCAGGAGGATATCGATGGGCATCCGAACTCGATGTACAAGACTTCAGACAGTGACGCGGAACGCCGGACCCTGCAGAGACAACTCACGGGTTTGCAGGATCGACTCCCAGAACTCGCGAGCCACGTCCGGAAATGCGAGCGCGCGATCGCGGACGCGCAGCTCGAGCTCTTCAGGCTCAAAGACGCGAAAGCTAACCCGGGATCTGCCTCGCAGGCTATCGTCGGCACGGGACCCGGGGGGCAGGTCACGGAGAGCGATCGCTTGCGAGCGAGGGCGAAGGCCATGATGCAGCAGCGCTCTGCGGCGCTTACGGGGAAGAAAGTCGATGGTCCTTCGGCGGACGATGGGACGGCGGCGGCAAAACGGTTGGAGGAGGAGCAGAAGCGGGTTGTGAGGGAGCGGGAGGATGCGGAGGGGATGGTGAGGGATGTGGAGGAGAGCGTGGGGGAGTATAGCAAGTCTTTGGAGGCTGGGTTGAAGGAGGGGGGCGAGAGTAAGGGGGACGAGCATGAGAGGAGGCGGTGGGAGGATGGGCTGGGGGTAGAGGACGAGGTGAGGAATTTTATCTTTGGGATGCAGAGGACTTCGCGGGCGGCGAGGGTGAGAGGTGAGGATAAGTCGAGGCCGGCTGCGAAGGAAGTGGAGGGAGTGGAGAATGGTTCGAGGGCGGAGATGCCGGCGGCGGCATCTCCGGCCCCGGCTGTGCGATCGACGACGGCTCAGACGAATGCTGGAGCGGGAGGGAGTTACTCTTCCTACCGCACCGCCGAAGAGCGAGCAGCGTTCATCAAACAGCAAGCTGAGCAGCGCATGGCCGAGCGTCTTGCGGCTCTGGGTCTCAAGGCTCCGACTCGGGCCGGCACCTCGGGTGGTGCCGAGACTGCCGGGCAACGCGTGGAGCGCGAACGCAAGGAGAGGGAAGACAAGCTCCGGCAGGCAGAGGAAGAGGACGCACGAAGAGAGCAGGAGAGGCTGGCGAGGCTGCAGGGCGAGGGAGTGGAGCCGCCGAGCCCGAGTGTGACTGCGAAGGGCAATGGGAAGGCGAAACCGCCGGCTCCTGCGCCGAGGAAGAATAGGAGCGAGAGTGCCGTTAGTGAGCAGAGTGCTCGGGACGGGAGTGCGGCTGCGGCGCAGGTGAAGAAGGTCGAGGAGAATGCGTTGAAGGAGCAGCAGAGTGCGCTTGCGGAGGAGACTAGGGGCATGGAGTGGGTTCCTGATTTATCTCGATTGCCTGTAGTAGTGCTAATGCGAGTTGTAGGAACGAAGAAGCCCGCCAAGAACGCGAACTCCAGCAGCAACGCGCCGATGCAGAATCCAGCCTCCGCGCGCTTGAGGAGCAGGTCAAAGCGGGTAAGCTGAAACGTAGTGAAGAGAAGAAACGGCGGGAAGCTGCTAAGAAGGAGGCGGAGGGGAAGGAGAAGAGACTTGCTGCTCAGCGGGCGGAGATCGAGGCCGCGAAGGAGAGGGAGAGGCAGCTGAGATTGCAGCTGGAGAATATGGATGACGACGAGGGTAGTAGCGACGAGGAGTGGGAGAAGCGCACACCCGAGGGAGAGGAGGAGGAAGACGGGACGCCAACGCAGAGTATGGAGCTGAGTCCGAATTCCGCGCCGCCCGCTCCCTCAGTGCAGGAAATAGCCGCCGCTCAGCCACTCCCCGGTGCCAGCCCTCTCCCAACGAGCGATGCGCAAAGCAAAAATCCCTTCTTCCGCTCCATGGCCGGCGGCGCGCAGCAACCCTCCGGCCCCTCCGGCCTCACCAGCCCCGAAGCCAACAGCGAGAAGAAGAGCGACACCAACCCTTTCCACCGCCTCACGAACCAAGACGTCGCCTCCGCACAGCAGAGCTTACCTGATCCGCAGCCTACTATCAACCGAAGCAGAACCCAACAGCCCAAAGACGACGACGACTGGAGTGTAGTCGAAAGCACAGATGATGACGACGAAGAAGAAGAACCTGGATCCACGGGCGGCAGCGCGAAACACTTGGCTTCCATCCTCTTCGGCGCCATGGCGCCTCCACCGCGTCCGGTCTCCGCGGCGGGGGAGAAGGGCTTTGGTAGTCCCACGACACCTGCTCCCGCAAGTGGTGGTGCGTCGTCGGTGATGCCTGGTGGGTTCCCTGGGGGAGCGCCGCCACCGCCGCCGATGATGCCCGCTGGTAGTGCGCCGCCGCCTCCGGGCCCGCCGCCGCCTGCTCCGCCTGGGCTGCCGAGTTTTGGCGGTGGTAGTGGTGGGGCGTCGGCGGGGGGGATGGGGGGTTTGTTGCAGGAGATTCAGAGTGGGAGGGGGTTGAGGAAGACGGAGACGAAGGATAAGAGTCAGGCTTCTGTGGCCGGGAGGGTGTTGTAGAGACGTTTGGGGTGTGGGTGTATTGGACTTGTAGTGGACTGTGGCTCGTGAGCGTTGAGTCACTGGGAAGCTTGGTGCTGGATGTACAGAGTGTGTATTTGTGCAGTATGTCACTAATCTGGGCCATTAGATTGCGTCCACATTTCACTACGCTCACAGCCACTGCGCGGATACTAGCTGAATGTCGGTCACCAAGGAGTGGAAAGAAGACTCGGCGAAGGAAGACGTCGCGCACCTTGGGTCCACTGGGTGTGTGCTGTGTATGTGTGCAGTATACCATGTACTGCTAGGCACGGTCTCCCACGAGAAGAAGCAAAGGTGACTGCGATGCTGGACAAGGACGCCTCGATAGAGGATCGCACTCCAGCTCGATCACTGCTGGTGTTGACAGCCACTGGTGAAGGCCTTGCGCCTTGTTCTCTTCTCTGCCGCCCCTTCACTGCTGTGTGCTCTGGGAAGGCTATAAGTATTTGCGCAATCTCCTGCTGTTCGCTCCCATTCTCACCCTTCTACACACTCTCTACCAACTCCGAACATTAACCCAACACTAGCCAACTCGATCCAACATCTTCAACAAGCCTCATCGACAGACTACTCACACCGCTGCGCAGAGTCTCACCTCCCGGTCTCACAAACACCTCCCTCGAAACAAAACAATACTTTGCCACCGCTCCGATGGTCCGCAACATCAACACCAGCCGCGCGAAGGCTTCTAGCCTGCCCCTTCCGGCTAGCTACTACTACGGGCCCTCGAGGGAGTCCACGAATAGTCCAGTGATCTACACGCCGAGTGCCCTCGACGACCAATTCAAATCTCGAGCAACATCCTCGTGGGCTCCGCAAGATGACCATTTTAAATATCTGCGCAAAGATATCGTCAGAGACGCCGAGAATGCTCTTCGACGCTCGGGCATGGACCCATCAGCCTTCGAGAACATCCGCTTCCTGCTGCAGGCGATCGAGGATGCGGAAACCTTGTCGAAGTATACGAGGAACCCCATGACTAGGTCGAACCGGTCCCCAGGAGCGCACGACCGGACTCACGACTTCGGATTGCCGTATCGCAGCCCGGTAGACAGGCTTGATGGCGGATTGAGGCAGAGCACTTCTAGCCACGCGGAAGCTATTCGGGCTCTACGGGCTATGAAGCACGAGGATCAGGACCTTCGCACTCGTGATGAGTGGCGTGCAGAGCCATCACCGCTGCCGCCCATGCCTCACGAGTATAGCTACCAATCTCGGTACCCTCGACTTCGGACCGATCGCGCGGCTCCGACCTCAGCAGCTTTTCCATCGAAATGGTCGAGCAAGCTCCCGCCAATGAAAGAATCTTCCCCGGAGGTGCTTCACAAGTAAGCAACCCCTTCTCGCGTGTCTGACCTCTTGGGGTCTCGGTAGGCATTACTCACAGATTGGTAGGCAAATTCGGGTCCCCGAGAGCGCACTGTCCAAGCCAGAAATCAAGCTGGTCGTCATCGATACTGAGAGCCGAGAGAAGTTCCCACTCTACCTCACCCGCGAATATTTCAGGCTCATGTGGCCACGTTCGGATGGACTGCGTCGCTCCGAAGATGGTGGTGTAGAAGTAAGTCTCCACGCTCAGCCGCTCGGCTTCGAACAGTCTCTGACACCAACTTCTCGCAGCCCAAGGTGATCTATGTCGAGCAGGACTCCGGAGCGGTCCACAGCCTTATAGAATTCGTCGAACGTGGCTCTTTCGACACACCAATTACTGTTGGGCACCCTCTCGACCATCACCGCAAGGTGATGACGCTCGCAGCCACCTGGGGAACTCCTGGCCTCGAAATTGAAGCCTGGTCCAAGATCACTTTCGCGATAGCAGCTTTGCCATCTGCGGAGCTCTACAGGTTAGCCGACTTGGTCGTGAGCATTCAAAGAGACCACGCGCACGATCCCTCACTGCGGCGGGTGAATGGCGACATCTTCGAGGCTGTGGCTCTCCGCGGTGGTGAGTTACTCGGCGATGGTGAATCCCTCCGCAAGCTGGCGGCGGGAGACGGTGCTCCCCTGCGGCGATTGGCGAGACACGTGGCAGCCCGTCTGTTGGGCAGCGAGGATGCGGTGGATGACATGGACGAGTCTGCGGCGGGTATACGGACTCCGGCCACGACGCCGCCTGGCACGTCTTCTCCGGCGAGCCGCAGCATGCGTGTTTGTTCTGACAAGGACCACTGAGCTTCCGTCGGGTCAACATGCCAATGCGATGAGTGCATGTCCAAGGACCGGATGTTCAGGTGGTAACGGAGTGATGAGTCGTGGGGCGGTCCACTGCTGAGACTAGAGAGAGTGGCTGGATTAGTTATTAGGTAGTCGTAGTTCAGGTAGATAGTGTAGGTAGATGACAATCATGACATACGAGCGGCATTACTGCAGAGCATCACTGGGTTCTCATTCGGCACACAGGGGTGATGCTACGATCACGACGGGGATTCGATCGGGGTCTTACATTCTCTCGGGATGGAACCGTGGAAACGCTTGCCCAGCATCTACTGTACTTGCGTTGACTGATCCTAGGTTACGTTACAAGTACAAACCATTGCATGACTTCTTTGCTTCGGCGTGAACCAATATCCACCCCATCGTGCTCGCTGGTACATCAAGGAGTGTTGTGCGACCCAGACTTGAGTGACCAGACCGGAACACCTTGCTGGCTTCGGAGCTGCCCTTGAAAACAATCGTACTGGTCGGGTCTGTATGCACGGGTCCTTTTGCTATCCTCAAACTTGCTCCATGCTTTCCAGGCCCGAACCCACCAACGTAGACAGCCGCCACGCGCCGCCGGACCAGAAAACCTCATCATGTTTGCATATGAGAAATCACCACGAACCACCAAGACCGCAACTCTACGCGTGCATCCAATGTATCCAACAGCCTTCCCTCCTCCATGCCACGCGCTAGGCATAACAAGCGGTCGCCCACACGCCATCCAAGTCTTCGCCCATCATCTTGTACACATCCCAGCCCGTGAACTCAGAGAGCAAGGTTGCCCAGCATCTAAGCGCCGGCAGGGTCGTCGCCGATACCACCAACACAACCAGCATGGCAGAGACAGCGAGACCGGCGTACAGAATGGCGTCCAAGACGCCCAGGAGAAGGCTCTTCCAGCCTATCTTGCAATGAGACGCCTGTCCGGCAAGGCTCTTGGCGTGAGACCTGGGCGAGGTAGACCGTAGCTTGGTATCGCGGACCGATGCGAGCGAGTCCTGGCCCTGCGATCGGAAAATTGCGCTCAAGCAGTCTACAGTCTCTGGTACCTCGCCGTCATCGAGTACACGAGTATGCTGCGGAGTTGGGTTCGCGAGTCCTCCCTTGGAGTCGTGCTCAATTGAACCGGTCTCGTCGTTCTGCACCGCTTTGTTACTGCCACTATTCGACTCCGGAGTTCCGACCAACGCCAGAGTCCTGTTGACTCCGCGGATTGACAGAGTTCCCACCTCCAAAGAAGTACCATGCGGTGTGGTTCCCTCTGCCTTGGGGGCGACCTCAACAGTTGGGATGGGCGAAGACGGTGGTGAGCTCGATTCGCTGTTATCATCGAGCTGTACTGGTGAGACTGCGACGACCCGCTCAACGAACGAGATGTTGCCGACTGAGCCAGTATCGCTGTTCTGCCCGCACTTATCTTTACCACGGCCACTCTCTGACCTAGGGTTGTCGGAGATTGTCGGGGAGTGCGATAATGGCAGTGCGTTGCCACTAGGTTGATCGTCGGACTGTTTAGCTGGGACTACGCTGGTGGGCTCAACGATCAACAGGACCGGCACCGCGATCGTCTGTTTGTGCCGTCTCCCAAGCGTCCCAACAGCTTTGATCAGTCTCTGCTTTCCATCGCTTTGCTCAAGGCGCTGCACCACGGTAGAATCTTCTGGCTGGATGGATAAGCATTGAAGGTGATGGCTGCGAGCTGATTTTCGGTCTGACCAGGTGCGCTTCCTTCTGCGAATCGCCACTATCGCCAGCAAGGCCTCGAAGAGTTCGCGAGGTACCTCGTCGTTGTGCGATTTCTCGTTCTCGCTGATATCGGAGGACTTTCTGTCCACTGGATCGAACTGCACGGCAGAGTTGTGGTAAATCTTACGAGTGCTCGGCCTTGAAGTGCTGTCATCTTCCCAACCAAGCGTCGCTGGTTTGGCCTTCCCTGAGGTCTGGCGCTTTCGCAGATATGCCTCCAATTTCGCGACGTTCCTCTCCCACACGGGATTGGTTTCCACCTTGATCGACTTAAGGCAGCCGACTGTGACTCTCATCGTCAGATTCTCGGACAGCCGGTCTGGCTTATAGAAATTGGCTTCCACGACCTGCTCGAAGTGTTCCTCACTCAGCTCATCCTCCCACACAAGTACCTCATCTTCGAGGCACCAAAACATCCTTTCGTCCGCGGCAATCGTGAGTGAGCGCAGGCTGATGCACTCGGAGGTTACGAGGTAAAAGTCGTAGCGATCAATCTCGACAGTCCTCGCAAAAGCTGGAACGATGCCCTGCATCCTCCTGTCAGAGCCTTGACAGAAGCTCATGCGCATGTCGAAATTCTGGTTGCCAGCCCAAGCCTTGGCAGCGGCGACGAAGAAGGCTTTTGATATGAGGAAGTCATCAACGAAAGGCCCCGGAAATGGCTTCTTCGTATAGTCTCTACGAGCCTCGCGCCATCTGCGGGCCTCCCGAGACTTCCAATCAGGAACATGGATGTAGTCGGCACTCATCTGAGGATAGGCAAAGTCGAATATGATGTCCTGTAGCTCTTGTGGTAGCGCGAGTAACAAGAGCGGTTTCCTGCGTGTCGTTGATGATTTGTAGGAAGGTGAGAATTGTGACTGAAGCTTAGCCACATCTTCGGCAGTGGTGTGATCCGGTTGACAATCTCCATGGTGACTGCCGGTTGCCCCGTCTCCATTATGAGTTGGCGCAGTATGAGTCTCCCGCATAGCATTTCCCGGCTGAAGGGGGACGACTAGCGACATCGATGGAGCGCAGTTCATCGTGGACGCAGTCGAGGGTTGCCGTAGATTCAGACTCTGGCGCTCTACCGTCGTGACACGAGCGGTACCCACCAACCTGACCTTTTTCTGACCGAATCATCGCCCTCGAAATCGCAGACAGGCTGGCATACGGGGCAAGGCTCTGGATGGCGTGAGCAGCATCTTCTGCAGATTCTCGAGTCACAACACGGCTGGGTCACCGCTTCATTCAGGGAGAGCGTGTTGCAGCTGGCGCAACGAGGCTCGGGAAGAATGTGTTCCACGACGAGGAAGTCGGCCGGCTCTGAGGCTGCGGCGTTGAAGGTAGCCATATCGGCGACTCGAGGTGCGGGCACGCTAGTGTAATGTCAGCGCAAGCTGAGCATAATGAGCATCCCTCTACCGTACCTGCTGAGGCTGGATTTGTGCAGGGCCCGCGATTGCCGCCGGGTTTCTTTCAGTCGCATAGCAATGATGCAGCAGATGCGATAGTACTCGCTTCGGTTCGACCGCGACTGTTGCATGCGATTTGATGTGAGCGCGGTTTGTTGATAAAGTTCGCGTGCTTTCCTAAAGAGATAGCTCAGGCGCACGGACCACAAAACACCTTTGCCGCGACGTCACTCGGCAGCAGGCCCAGCCTTTACATTCACAGTCGCACTTCCGCGGGCTTCCTTTCACGCGCACCTTCGCGAAAACCAGTGGACGTACTCGGCAAGGGTCCTGTATGTCAGCTTGCGCCGACCGTTTGGGTTTCTCGGCAGGTCCTCAAAGATGTGCTTGCAGGCTGAAGCTGCAGTGCATGGTAAAGAGCAGTTGCTGAGGCATTGTCACGTTGGTCGGGTCGTGCCCTGTGAGATCCAGGTTATTACTGCTGGAGGGCATCCTAAAGGCATCGTTTGTTCCAGAGGAACTGTAGTGGACTCCGCAAGACTGCGAACCCAGGGAAGCCCGAAGACGGGAGGTCTTGGTACCGTCCATCGATGGATTTGGCAGTGGCGAATATTTAGGGAATGAGCTCTCCGCAGGTATGTCCGGGTCATCAAGCTCTTCCAAGCAAGCGTAGTGGACTCCGATGCAGTCTGAGCTCGTAGCACCCCTGAGATCTGAATTGGAGCCATGAATGTCTCAATTGACAAAGGTTTCGGGCCCCAATGCTGATATTAGAGCGGGCAGACTCGACCGGGTTCCGTCGAGTTCAAAGCTTCCGAACGTCCAACGACGTACTCACGAGAGTTCAAAGCTTGCCCGGTGACAGCGTTCCGTAGCATGTAGGCCGTGAGGCTAAGAGGGGACAAGCACAAGCTACATCCCGCATGGCCCTGTTACTGTACAGCCTGGAAAGCGCTCCTTGTGCGCTCGCTACGCCGCAAACGCCCGCTCCCACTAGCACACCATCGCATCAAAGGCCAGAACCCGATGCAATCTCCACTCATGCTCAACATCCTACAAAGTCCACCCCTTCCCCACGCTTCCTCCTCATCTGAACCCCGCGTACCCCGTCGCCTGCGGCATAATCCCGTTCGTCTGCCCATAAGCAGCCGGACCGCCACCCGTTTGCATCGGGCCCTGCGTCAACATCAACCGACTCTGCCCGAGTATAGGCCCAGCATCATCCTCCTTCTTCCTTTCCTCCTTCTCCCGCGCCTTGCGCTCCTCGTTATCCCGCTTCAGCTCCGCGATCGTGGCCGCCTGCTGCGACAGGTAGTTGATCATGAACGGCATGGTGTAGTCGTTCAGGCCGTGGCGCCACGAGATCTCCATGACGGTGGGGAGGGAGATGATGTCGTAGCAGGCGTAGAGCATGCCGACGTAGCACTCTTTGCTGCCGATGTCGACGAACTGCGTTGTGGTGATCAGTAGGGTACTCCTCCGATTGGACTCGAGGTGCATGGACGTTAGACTTACATATCGTAGCAGCTCCTCCACGACCTCCTCCTTCCCACTCATGGCCGCCGTCTCAATCGCATCCTTGTACAGCTTGTCTTGCTTCGACAGCGCAATACTCTTGTCCCACCGTCGATTCTTTCGGTAGATGTTCGCCGCGATCTGCCTGAAGAACACAACGTCGTGCTTCTCCAACCGCTGCGCAAGAGGCACCGCCTCGTAATTGTCGAAAGTCTCGACGCTGTCCCGCAGTTGCTTGTGGTCTTCTTCTTCGATGAGCAGATCGTTAATTGCGTCGTTGACGGCACGCTTGTTCTGTGGCTGCACGTTGAGCAGAAAAGGCTTGATGAGCGGGAGGTTGTCAGACTTCTCGAACATGCGCACGACACGGTTGACGTCGATGCGTGGCGTGAGCGCCTGCAGGAGATCCGTGACGAGCGATGGCTGCTCCTGGAGATAGAAGTTGAGTGCTCGATAATAGATCTCGAGGTTCGCAACTTTGACGATCGTCTCCTTGAATGTGTGGTGCTCCCATGCATCCGCCGCTCGCTCCATCATGGCCAGCGCTGAATTATCCCATTCGTCGTAGTGAGAATAAAGGAAGACAAGCTCGGGCCAAAGGTGAGCCTCCTCGCAAGCACGGAGAGCTTTGGGAATGTTTATCCTGCCCCAAAAGATGCGAAGATGCTCCATGACGCGCTCGGGATGGTACTTCGTCAGAGCAACGGCTAGCGAGGTGAAGACGCCCATATGAGCTGCACCAATTGATGGGAGGGTCAGCAAATGTCTCTGGTAGCTTGAAAGGAGTTTCGCTTTGCCTACCTCTTTCCAAACCAAGGCCGGCTTCGAGGAGCGTGATTAGCTCGTCGAAGTAGCCATTGCGCTCGTACTGCTTCTCCAACTCGGACAATTCCTCGGCGTGGACTATAAGGTTAAGACCACAGATCTGCGCAAGCCTAAACTCCTTCTTCGCCACACAAGCCTCATTGACCTGCTTCCACACCTTCACACTATTAGCCTTACGCGCACACTCCACGGCACCCTGGTAGTCGCCGAGGTGAACAAGAGTAGTAGCAAGCTTTGCCCAGTTCGAGATAGACGAGAAGAAGATCTTCGCCGCCTCGTGGTAGCCCTCCGCGTAAGCCTTGTCGCCCGATTCCTCGATATTGGCCACGTTCGTACCGCGAAGGAACTCCTCGAGCTCAGGGAGCTGATTCGTGCGTGCAAGGCAGAAAGCCAGTCCGGTGTCCACGGCCGGCTCGCGGAGGGTCTTCCGCGCCATGCGCAGGAATTTGATCAGGTCCTCATTCTTGCCGGCGTGGGTGGCGATCTCGATGACCTCCTGGAAGTTTGACGGGTCCTGCGCCCGGATGTAGCTCTCCACGGAGTCCGTGACGCGGAGGCCGTCGAGCTGTGCTTTGGCGACCTTGCTCCACACTTGCGGAAGGTCGACTTGGTCGGCGTACTCATGCGCGCGATCGATGCTGACGACGTGGTCCACTAGCACGTTCGTGGCCTCTGCATGCTGACCAGCCTTCTTGTAGATCAAGAATGCCTCCTCGTACATGCCGACTTCGATGCATTGCTGAGCAATATCCTCCGGACTGTACTTGTCGAGCTGCTGGATGTAGCCGGCGACACGCCCTCGGTCGGACTTCGCCGCCGTGAGCATGAGCAGGTTCTGCAGGTTTGCGTTGTCGCTGAAAGCGGACGGCTCCAGAACGATCTTCTCCAGTAGCTCGATGAGCTCCACGGGCATGTCAGCTTCGATGAAGGCTTTGACAGCGATGGAGACCTTCTCCGGCTCGGAGCACTCCATCACGGCGGTCGAGATGACCTGGTCAACGAGCGACCTTCTGTGTATGTTGTTGTCCGACAAGACGTACGCCCAGATCTCGGCGTCAGCTCTCTCCACTAAGTACCGTGCTTGGGCCTTGAACATGCTGTTGTCGTTCGTGATGCTGATGAGCTCCAAGTCGTTCTGCCCCTTGCGGTACGCAATGAACGCTAGGTTCGGATCTCTCTTCTCGCAGTAGCGACCAATTGTGAGGGTATCGTACAAGTCGTTCTCCTTCAAGAACTTCTCGGGTTCGTTGTTGCTGTCGATGTAGATCTTGGCCAGAGCATCATAGATAGCGGGCTGCGTGTTCCCAGCCGCAAGTGTGGACTCCAGGAAAGGCAGCAACAGCTTCAGGCGATTGCGTGACTCGACCTCCGACACGAGCTCATCGATCGGTATCGATTGCGCCGAGACGGAGCTGAGCAGGCCCTTGATGATGTTCTCGTCGCAGTCGACGTCCAGGAGTCCGCCGATCACCGCCGGTGTCCTCGACGGGTTGACGCGCTGTACGTACACCTCGATCGACTTGAATTGCTGGTTCTTGTAGAGGTACAGCACCAAGTCGTGGATCAGATTGAAGCGGTCGCAGACGATGATTAGCGGAAGCTGCTCGGTAAGCTTTTGCTCCTTGAGGAAGTTCACCACCTTGGTTGGGTCGAAGTGGGCTAAGATGGTAACGTGTCAGTGAGTGCTCAGATTGAGGTTGGGTGAATATGCGGTGGAACGGGGACCCAACTTACAGCTCTCGCGGCAGATCCGCTCCACCTCCTGCAGCTGGCCCATCTTCGTAGCAGCCTCGATGTACTTGAACGTGACGTCCTTATCCTCACTGATATTCACAATACCACCAAGATAGAAGTACAAGCCTTCCGCCGTCCGGTACTTCTCCAGCAAATCGATGATGCGCGTCGGACCGAAGAGATCGGAGTACTTCTTCGCGATGTTGATGACGGCCTGCAGGTTCTGCCGGATGTTGACCTTGAGCATCTCGTCCAGGCACTCGAGCGCGAGCTCCACCGTCAAGCGACCGAAGTAGCCAATCAGGAATTCCTCCGGGATCCGGTCGGTCTGGACGATGCAGCGCTTGATCTCTGTAGGCCCTTCGTAGTGCTCCAGCGCGCGAGTCATGAGGCCCGCGTTCTCACATAGCTGAGCGATGCGCTGCCGGTCGTAGTGATGGAACATCTCATTGCCCAAGATCGCGTCGGCCACTTGAGGCGCGTTCAACAAGTTCATCTCTAGCAGCCTCGTCTGCAGATGGCCCTGCTCAGGCCTGTCTGCTTGCAGAACGTCCAGCAGGAAAGCCGTGGCCTGCTGAACCATACCCTGCGATTGAAAAATGTCGACCGTCCGGTCAACGTCGATCAAGCTGGGATCCTCTCGCGCGATGTTGGTCGCGAACTCAGCACCCCTCTCGGGAGAAACCCTTGAGATATGCTGCACCAACGCGTTGAAGTCCGGCGTATACCCGACCGACCGCGAGTACGGCAAGATCTGATCGAAGTTGCCCGACTCTGCCATCGCCGCGATGACCTTCTGCGACGCACCAGCCTCCTGGTAGATCTGTTGCGCAAGCGCCACATCATGTCCGCGCACCAAATCTCCCAGCTGCTCAGAACATCCTAGCTTACCCTCTTTCATCCACTTCTCCAGTAGATGCTTCCGGTTCTGTAGCAGTACCGGGCGCGCAAGCTCGAGCGTCTCATGCTGGTTCAGCTTGCCCTTGTCGAGCAACATGCCGAAGTACAGAAGGATGACGGATAGTTGACCCTGCTGCTGCGGCACATTCTTGAACTTCTCGATGGTCTGCGGTGTACGTAGGAAGCCTTGCGGGGAGTTTGCGGCAGTTCTAGCGGCTGCCTGGTAGTCGCCCATGGAGAGCATCTGATCGAAGCGCTTCTGGTAGAGCTGATCTGCACCGGGCAGTCCCGCTCGTGCAGAGAGCTTGTAAGCCAGCTCCGTGTTCTCGGGGTTCTGCAGCAGGTACGGAATGATGGTGTTCTCGTCGACGCTGACAGCGAGCACTTGCCCTTTCCGATTGACGCCCACAATGCCACTGCCATCTGAGTCGCCGGCGGTCGTGAAGATAGTGTCGCTCGATATGCGGTTCATGAAGATCGTCGTGCCGGTCTCGAGGTCATAGATGTGGATGAAGCCGTACTTCGTCACCATGTAGATGACCTTGTACTTGGACGACACCTGCATGGCGACCGGGAAGTCGTTGGTCGCCTCGGCCGGGAAGTAGATGTCGACCGCCTTCTTCACAAATTGCGGATTTGGAGCTGTGTGGTCAACCTCTACGATGTGCAGCTTCGCGCCGTTGGCTCCGCGGTTGGCGAAAGCGAAGAGCTTGGTGTCTGCCGGCGCATCTTCCATCCGCAGCGTGCCAAAAGACGCAGCGTGGCCCTCAATCGCCTGGCTGATGCCGCGATCTTTCGAGTACAACTGCATGCTACCCACCACGCGACCCTGCTGCTGCGATATCCCCACCACCACCATCCACTTCTCATCCTCACTTACTCGATAGTTGATGATCTGGCACCCCGCCAAGTTCTGGTTCCGATCGAACATCTTCTGCGGCGCAACCTGGGCCGGGTCGAAAATGTTCCAATGGTACACGCCGGTGTCCGTGACCAGCCCCAGCGACGTCTCGCTGAACCACTTCCAGAACACTACATCCTCCGCCATCGTCGTGCTCTTGATCTTGCTCTTCGCCGCCAAATCAAAGATCTGCAGTGTCTTACCATTTGCTTTCAGCGCGATGATCTCCTTGTTGAAGTGCATGATGGCGCTGTCGGCCTTGATGGGTCGCCTCATGACGCTGTTGCTGTTCTTCAGGCTGATGATGATCACTTCGGGCTGCGCATTGTCGTCGATCTTTTGCCGCACGCACACAAAGTGGTCGGATTCGAGAGTGCATGAGTTGAAGCCTATTGCCGGTTGCTGTTTGTTTGGCGTCAGCAGGTCGTATCGCACAAGTCAGCATTCGTGTCGTCGAGCCATACCTGTATACCGGCTGTAGTGAGATGGTACAGCTCCGTGAACTTGATGGGCAGTGCCGCCATGGTCGCGATCGTGGTGTTGGTATTAAAGGAGCTGCCTCATGAAAGTGTATGCCAGCGCAATGCCTCCCTGGGCGTATCGTGGGACGCGATGCCGTCGTCCTGAGGCCGAAAGAGACGCGCTACTTGGTGAATTGGATGTGAAGCACCAAAGGAGCGGATGGGTTTCGTGACGGCGTGAAGGGGAGTGTTGTTGAAGGCCGAGATGTTGTTTAGGAGGTGCCTACAATAAAGTCCACCAGCGGAGGCTGCGGAGCGCGGCAGGAACAGCTTGCTGCCCGACGGAAGTACCCGTCTTGATGAATCCGCCCAAATGTTACCTGATGCAACTGTGGAACGGGACTGTCACATGCAAACGAATTGACCAAGTAATACCACACGGTGAAGACGATGAGCAAGTCCGTTCAAGAGACCACAATCATGCATTGATGCTGCCCGCCTCTATGAAAGTGAAGCTCTACCGCAGCAACGTCGGCCGCAGCCCATGATGCAAATGCCCTTTGGCATTCCCCCCCCGTAGATGAACGCCCGCCTTTAAAGCAACCCGCCCTTAAAGCAACCTCGGAGCCGCAGCAGGCACTCAAATGGAGATCCATCGTTCGTCGAACTTTTGAGTCGCAATGCATCGTCTAAGTACCCTCATGCCCATCCCTCGACCCCATCGGATTCGCATCTCGTTCACATGAAATCGTCACTACAGACTCGTCAGCACCTCTTCACTTAGGTCAAGGAACAATGACTTACTCTCCAAGCCCATCATCATACGCCATCGTATCAGCGGCGCGGCTCACATCGCGCGTCGCATTGAGCGCCACCTTCGTCTTCGCCGCCTTACTCTTCTTGCCTCCCTTATCCGCAGCCTTCTCCTCCTTCATCTTCTCATTGCTAAGCGTGTTGAGCACACCAGCCACCTTCTTCACCTGGTCGCTGTTAAGCTCCTTGCACAGTTGCCTAACAAACTCGGGGAGGAAGAGCGGGTACTGCGGTTTCTTCGAGTTTGCCGCTAGGAGCGGGCCGATTGTATCGCGCATCTGCGCAAACTGAAGCGCGGAGCCAGGAGAGAAGAGCTTGAGGCTTGACAGGTCGATGGCGTTGGCGGGATCTTCACCAGCAAGCACAGTGACTGGCTTCGCGGTGCGATTGGGGTTGATGCCGCCCGCGCCACCGAACAATTCTTCGGCATTCCGAAGATCACTCTCCTTCTCGCTCGCTGCCGCACGTGCCCGACGTGTTGCAACATCTTCCTCCTCACTGCTATCATCCTCCAGCAGGGCATCCTTCGCCCTCCTGTTCGTCTCGCGGTGCTCTTCCACCTTCTGAGCCCGGCTCTTCTTCAGTGCCTTTGCTTCCGCCTCAGCCTTAGCCTTCGCTTCAGCAGCTTTCTTCGCCTTCTCAGCCTCAACTTCCGGGTCCTCGGCTTCCTCCCAGTCGTCCAGCACGTCTGCGTCGTCCTCTTCGTCGTCGAACTTGCCACGACGCGCTACGGGGACGGCGGTGGGTGGAGATGAGGGGGGCGTGGTATCGGACTCGTCGGAGTCGTCCCAGCTAGCTTCTGCTTTAGACGGCGCCATGATTGCGGTTGCGTTCAGGTGTCGGATACGCGGTCGTTTGTCGCAAAAAGGGGCGTGCGCGGAAAGTGTGCGGGTGCAGGCGAGAACGAGCAAAAGTGTGGGAAGTTGAAGTACAAGTGAGCAGCTCTTATGCGCGAGAAGGTGTGAGTCTGCAACAGGTATTCGAGTGTTGGTAGGAGTGATGGTAGGTAAGTGTGAGGACAACAAGAAATGTGTATTCCGGAAACGGTGGTGGGATGCTCATCATCGTGCACGGCCCGCTTTGCGCTACTGCATAACATGTCACGTTTAGGCTTTGGGCAGCTGCGAACGAGTCCTATACGAGACGAGAATATACAGCGTTCGTGAGATTACGCTGCAGGAAGACGATGCGCACTGCATATCGCCGGGAACACGTGGGAATGGACAGTTTGTCGATCTGTTTACTGCTTCGTCTGCAATGAGAGCGGCCGGAACAAGTTTTCTTCCAGCTACCAGACACCATCTAGAGCTGCAGACACGCTGTGAGCGGTGTGGACTAAGGAAGGTAGTGCTCCAAAAGCTATCCACGGTTCCGTATGCCCGTGTGACTCATACATGTACACCTTGCTGTCGTCCTGAGAGAGGTCGCTCCAACATGTGATTGCCAAGCTTACGGGCAAGTGAAGTTCAAATTCGGCAGTTGACTGTCTGGTCGTGAGATCGACGTATCGCTCGCGACGGAGGCATTACGTTGTACGTTTCAGCGCTGTCGACTCGCGTGGATATGTGTCCACTCGATGGCAGTGACACTCGTGAATAAAGGCCACACCGTGCCGCTATCGTACATCTTCTGTTGACGCCTTGCTATGCCTGCAACGGCCTTTCTTCTGCGTTTGGTTTGTGCTGCTTGCAGGTGACGCCGCCACCGCCGAGTTCTGCACGATGCGCCGTCATGGGAATACCTTCCACCAAGGCCATTCCCGCTATACCGTCTGTGTACCGTACCCCTTGATCCCCTCCGCAAACGCCCAGCTCTCCGCTTCCAACTTAATGTCCTCCTTCAAGTCCACCCCATTCTCATCAATCACCGCCATGCTGTACACGTTCATACTCCTCGCATCCCTGTAGAACAGTACCTTCATGCACTGCTTCACAAGCTCTACCGCCTTCTCACGCTCCAACTTTTGACTCGCCTCCTCATCCGGCACCGCCCGCCTCATGATCGGCTGCGCCAGATGCGCACCAAAACCCGTCGCAAGTGTGGGAGAGCTGTACGTCGTGCCCAGCAGATCGGCAAATGCGAGGAAGGGCGTGGACTTCTCATCGAGACCGGCCACCAGGAGCGCATTCCACAGCGGGTTGAAGTCTGTGCGGCGCTTGTACATGACTTTGCTGAGGTAGGTGTGTAGGTTCTTCGCGCTCATCATCGCCCTGTTCTCCGTCTCGTCGTCCAGGTCGCCGCTGGCTCCATTGCTGTAGTTCTCCTGCACGTCCAGGCTGCTGAGGAGGCGGTCAAGGTACTGCATGTCTGACACGTCACCACCGAAGCCAACGACCGCCTTCTTGTTGAATGGCTTCAGGCGCTTGACGTCGGTGAAGCGTGCTAGGGAGCCGTAGGAGGCAAGGTTGTCTGCTGCGATCACGACTCCGCTCTTGAATTTGATCGCGATGACTGAGGTGCCGGTGACGATGGGTGATTGGGTGTGCGTGTTTGGTTGTCCGTTGGCATGCGCCTGGTAGCCACCTTTGTTGTAAGGGAGGTAGGAAGGGTTATAGCTGCCGTAGATGTCGTCTCTCGGCTGGCGCAGTGTTAGTGAGGGTGGATGTAAGCGCTATGGATCTACGTACCCGACCCCATGCTTGAGGGGAGTGGTCCATTGTTGCTGGGTTGGATGGGGATTGTAGAGCTGTCGGCGTGTGGTACGGGGATGTGTTTGATGCTCGAGTGGGAGGATCAAGGCAGACGAGCACTCGCGCGTCAAGCTTTGTGCACGGGCCCACATCCAATAGCTCACTCCACGACTTGGACCTCACCTTGTCTGACTTACATGCACCCCTGTTTCGACGGGGTCCTCCTGATGTGTCAATCTGCTCAGACGTCGTCGGCTTCACAGCTCGTCGTGCTACGATATCTCTTGGGAAACGTGGTCAGCCCCAAAGGAACATGCTGGTGGTGGCAGGGAAGATCACGCATTGCACGCGTTGGTCACGAGACTGCTGCCATCTTAGGCGATGCTGACAATATCGATACTTGTTCGCTCCAGAATCTAGGCATCTACAAATACGCGCAGTGGAGAAACCGAATGCCGCCTCAGTGCAAAAGCTCCAACACTTCGCCAGACGTTTCCATTTTCAGATACATCTGGGCTCCGCACCAAGGTGGAAAGTGAAGAGCCGATCAGCTTCCAACTACGTACTGCCTTGTATAATGGAAGCTGGTACGCGAGTACACAGTGTGTGCTCCCCTCAACGAAAGCTCCGTGATTCCATAGACCGACTTCTGCACAGTTGATGTAGATGCTGTAGTGGTACCTTCATTTCGTGCTGAGGAAGGCACCACTTCGTTGTATTGACACCGCTCTTGGAGGTAGCTCGAGGTCCCGGGTAGAGTGGAGAGCTTCATCCGTGGATCTCGTCGGTCCAGTGGTAATAAGGGCTCTCTTCGTTGCTGTTACCGCCTACCAGCGCGGAGACCAGTTGCGGGCGAATGAACTCCCGACCAAATGTCTAACGCAGCCTAGCGCGAGCAGAGACATATTTCAAGGCGGCCTGCTCGGCTCGTCGCTGACATTGGCTTCGACAGACTCGACAAATGCAAGATCGCCGGTTGAACCCAGTGCGTGTCCGCTCGCTTCTTCAAGCAAGATCCCGAAAGCCAGCAACGCGGTCTCATCCAACGACCTCACATCAACATTGCCGTGGGCTTTGGAGGTCCGGTCGTAGTAGTCCGCAACGTAAGCGTGAATGGTTTTCAGCAGGTCCGAATCCGGCAGTCTCTGGTGCGGCTGGAGGTGGCGGTCGGCTTCGTAGACATCATCTTCTGCAAAGCGAACTGGAGCACCTTTCCGCCGGAACAGGATCTCTTCCGGTGGGAGTGGGACTTGCGAGGTGCTCGCTGTGTCTCTATACTTCGACGGCTGTTGATCAGTCAGGAAGCCTTCGTATCCGACGCGGCCGGCGACTGCATCGTATAGGGTTGTCTGTCTCCGCGTGTACTCCGCCCCTGGCGAGTCACGATCAGCTTGATCAACGCTCTTCGTCTCCAGGCGGTGTGCCATGGCTTGTTTGCATGAGTATCTATGTGGAGGTTGTAGGTATCTTTGTGCGGTTGCACAGCTGTCGAATCCAGTGGCTGCTGTGAATGCCAAGACATGTGGCTGGTGTTGGCTCCGCGAGCGAGACCCCACCTCGACTTCTCTGCTGTGTCTGTCCGTCTCCCCATGGAAATCCTCCATGTGAAATCTCAGCCTTCTGCGACCTGAATCGTAGAGCTATAGCTGCTTTCTGAAGCGTGGTACTCTCAGTTCAATCAGAAGATGAAGCGTACACTAGATGAACTCCTTCCTCCTGAACCGGCAGCTGGGTTCTGTGAGCCCGCAAGCTCTCGCGCAAGCGCAAACCCATCACTTGCTCCAAACATTACAAGCAGCGCCCAACGTCCACTTCTCACAGGTCGGGCTGGACGAAGTTGGAGAGACTCATGCTGCATATCAAACCCCTGTCGCTCATGCAGCCGGCGTGAACAGCATCGCTATTGACAGGTTCGAAGGGAGATAGTACGCACGAACTCGCCTGGTCTGACGTGTTATACTAACAGTGTTCTAGCTTGCTATCTGGAGGAGCAGACTCATCGGTGGCAATATGGGACCTGGAAAGGTCTGGCTTTCGTGCTGACGGCGTCGTGATACATCGACCACTTGGACATACTGCAAAGTACGCTACTTGGGACACTTGCCGGTGAACATGGCTTATGGCTACACAGAACATCGACGAACGGGCGTCTTGGCATCACTCAGGTTTCGTTCTATCCTTTCGACTCGCTGGCCTTCTTGACGAGTGGTTACGACCGCACACTCAAGCTTTTCGATTCCGAGACCTTGGCAGCAACCGCCACGTTTGATCTCGAGTCTACCGTATATGCCCATGCCACCTCGGTAGTGGCAACACATCTGCTTGTTGCTTGTGCCTCTCAGCATCCTGCCGTCCGCCTTGTAGATCTAAGGACTGGGTCGAGCACGCATTCCCTCGCCGGACACTCTGGATCGGTCCTCTCCGTGGCTTGGCACCCGAAGGATGGAAATATATTGGCCAGCGGCGCGACTGACGGTACTTGCAGACTATGGGATGTCAGACGTAGTGCCAGTAGTCTAGGCGTGCTTGACATGGACGACAGTATTGGTATAGTCGGCTACGATGGTAAAGGGCTTGGTTCTCGACGGCGAGAGCGTGGCAAAGCACACAACGGGGCAGTCAACGGTACTACTTGGACAGAGGACGGGCACTTTCTCGTCACCATAGGCACCGACAAGCGCATGCGTATCTTCGACATGAACACAGGTGCTAACACAATGGCGAATTTTGGCCCAGCGCTCGAGAACAGTCACAATACCACGCTGACGCCACTCATAATGCCAAGCTTGTATTCGCATTCTCGGACAATCTACTACCCTAATACTAGCGAGATTCTATGCTTCGGCATACAGTCCGGCGGCTTGCAAAAGCGCTTGCGGGTACCTCAAAGCATCCCGCGTGCAAGCCACACCGTGCGCAACCCCAATCGGACGACTTCACTGGCATGGCGCGCTCATCACATTGAGATGTACTCTAGCCGTGCTAATGGTACAATACGCTGCTGGCGGCCTCGAACTGTCGAAGACGTCGAAACTGAAGAAGCTGAGTTTGCGGAGGATGGGACTGCGCAGGCAGAGACGGCTGAACGCAAACGCAAGCGCGACGAACTCCATCAGATTGTGCAGGATCTGACAAAGAGGCGGGAAGTGTGATATGAGCTCGCGTCTAGCCGTGAGTCTCAGCAACGTCAAGCAACAACTGCGGACATCGCGCAAGAATGTCGCGATTTGGGTAGCATGCTAGCGCTGATCAGAGAGCCAATGTACATGTAGCGGTAACATCAATGGGAACGCCGAGTCGCTACTCTACATGGCTGAACGCCAGTATGAGAGGTGGGCATCTCTGCATTCGTCAGGCGCTGTATCGCGCTTTCCAAGCCCAGCGACACGGATTTGACCTGACGTGGAGTTGCGAGATCTCTATATCAACGTCACTTCACTTCACTCCGTCCCGCCTTCATCTCTACGAGCGTTGTTCCTTGTCTGGACACAACACCCAGACTCGCTTTGACACGCCACCGAACATCCGTGATCTCCGCGAAGATGGTACCTTCTCCTACCCCTAATCATCTTACTGTAACTGACTGTACCTGCAGGCGCCCAAGATCACCTGCAATCCCATCAAGCTTGCCAACGTCCTCACCTACTTCCAGAAGTCACGCGTCGCGCATAACATTAAAGACCTGGAGAAGCATCTGCCATCCGTGGCGTCTATCAATGGCATGCAGGTCAAAGGTACACTCGCTGGCCCTCCGCACAACTCTCGCAAGCATGCCGCCTCGCCGATGACTGTAGCTAACAAGCGTTAGACTATCTCCAGTCCCTCTCCGACGAGAACAGAATCACTGTCGAGAAGATCGGCTCCGGGAATTGGTACTGGTCATTCATCTCGCAGGACAAGAAGACGCGCCAGAAAACTCTCGAGGAAGTGCAATCCGCACACGACAAGGCTTCCGGCGTCACCAACGACTTGCGAGCCAAGCTCGCGGGAGCCCAGGCACTGCGGGTCGATGAAGAAATGCTCGACGAGGCTGGCGAGAGCCGGCCGGAGCTTGTGGCACGGAAGAGCGAGCTAGAAGCGGAGATCAGGGCATTGCAGAAGCATCTAGCGGCTTATAGCGACAGCGATCCGACCGAGCTTGAGCGTAAGAAGAGGGAGATGGCAGCTTTCAAGCATGACGCCAGCCAGTGCACGGACGAGATTGACGCGCTGGAGGGCTGGTTCAAGACTGGCGGGCAGGAGGAGGCCCTGTATGGGCTGCGAATGGAGTTGTATGGCGATGAATATGACGCCGAGGAGGGTGGGCTGAGGGAGCTGCCGGCCTGAATCTGCTGACCCGTTCTCAGCACGTGGAGTGTGGGTGACGGTCACTGCTTCGTGATGTAAATCACCCTTGCCCGGCTCGCAAACGGCTTTGATGTTCAAGCTTGCGATACGGCCTGGCATGGTATCGCGATCGCGGTCCATTGACGTTGGGGCATGAGGGACCAGTAGCCCGCGAAACACGATGGTGATGCTCTGATGCTACAACAACACAATAGTCTCTCCACGTGGATGACAGCCACGCCGACCTGTCAAACAGCAAGTCTGAAAGCTTTCCCTCGATGAAGAGATGTCGCTCGATCCTTGGTGAAGCCCGCTCATGCCTCCTTAGTGGGAGGTGAGGTTTGACCAAAGTCCCGGCCCCGGACTTGTCTATAATACTGTGCCATGACAGCTTTCGCCGTCCTGTTCGGAAACCTGGCGGTTGTTTCCCGCCAATTGAGGCGACGCATCCGGAGGTCCGAGAGCTTGGCGCGTTCCGCCCTTGACCAACTTACTCGGAGAGGATAGTCCGTGCGTGTCACATGCCACTTTGTCAATACCGCGTAAGCGGTGCGCCCTGGAAATTGAGCGGCAAGAACTGGCCACTCGACTTGAGGATGTCGTTCCCTGAGGATTTGAAGCTTCGATGTTTCCTCGGCGCTCCACCGCTCACACTTCTGCGGTCTGATGGAGCGGGAGAACGACGTGATTGCACTGGGGGACCTGTGCGACATGCGTGGGTAGATATCCCGCAAAGGCAAACGCATCTCCTCCCTGAAATGACGGAACTGTTCTACTTCTGCGACAGACCAGTCTGAACCTCGCGGAATCTTCACAGTGGCAGCGTTAATGTTTACTGACGGTGCTGATATGGGTTCCCGCAATCGGATTTGGTTGTAATGGCTCATGAGAGCCTGTCGTGATCGATTCGGCATAGACTTGTTGATGGTGTGCCAATTTTCGCCTTGGGCTCTCAGCTTCAGCAGCTTCGCGTTTTCGTCGGGCAGCCAGTCAATACCGCGAGACTGCGTCAACCCCAGGCTGTAGGCATAGGCACTGATCGCGCACAAGCTCCTAGTGGGCAGCGCTGCCCCAACCTGACTCCAGCTTGACCCCGTTGTCCTCATTTCTCTCAGTCTTGCGATCTCTTGAGCACTCCATGCCTTCCAACGTCTTCTTGCTCCCGGTCTAACAACCGCCGTTTGGTCTTTCTCGTTGGGTGTGTGCTTGTCTGCTTCGACCAATTTGGGTGTAACGCGGCTTCTCTTGCTGCTCAACTCGCGGCAATGATGCCATGACCCGCTGATCCCCTCGGGCTGTCGACACCATTGCCGTGCGTGACCCAGCTCCCTGTCGTAGAGCAATAGGGTGGACCTGTAGCTTGTCATAGCCGGCCGCGTCACCGACAAAAGCCAGCGCGTGGTCACCGCAAGCATTATCTCCATTCAACAGGCGCGCTCCAACCGTAGGGCCGTCATGTAGTGGTTTCGAAACCAGCTCTCCAGCAATCAATGTCCCAATGGCGCTTCGCCCATCACATCTTGCAAGGCGTGCGGGTCCTGGAAAGTTGGTGATGGTTTATTTCTGCAGTCAGACTGATCGTGCAAAACGCAAAGGGGGATGCTGATGCTGCAAGGTACGGGCGTCGTTGGTGAAGACGTGCCGAGGGTAGTTGAAGATGTGTAACTCGCGTCTTCTGGCCTTGGCAATGGGTCGTCGAGGTTACTGCGGGCACATGCAAGTGCGCGTTTGTTGACAAACATGAACAAGCAGTGTTCCATGCAACCAAACTTCACCTCATGCACGCACTTCCGCTTCGCCACCCGCACCTCACCAAAAGTCTGACCACGAAAGATATCACACCAACCACTCTATTAAGCGGCGGCACATCTACTGCGGCCACGTAAATGAACCCACTCACGCCGCCAACAATAGCACCCGACACTCGACTCCCTCCATAGAGGGACTTCATGGACGGGCCCGCACACTCTGGCAACGAGAAGGCACCGCTGCTCAAAGGTGTCCAGCAGTCCAAGTTCATAGCGTTCTGTCGGCGGCACAAGCGCATAGTGATCCCGGTTGCGATCATGATACTGCTTTTACCGTTGCTGGGACTCATAGCGCTCAAAACACGGCATGCCCACGCTAGGAATTGGACCAGCCCGGTCGTATACCCATCTCCACAGGGCTATGGAGCCGGCAACTGGTCCGCTGCATATGTGCGAGCGCGCGCCATGGTCGGCAACATGTCCCTCGAGGAGATGAACAATGTCACCCTCGGTGTGGTTGACACGACCAGTGGCTGTGTGGGAGTCTCTGGCTCGGCGCCACAACACGGTTTTCCCGGCCTCTGTTTCCATGATGCCGGGAATGGTGTTCGGAATACCGACGGCGTGAATGCGTACGCTTCGGGTATTCATATTGGGGCGTCATGGAATGCAACTCTCGCGTATGAAAGGGCGCAGTTCATGGGGGCCGAGTTCAAGCGGAAGGGCGTCAATGTCGCTCTTGGCCCGGTCGTGGGGCCCATTGGCCGTATAGCGGAAGGAGGACGAAACTTTGAAGCGTTCGCCGCAGACCCCTATCTTGACGGTATCTTGGGCGCTCAAAGCGTAATTGGGCTGCAGGAGAGCGTGATAGCGAGCATCAAGCACTTTGTCGCGTACGAACAGGAGACCAACCGCAACCCAATTGCCAACAACGGCAAACCCATATCCAGCACAAGCGCCAACCTGGATGATCAGACGATGCACGAGCTTTACCTGTGGCCGTTCCAGGATCTTGTACATGCTGGTGCCGGCTGCGCGATGTGTAGTTACAACAGGATCAACAACACGTATGCCTGCGAAAACAGCAAGGCCATGAATGGTTTGTTGAAAGGTGAACTGAACTTCCAGGGGTTTGTGGTCAGCGACTGGGTAGGCCAACATTCGGGACTTCCGTCCGCAGATGCCGGCCTGGATATGGCTATGCCCACGTCTGGCTATTGGAATGAACGTCAGCTGGAGAAGGCAGTTGATAGCGGCGCGCTGAACCAGACGCGACTCATCGATATGGCGACTCGTATCGTCGCCACGTACTACCAATTTGGTCAAGATCGGGCACTACCCCTCGGAGTTGGAATGCCGCCCAATCTGTTACTGCCTCACAACTACACCGATGCCAAGGATTCTGCTTCAAAATCTTCGCTATTACAGCAAGCTATCGAAGGACATGTTCTGGTCAAAAACATCAAGGGTGCTCTCCCACTGAAGCAGCCCAAGGTGTTGTCGATATTTGGGTATGACGCCGTCCAGCAGTCTTCGTTCGTACCAAGCGTTCTTTTTCCTCAGAGCTGGGAAGCGATCGGGCTCGGCACTCAGCAATCGATTGGCATTGCTTCCAATGCTCCTGTACAGAACCCACCCGAAGTGCAAAATGGCACGCTCATCGTAGGAGGCGGATCGGGCTCCAATACGCCGGCCTATATCAGCTCTCCGTACGATGCCATCCAATCACGCGCATATGACGACGGGACGGCCATTTTCTTCGACTTTGTCTCAACAAATCCGACCGTGGTCAGCAGCTCAGATGCTTGCTTGGTCTTCATCAACGAATACTCCTCCGAGGTCTGGGATCGCCCCGGCCTCGCAGACCCGGACAGTGACACACTTGTGAACAACGTGGCCCCGATGTGCAACAGCACGGTTGTGGTGATTCACAACGCTGGCATCCGCTTAGTGGACGCCTGGATCGACAACCCGAACGTCACTGCGGTCATCTTCGCCCATCTGCCGGGACAAGATGCGGGACGCGCAGTCGCTTCGATACTGTACGGAGACGCCGGCCCCTCAGGGAGGCTGCCGTACACAGTCGCACGACGATCATCGGACTATGGGAATATGCTGGGACCTTGCCAAGCGGATGGCTCGCTTTCGCCGCAGTGTGACTTCACCGAAGGTATGAATGTCGATTATCGTGGATTTCTGGCATCCAATACGACGCCAAGATACGAATTTGGCTACGGACTCACCTACAGCAGCTTCGTATACGCGAACTTGCAGACCAATATCAATGCGACGGCGACACCGAGCGATACTGTGACGCCTGTATATACCAACGGCACGACGAACGACAATGTCAACAACACCGCCATCGGCAACGGTGGCTTGCTGTCGCTCTTCGGGAGCGTCGGCACCATCACAGCAAGCGTCTCCAACACGGGATCGGTCGCCGCTGCGGAAGTGGCACAACTGTATCTCCTGATCCCGGCCTCGACCAGTAACTCAAGTAACCCACGGACGCGGGTGCTGCGGGGATTCGAAAAGGTGCTGATTCAGCCGAACGAGACGGCACAGGTCGCTTTCAACCTCCGGATGAAAGATGTCAGCACGTGGAACGTCACCAGACAAGCGTGGGTTGTACCAAGCGGGGAGTTTGGGGTATATGTTGGCAAGAGCGTGCTTGATACACCTCTTACGGGAAGCTTCACAGTCTAGAGCGGAGACGCACGTCTACGGGAGCATTGCACAACCCTCCTCTCGGCCTGGCCACTCCATCTCAAACCAACTTCCGGTCGCGGTCGAAGCCGGCCTTGCTGACCGTGCGGATCAGGAGAGGAGCCTTCGCCATGAGGCCCTCCTCCAAAAACAGGCCATAGACTTCTTTGAAGTACGACTCCTTCTCGTGTTGCAACAGCGCTTCTTTGGACTTGTATCTGCAAGAAGTGTCAGGAAGGCTTTGCCCAAGGGTGTGACAGTGGTGCAAAGGACACACGTCTCGAACATGACAAACTCTTCGTATTTGTCGTCGCGCTGCTCTACGACAGAGGCTTCCGGCGAATCGACTACAATCGGCTCGGTGACCAGGAAGCGCAGCGTATAGTCCTGCATTGGCCATGGGTTAGCGCTCGGCCCCCGAATATGGATTCTCGGGACTGGTGTACCTCGTTCTCATGGATCTGTGTGCAAAGAAGGATTGTTAGGCCATATCTCAGCAAATTCACTAGGAAGGGCTCTGCAATACCTTCTTGCACTGCTTGGCGAGCAAGGTCCTCATTCTATCAGTCGTCAGCACAGCGACGAGCAATCGGGTTTACGGTCGACGGTCACCTTTCGGCCTTGCCCTCTGCAGCGTACAATATGGCGAAGGTGTGGATTTCGGGCATCTTCGATTGAGTGAACGGCTCGGTTTGCTATGGAGCAGGTCTTGAGGTGCACGCGAGGGCCACCTTAATATATCACAAGATTCTCATGTTTGGCTGCGTTCCTTACTAAGCGAGTACTGGCTCTGAGGGCAGGCATCCTGCGAGCTTTGTGCAAGCGTTGTCTCGGTCATCAGACATCAAAAATAGACGTATAGACCATAGACACAACTAGAGTCCGAACTACTTTGTGCAAACTGTGCAGCTCAACTCTTGTCAAGGAGGTGTACGGAGGTGGAAAGCCCCAGAGCGCCCGACAGTACGTGTATCGAAGCAGGTCAATGACCGCTCATTTCGCCGGTCATGGTCTCAGCACAGTTTTACCAACTGCTCATTGAGCCCGCTCCTGGCACCAGCGGGTCACCTCCTTCTGCAGCTTCTGTCGCTGATCCAGGGCACACGCCATCATTCCAGTGACGGACCGGTCAGCTTTTTGCCTCTCCGCTTCATTGATGCCCTCCCACACGGCACTCATGAGATCCATGACAGCAAAGAGCTGATTAGGAAGCCACCTGCAATAGAACAGTCAGCAATGCACATCAAGCCAAGACAAGCGAACCATACCTGATGATCGGGCTCCCACCAGTCGCAGTAGGATGTTCGCTCCGCTTGATAATGTACTCCCTCGCGAACATCCAGTGCCGCCAGCGAAAGCTGCGCACGTGGTCCAACAGCTTCAGGTAGCAGACCGCAACGTCAACGTCCTTGCAACAGTACTCGCGGACACCGATAGCGTCAGCCTGTTGCCGGACACCGGCCAGGAACTCACGATGAGGCTTTGGCCGGTAGCTGCGGAAGTCTTTCAGAGTCTCCGTGAGCGGGTTGGCTGGCATGGGGACTTGCAGGAGACCGTCGAGCAGCGGGATCATGCTGTCGTTGGCTCCCGATTCGCCTCGAACGAACATTGGTTTGCCGCCGTTCTCGCCTTCGTAGATGACGCCATTGGGGAACATGGACTGGTTCGTGATGCCGAAGATGAAAGTGCGGTAGCCGAGGTAATCTTTCGGCTTCGAGTTGGACCACATGGTCTCCATGGACTGCTCGATGACCTGCATTGTATCGAGGAGTAAGGCGAAGGCTTCCAAGACGTTTCCTTTGTCTTCGACACGAACGGCGTCCAATAGTTGCGCGCTTCCACCCACAAGACCGGCGGAGTGCTTGACCATGTCGACGTGTGTGAGTATGAAGCCAGCCTCTGACGACAGGGGATCGAGTCCAAGTTGGAAGGCTCGGATCGTGCGTAGATTGCTATACTTGTCCAGGCCTATGGCAGGGTCTTCAACTCGGTAATTGTAAAGCGAGTATGCCGCGGCGTAAGCCATGAATGGCGGAATTTCAAGGCTAGCAAAGTTCAGCATTAGCAAGTGGCATCTGTAATGCATCATTGTATACTCACATCGCAGCAGTTTTGACCAATGGTCCAGCAAGACAAGCGGGCAAAACCTGACGTCCGAGGCCGTAACCCTCGAGACCCTTATCCCATCTCTCGTAGCAAGGCTCAAGTAGATAAGCCGAGGACAGGAACGAGTAGTCTCGGAAGATGGCCGTGACCTTGGCCAGATCCAGCTTACCGTCAGGAGCGGTGAGCTTTGCAATCTCCAGTGTCAGGTTGGGTAGGGCTCCGTCGTCGATTGCGCGCCCGAGCTGGTATGTAGCGAGCAAGCCTGGCGTGCCATCCAGCCTCTGCACCGGCATGTTTTCTACTAGAGACGCTACAGGGTCGAAGGCGGCCGGCGGTTGGATCAGTGGTGGGTGCAGAGGCATGAAACCGGTGGCAGCCGTGACGGTGAAGGGGTCCAGAGAGTCCGGGAGGACAGCAGGATCGCTCTCAAGGTATGGTGCGACGTTGGCAAGGTATGTAGATACCGCAGGAGCCAACGGCTCAGCACTAAGGTAAGGACTCATGGTGATGGGTTCAATGTAGGCTTGGCGGTCACGTGCAACAAGCAGCGGGTAGCGAGAAGATTGAGTGGTATGGAAAGAAAGCAGAAAGAGCACTTGCAAATCTGGGGTAAATTCGCGTTCTTGTATACCGTGGCCGGTCTTGTTCCGGCCACAGTCCAGCGGGAAATTGTCCATCTTTCCTACCATTGGTCTGGCCGGAATCATACCGGCCTCGGTGGGGAGGGGCGTCATGATGGCCTCGACGGGCCAAGAGTGACCATCGCACTACATCAAACGGCTACCAGCGGCAACAAGTGGAATCCACAGCTGTACTGCTGCTACTTGCGGTCAATAGCCCATGCAAAGGTGCGAGAAGGTGCCTTTGTTCTCCGGATCCGGAAGGAGTGTGCTCTGCACGAGCATCTAATCTGAGCTCGGTACTCCGCCTTCACATCCTAGAGGCGCCCGAGAATCGTCTTCTGTTTGGCCGTGGTCGGCAAGGACGGTACACCCTGTACCGAGTCGACAAGATATCTCCAGATATCTTCGGATCTAGAGTAGCTTTTGGACTGGCGGGCGGGCGTTGTGATCCCGTAGTAGGCGTATGTAGGTCCAGCTTCCGGGCTACTGGCGAGGGCTCTGAACACGATGTGGTCCGTCCGGGATTCTTCATGCGATGATATTGCCGTCGAAAATCTTGCCAGCCGTTCATGGTCGGATATCGTGAAGCCGCTGATGACTGGACGCATCTATTCCTCCATCTATAATTCTTTCTGAGACTCATCCGCTGCACTGTCAGGTACTTACGATTTACGACTGCACCTGCACCGGCACGTGTCCATGGTGTGTCTGCAAGAGAGAGAATTGGAAGTCTGCATGTGCGACGTGAACATTGACGAAGCTGAAGTGATGCCTCGGCTGTTGTCTCCACTCCCGAAACCGCACCTTGCTCACCTTACCACAACCATCTCATCAATCAAGCAACATCTTCACAGTAAATCTTTATATCGGACCACGAGACACCCCTCTACATCATGGCCTCCTCATCCCCAACCAAACCTCCACCCACCAAAGTCACAAGATCCGCCAGCTGCCTTTGCGGCGCCGTGGCTGTCACAATTAACGGTGTCGACAAAGGCGCCGTTCTCTGCCACTGCTCCAACTGCCAGAAATCCTCCGGCAGCAGCTTTGCGCACAACTACCGCTTCCTGGACGCCGACCTCACCTTCGACAAAGGCCAAGATGCGGTGACGAGGTACGAGGACGGCAACACGATGAATGGGAATGTGCTGGCTAGGCACTTTTGTAAAGTTTGCGTACGTGACCCGCTTGCAGCCCTCTTCAACCGGGAGATTTGTATGCTATGAGGGAGCATTGATTGACGGGTGTGCTCAGGGTTCCAATGTCTACTTGCAACCGTGCACGCCTCCAAGAATGTTCATCTTGCACACCGGCGGTATGCAGGACAAGACACAACCGGCGCGAGAGCTGTTCACGCATAACAAGCATCCTTGGGTAGGCGATGTTACTCCTATCAAAGCGAAAGTATAGCTTTGTCCGCGATATCCTATTCGCGCTGTCGTGCGTGCCGACTCCTTCCGTCCAGTACTCCAACCCTGTCCTAAACTGCTCCAAACGAATGCCAAGGATACCACTTGTCGATGGAACGCCGAGTTTCCCGTGATCTAATGCTCGATTGAGCGGCCTTCGCCGTACCACAACGCGATCACTACTCGACGGAAGCGAGCTGGAATTCGTCCATCCCATCGTCCAGATCCAGGATCGGAACCCCCCCATTACGGTCGGACTCACTTAGCCCATCCTCCGGCTCCGTCTCCTCGCTGACGCTCAAGCGACCCATCCCTAGAAACTCGTCCAATGTTGTGCTTCGCTCCTTTGCTTCCATCGACACCTCTCTCGCCCCGTCACGGCCTGCAGCAGGCTTCGCATGGACGGCAGATAAAGGTTGACGTGCGCTCGCCGACACCGCCCGACCCTTCGAGTAGCCCAATGTAGTGTTTGATGCCACCTTAGCTACCGTGTGGCGCGCATTACCCGGTGCAGTCGTAGAACTCGAGAGCGGCTTCTTTGCCACCGGATTCGTCGGCAACCGCGCCCTAGCCGCTGCAGTCGGGGCCGCGAAACCAGGCGCACTCGTCTGCTTCTGCGGGATCGCGGCTGACAGAGCACTCGCAGCGCCACGAGCCCTGATCGTAGTCGGATGCCTCTCCGCCGCAGCACCTCTCACTTTCCCAGCAGCGTCTCTCGCCCTCTGCCTCGCCTCGACCTGCTTAACCTTCTCATCGAAATCGCTCATCTCCTCATCGCTCGCCACACCCTTCCCCTCCCCGCCGAATTCTGCCCACCACCCTCTCGTCAGGTTCTCGCCTTCGAATTGCGGGTACGTGCGATCGTGCGGCCAGTCGTCCGGGTGATCCGGTAGTGGGATGCCACGAGGGGCCATATACTCGATTTCGCGCTCCTCGTTGGCATTGTCGAGTGGATCCGATAACGCGGTGTGGATCTTGACTTTGCCTCTGCGGAGACGCGGACTTGTGGGTTGGGCGGAGGGTTTGGTTGTAGTGCCGGCGGGAGTCTGGAGAAGTGTGGCTTTGGCATTGGTTGTCTTGTTTCCGAGAGGAGCGCGTGTGCGTGGGCCTACGCAAGCGTTAGAAGGTACAGCTTGACTTTCTTTGGTTGGAGATAGCTTACCAGCGGGTGTCACGAATGCGCTCTGATCCACCTTCCCACCCTTGCCTTGGCCGAAGAGTCCGCCATCTTTCGGTTTGCCACCAGTCCTCCCATTGCCGAACGCAGCATTCTCGTCGTTCGAAGGCCCCTTGAACGGTGTCTTGGGAGCTTTGTATCCTGGAGTCTTGGGCGCAAGCCCCTTCACGCCCTGGTTGAGGGGCTTGGCCGCTGCAGCGGTCTGCAGCTCATAGATGGCATTCTCGTTGTGGTTGCGTGTCGCAAACATGCTTGCGACCAGTGATTGATCGGCTACATCTGCGGGTGTCAGGGGAGTTGATCGATGTTCGATGTTCACATGCATTGTTTACTGCCCAGTAAACAGCGGGAGGTGCGACGGGTGCGGCCGCGGGCAGCCGTTGCCATGCGTCAGCCCACTGTTTCGTCAACAGGATGGAGCCCGACACTGGTTTGAACACTGACGGCAACCGCTTCCGACATACAACACAGAAACGAGCACCACAACTCTCCCGCCAACTGATACCCTCAACCTGTCCCAATACCTGACGAGAACACCGCAAACATGGAGGCTATCAAGAGGGTAAGCAAGATATCGTGTTCCCCACCAAACACAGCTCATATCAGCACCGATCGCACATCAGGATGGCACATCGTGGCTGTCATATACTGACAACAACACTCCCCTTAGCGCATGAACGCCCTCCGCATCGAAGCCGACGAATCCAACTCCAAAGTCGACGAACTCAGCGCCAAAGTCAAGACCCTCGAGCAAGAAACCCTCTCCAAAGAGCAAGAAATCACCTCCCTCCAGCACAAGAACAGTGTCCTCGAGACGGAAGTCGAGAAGTTGGAGAGATTGCACGGCGAGGCGAAGGCGGCCGCAGACGAGAGCGCGCAGCATGGGACGCAGAACGAGGGGTTGACGCGGAAACTCCAATTGCTGGAGGAGGAGGCGGAGGAGAACGAGAAGAACCTGCGGGAGACTAACGAGAAGTACGCCTGAGCCCCAGCAGCCATGAAGGGCGAGGAAGGAGATAGGTGAAGGATGTCAGCTGATTATTGTCCCCTCACAGGCTCCGCCAAACCGACGTCAAAGCTGGCCACTACGAGCGCAAGGTCCAAGCGTTGGAAGCCGCGCGCGACCAGTGGGAGACCAAGTACGAGGAGATGGCCAAGAAGTACGGCGACACGAAGAAGGAGCTGGACGACTTCGTGGCGGAGATTGGTAATATCTAAGCCTTTGCCGCGCCCTCCAAAACCCAATAATATACTACTTACTCCCGCCGTCTACCTGGCTTGGCTGGCGTGCTGACGGGGTGTGATGTACTAAAAGTCACGTTCACGCCTTCGGGCTCCTTGGGCAAAGTGAGTGGGAATGCTGTTGCTGTTGGTAGCAGTGGCGCGGCGAACGGGACTGATTCCCCGAGGATGCTTTGAATGGGACGTTGCCGGTACTGAGAAGGAGGGCCGGACTTCTGCACCGAGGACACCTTCTGGCGGGATTCGCGAGGGATGGTCATACCCACTTCACCAGCATGAGACATGACGGGTAGCGGGCAAATATGGAAACGCTTTCACGGCAACACTACGTGCTCTTCTCTCGCCGAGCTTTCGCCGCGGCCTGGTTCTTGTTCTTCTGCTTGCGTCTGGTGTCCTGGCGCTCCGATTTACTCTCGTAGCGGAACTTGTGCTTTTTGGGCTTGGGCTTGCTATCCGCTGGATTGTTCTTCGACCATATCCGCTTTTTCGTCGCTGTAGCCTTGTCGCCAGGTTTTGCGGATAGTTCTGGATTCTTGTGCTGCTCCGGTTCTTCGTCTTCCGAAGCGCCCATGGCTTCCACAGTCACGGTCGTGTATTTGTCCTCGTCCACGTACTCGTCTTCTTGGCCGACGTCTTCCGGCTGGTCTGCTGCGCTTCCTGCGTTGCCCTTCTCTCCTTCCGCGGCCTCAGCACCAGACTCAGCCTCGCTCAAATCCGGGTTCTGCTTCCGTAACTCTGCGTTGAACTCTGCGATATGCTGCTCGAGGTCTTTCTTCCTTTGATCCCGCATCTACGGTGGCCCCTCCGTCAGCTTAGTTTCGCACAATTTCCTGTCCTTGGCAAGTATTACCTGCTTCCGCTGCGCCACCCTCTCCTCCTTATCACGCTTGATCGCCGTCTCTCGTGCATTTTCCTTCCGCGCTACTTTGCGCTTGTGGAAGCCACTGAGGTACTCTTGCCGGGCGGACACATCGAAGTTGAGTTCGGCGGGTTGCTGGCTGTCCAGGCGGCGTTTCTTCGTGAGAGGAGCCATGATGTAGGATAGGTCTATAGCTCGTGAATGCCGGATCAAAGGTCCATGTAGTTGCGCCAAAAAGTTCAGTATGCGCCGGCTAAAGTCCGGCATATCGGGCGAGACTCGTGAACGTCAGGCGAGATACCTTAGCTCCAGTCGCCGGACTCCATCTATCAGAGGCGATTGTACGCCTTCACGATCAAAGACACATCATGTTGCTACCCAGGATAAGCGCTCTGCTGTTAGCAGCGAGCACAGCGAACGCGCTCAAGGATGCCTACCCTTTCCTCATGCTGCCAACCTCGTACGCACTGCGCAAAAGCAACCATACTAAGGCGACACTATACTGACATGTCTTAGCCCCGACGATGCCTCCCGCCCACAAAGCCGACAGATCGCCCTCGCCACCGACGTCGAAGCCCAAACAATCGAGTACATCGCCTCAACTCGGCGGGATCGCTACTTCATCTTCACCCAGCCGGGCCTCCAGGCCGCTGATTTCCAGCACATGCCCAAGTTGCGACAGCGAGTCTCGAAGTTGAAGGATGGCGAAGGAGCGTATGTACAGATACCGGAGGTCGTCGGCGGTGTCAGCGTCGAGACGATTGCCGCGAGCATGGTGGGAAAGATGGGTGTCGGGGCTACGGGTGGCATGCGGGAGCAGGAGATGCCAGCGCTGTCTTCGAGTATGTCGGAGAGCGATAGAGCTGTTGCGGTTGCGATGACAGGTATGTCTTACGTCGACGTGGCCTGGGATAGGTTCGAGGAGGAATGGTGGGCTGACAGCCGTGCAGACGACTATATCGGAGCTTTGCTAGCTGAGTTGGACGACCTCTCAGTCGAGCCATATCTCTTCATCTTCGCTGGTGAAGCGGCACACGCGGGCAATGCGACAGTCGAAGACCACCGCGACCTCCCGTACGAAATGGACGAGCCGTACCCAACGCTGCACACAGACCTCAAGCGCGATACGCGGACCTACCACGTCAGGCAAGCGAACAGCAGCGCGGAAAACCCGCAGAGCCATCTGCCGTTGTTCGAGAAGTACAAGTTCTTGTCGCCGGGTCAGTGCCTGATCTCACCTTACACCTCCACCAAGACAAGACAAGACAAGACACCCGCTGACGTGATATCTATGATGTACAGCCCTTTTCATGGGCCTCACAGTCTCACTTATCCTCTTCTCCATCCTCTACGTCGGCGTCAGCGCCATTGCGGGTCTGGAGGTCTCGTACGCGGCTTTCAGCAAGGAGATGGGACCGCAGGCGCAGAACAAGGGCAAGCAGCAGTGAGTTGAGCTTGATTGTATGAAGTCGGGGCGAAGTACTCGGGTTTCACGGGCTGTACAGTTTGCGGCATTGTGCGGCGTATCTGGCGTTCATTGCCCGACAGAAATTTCACGGCCTCGTCTGTATGTCAAGAGGTTTGCAAGTACTGTACGTTTTCAGTACAATCTTGCTGGTCACCAGATGTTGCGTCCGTGCGTAGCTGTTGTCCCTGGTCAGTTATGTGTACTGCACCTGCACCCTCTCCAGGTACGTGTATCTAAAGATGCCGCTTCACATACTATTTACAAGGTTGCGCTTGGGTATATGTCTAGCTTCTATGTGCGTCTCATCACCATTCCCCTCGATAGCCTACAGTGTATACTCATCATGCCTCCCAGTATCACGTGCTCGACGGCGAACCCAATCAGTCAAAGCACCATGCGGCGCTCCGAAGGCCGGCAGTCCTCCTCATCCCAGGGGCACGGCTAGCTTTCAGCGATCATCGCAGTAACCTGGCGGCTTCGCCTGCGTGCCGTGCACCCAGCTCTGCACCGTGAGCGTCGTAGTGTACGCCATGATGCAGAAGCCAAACACCACCAGGAAGATATCCGTGGCTTTCTGCCGGAAACGGGTAGCGACAGCGCGGTAGTGCAGCAGTGGCTACAAATCCATCGGTCAGCACCCCAACAAACACACCCAGATGTTTAGTTGAAAGGGCTAGCAGAACTTACCGCGTAGATATACACCAACGGTATACACGCAAAACTGCCAACCAACGCGACAAACTTGTCCAAATCATTCGAACCCGCCCATGCAATCCCGGCACACATCACCACCATGCAGAAGCGGAAAACGTTCTTCTTCCACTTGATCCACGGGTTATACTTTCCGGTCCTGCTGAACAGCTGCTGGCTCGTGATCTCAATCGCCGGGTAAATCTGCAGCGGCGTGCTCAACAAGATCGCGAGACTGTACAGGAACTGCACGGCATTGACCAGCTTATCATCTTGCGGCAAATTGAGTAGAATGACGGTCTTGGTCTGCGAGCCGTAGGCGGCGTACGAAACGGCGCCGGCGGAGATGAAGATGACCGAGATGATGAGCATGACTGTCGCCAGGACTTTCGGAAATTTGGTGGGGTCCTTCATGCCGGATTGGATGGGGATGACGAGGCCGACGCCCTCGAAGGTGAAGACTGCGGTGCCGATTAGGAGGGGCCAGTCCTGTGGGTTGAAGGACTTGATGTCCGGGGCTACGGCGCCGCGGTCGACGATGGTCTTGATGTCGTAGAAGTAGATGTAGATCAGGCCGAGGCAGATAAAGAGGTCAGCGACGAGGGCCATTTTCTGGATGTTGTTGATATTGCGGTAGAGGCTTATTGGCAGGAAGATTAGCATCTGGAGGAAGATGAGGAAGCCAATGGGGAGGGTCGTGTCGCAGTTGCTGACTGCGAGGATGAACGCTTGTAGGTTCTCGCTGACGAAGACGATATACGCAGAAGTAAATCCGACTTGTGATAGCACGAGCGAGGCATTGATCAGATTCTTGAAGTAGTCGCCGAAGATCTGGGCGCCCATGTCGCCGAATGAGGCGTGTACTTTGAGGCGCACGCTGACGAGCAGTATGAAGCAGTAATAGCTCAGCAAGGCGATGGCGAGTAGGACAAGGTTGGAGAAGAGCATGCCACCGTTGAGGAACGCTCTAGGGAGGAATAGAACGCCGGTCCCAACGAAAGACTTGAGGAGGAGCATGGCGGCGCCGAAAGGCGTGGCTTTGCCGGCTTCGCGCGCTTTGCGCCTTCGTTTTCGCTTGCCGGGTGTGAGAAGCGCCGATGCCTCGCCCCAATCGCCGTCTTCGGACCGGCCTTCTTCTGCGTCGGTAGTGAGGTCGTCGTAGTTGTCTGAGGAGAAGTACTCGTCTGGACCTAAAGCCTCGTCGTCCTCTTCGAGCTCCTCGCCAGCAAAGTGGCCATAAAGAGTTAGGAACTCGATGAAGTTGCTGGTCACGAATTGCTGCGCTGGTCGTGGAGGCTCGGTGAACGCACGACCGTTGGTGCCATAGTTGGGTCTGTTTCGTGTACTCGATGGCGCAGGGGACCCTGCTGTCCTTCGTAAATGATCTCTGCGAAAGCCACCCGGCAGCTTGACATTCTGTATGCTTTCAGCATCGTCGTCCGTTCTAGGCGCAGCAGTGTAGCTCATGCTCCGCCGGAGACGCCCGGTCTCTCTCAAGTCTGCTTCACTCTGCTCTCGCTCGCGCCTCTCGGCATAGCGGTAGATGTGTCGGGTCGTGTCTCCACCCTGCAGCTGCAAACTTGAGAATTCGCCGTCCACTGCCGCAGCAGTGGACGTTTCTGGTGCCCATTGGCTTCCACCTCTGTACGACCCAGGCTCTGAGTCACCTTGTGGCCCTGCCAAGTGCCGCTTCAACACCTCAATGTCCTCCTTCCCACGCGGACTCCGCCCCAGCTGCGCATTGTACGAGGCCGGCGTGAAAGACCCGGAACCCGCTGCCCGCTCTCTTCTCTCCGGACTTGCAAAACGTTCACTCTGGCCTCTGGCTGCCGTACCATGTCTTGGCGGTGATTGGCCGTATGCGCCTCGTAATGCCTGCGAGAGCGAAGAGGCGCCTGGACCCGGGAGCGACGTGGGTGACGCACCGGCCAACGGCGTGTCGCTGCCTTGAGCTTGCGGCAGCTGCGCACCCCGGCTCGGCGAGCCAACTAGCGGACTTGCGAGACGTGCGGTGGTCGAGCTTCTGGACGGCGAGGCGGAGAGTGCGGACTCGGTGCGTTGGTGGCTGAAAGAGCCGGATGGAACGGGACGTCCGCGACCTTCGCTCAAAGGCTTCAGCTTGTCCTCATTCATGTCGGCGGTGGTGACCAGGGGGTCTGCAGCTTTCGCAGCCATCTTCCGCACGAGACCAATTTGTGCAGATGATGTTGCTCATATGCGGCTGGTCGTCCAGGCGCAATCGCCAGCGTCAGGCGCCCTTTCCGGATGCCCCCATGTCTCGAGTATCAGCCATGCACAAGAACAAAGAAAATCCTCCAACGGTGCCGGGCCTCGATCACACAATGTTTCGATCTGTTCTCTGCTTTGTTTTACATTTGGCCCATCTCGTCGGCGTCGGCGTTCGGGAGTGTGTTCGCCGCCGCCGCAGCCTCACTCCATTCAACTTCTTCCCTAGTTGTTGTCTACTTCTTCACCGTTGGACGACCTCGATGGGGACTGATGGAATGATGTACTGTTTTAGGCGTTGTTATTGATGACGACCACTTCCCGAGAACCACTCCGCTTGATGCCAAGACGTAAGATGATGCTCTGGCGAAGGTTACATGTATGGAAAACGATAGGCAAGACCCCACCCAGTGCTGGAGAGCTCATATTCGCAATGCCTTGAGCGGATAATGTAAGTCCAGTGCGCACCTACTGTGACCTCTCTTCCCACACGCTCTCTTCAACTCTTCGTATTTGCTCAACGTCCGGAGCGTTCCACTGGTCGCCTTCCGGAGTGATAGGAATCGAACGAGCTTTGAGGGCACATTATCCATTCCCTTGATTGCAGCACCTTGGCAGTCTACAGGGAAGAGTATCACGGCAACTATGGTGGTAGGCGACTTCCCGCTGCAGAACAAGATCGCGGTGGTGACTGGCGGAGGCTCAGGTAGGTACCGCTACTCCCATAGGACAATGCATCATACAAACGAGTACTGACGCACAGTAGGGATCAACCTCGCCTTCGTCAAACTAGCCTTGAATACCGGAGCCAAAGTCCTCATAGCAGACCTGAAGCTCACGCCCGAGGCCGAAGACCTAATCAAAACCTCAAAGAAAAACATCGCCTTCGCCACCTGCGACGTCTCAGATTGGTCAGACCTCAAAGCTCTCCCCTCCGAAGTCACCAAAGCCTTCGGCCCAGCCGCCATAGCAGACGTCTGGATAGCCGGCGCCGGCGTTTTCGAACCCCAATGGAGCTCTTTCCTCTCAGACACCGAAGACGCCCACTACAAGCAGATGTCCATCAACGCCGAGCACCCCATGAAACTGACCCGCATAGCCTTGCGAAGCTGTCTCGGCGCGGACAAACCGGGCGTGGTGCTCATCGTAGCCAGTGGCGCCGGTATTACGGGAAACTACGGATGCCCGGTATATTGCGCCTCCAAGCACGCGGTAGTGGGTTTCACGAAATCCCTCGCTCAAGCCGACGAGGACGAGAATTTCAAAGTCGTGTGCATTCTGCCCGGGATGGTGTCTACGCCGTTGTGGACAGGCGAGCAGGCGAGAGCGGTGCATGCCCAGTATAGTTTCACGGACGACGTCTGCATTACTTCCGAGGAGGTGGCGGAGGCGATGATGGAGATGGTGCAGGAAGGGAAGTACAAGGGCGGTAGCCTGCTAGAGGTCGCAAAGGGGAGGTTGAGGAATGAGCTGGAGAGTCATCAGAGTATTGTGGTGAATGGGCCGGAGGTGAAGAAGTTCGCTGACCAGTGTTATGAGCCGATCAGGAAGGTATTTCGAAGTGAGAGAGGCGTAGCGGCGAAGGGGGCGAATGGGACACATTGAATGTGACAGTCACAGTGCGGTGCTAGGCGAATTCCTTCCTCTAGCACCAGGTACAGGGGTAGAGGGTAGGCTACCGCCAAACCAACTCAACCTTCTCTCCCTTGATCTTACTGTTGAACCACTCCATCAACTCGATCTTCTCGCCGATAGCTTCCGCGCCCGCGAGCACATTGTGCCGCGCAATCGCCCTCACACCGAGGAAGAGCTCAACCCTCGCCAGGTTCCTCGCAATGCATTGCCTCGACCCCACACCGAACGGGATCCAGTCGCGCTGCATTTCCGGTGTCGGAATTTCTAGCCAGCGTTCCGGTCTGAAAGTGTGAGGGTCGGGGAAAACTTTGGGGTTGAAGTGAAGCGTGAAGATTCTGGCGGTCATGGTGAGCTATGGTCTGCAGATCTGTCCCAGTGGTCTTAGCTTACTGTACACCCACTTGCGTGCCACTTGGGAGGAAGTAGTGCCGCCCATCGGAAGCTTCGAAAGCGAAGCCCTGAGGCGGCACAATCCGTGGCAATCTGGTGGGATTCGCCATTGCTATTCGTAGGCCTTCACGTACGACTGCATCGAGGTACCGAAGGCTCTGTGGGTTGTAGATTGGATCCTGAGCGTCGGCTTCTGCGATCTCATCACGTAGTAGTTTGTAGCTTGACTGGCATTAGCGTTTGTGGAGACGGCGTGTACAAGCCGACTTACACATCTGGGCGTTTTGCTAAGTGCCAAAGCATGGTCGCCAAATTCGTGCCGGTAGAGTCTGTGCCCTGAAAACCAGTCAGCACGGTACGATGGAAGTGAGACGGTCTTCGACCCACCGCGAACATAAGGTCTTTACACTGCACCTCAGTCTCATGATTGGAGATACCAGCCTTCAATAGGCGAGACTGGTAAGAGAAAGAATCGTCCTTCTGACTTCGGACCAGTGACGCAAACTCGTCCACTTTTCGCATACTCTCGTTCACTTCGTGATCCGGCCAGAACCGCGCAATAGCTAGTTCGAGAGCGAGGAAAGCCCAATTCGGCAGGTAGAAGAAGCGGCCAACAGCCACCAGCGAGTCGACGAAGAGCGTGGCGGACAACTTGTCGCCCTTCTCGTTGATGCCGCCGAACGAGGTGCCGAAAAGGTAGGAGCTGACTGCGTCCAGTGCCAGTGATCGGGTGAGGTTGAGCACATTGACGGTTTGCGGCTTGCCGGTCGCTTCGCTGACTTTCCTACTCTCTGCGGCCTCGTCCTGCAATCGATCGACGAGCTTGCTTACGCAGCCCTCGATAGTCTCCTGACGAGACCGGATACTCGTCATGGAGAACACGGGCACGACAGCCTTACTTCGCACAGACCTGTGAGCGGGATCGAGGGTGCTGAAAATGGTCGAATGGCCTTCGATGTCGAAGTTCACGTAGTTGGGTGCTTTCAGGAATCCGCCTCTCTCGACGTAGATCGGTGCCAACGCTGCGCCGTCTGCGATGCTGACTTCGTTCGGGGCGATGCCGACTACGGGTCCGTAGGTCTTGTGTAGGTTGTCGATGAGGGTGCATTCGTCTCCTACGTAGGAGTGGTAGTAAGTCCATAGCGAGGTGAGGCGGCATATCAAGGGTCCTGGGATGCTACTGAGGGCGTGGAAGAAGGCTCGGTAGACTAGGAGTGTGGTGAAGAGGCCCGCTGCTGTAGCGAAGAGGAGGCCGGGGAAGGTGAGAGATGTTTGGGACAATAAGGTGCTTGCCATTGCGTAGGTAGTGAGCACAGGAGTGGAAGGAAAAGTGTTTGTAGCCTACATGTATCAGGACAACTTAACGGTTGGACTGAGGTGAGTCAAAAGCATTGAGTTTGTAGAGCTCGATAGGCCGGAATGTTTTTGGCCCCACAATGGAACCCGGCCAGTGGCTTCACGTGACCAATATCAAGATAAAATAGTATGATCGATGAGTGGCAGACTCAGTAGCAGTGCATCTACGAAGAAGGCATCGCAGCCGTACGAAGAGGTGATTCTCGCAAAGCCGACGCAGTCTCTTCCAGCGCGTCGTACCCATAGAGCCACGGCTGCACCTCTGGACACTGCCATCGACTCGGAAACTTGCAGTCGATCTCCTTGCCGAGCTTCGACAACATCAGCTCATCTCGCTGTTGCTGCTCCGGCCCATCGTGCAAGTGAAAATCGTGCCGCTGTGCGAACGTTTCGCGAACAATGCTCTCTCCGCGTTTCTTCCGTAGACGCTCGTAGATCCGCAGTGCCTCTGGTAGCTGGCTCTTTGATTGCAGTGCACCCAGTACATTGCCCAATACGGCTCCGTCCTCTATACTTGAATTTGCGCCCTGGGCGAGGTATGGGAGCATGGGATGGCACGAGTCCCCGAGGAAACAGAACGTCGACTCGTCATTGATCCAGTGATCCAGCTCCGGTCGGTGCATCAACTTCCATGTGTCGACCGACTTGACCTGGTCTAGGAAGCGATTCAGGACTGGATCCCACCTGGCAAACAGTGTGCGCATCTCGTCCAGTGAACCAGGTTGCCGTGCCACATTATCAGGCAAATCGTCTGGTACCAGTAGAACCATGTTGAACATATGGCCATTGCGCAGCGAGTACGCAACAACGTGAGCGCCAGGCCCAACCCAAAATTGACATGATGGCTTGAAAATCCAGTCTCGTAGCTCGGTGTCGTCGACCTCGTCAAGCTTCAACACAATCCGGTACGCTAGGTCTCCAGTCGGCAAAGGATGGTCCAGCGTGCCATTCGCAGCTAGGAATCTCTCCCTACATTTCGACCACAGACCATCGGCAGCTACCACCAAGTCTGCATGGAACTCCTCACCAGTCTCGAGCTTCACAGAAGGCTTGCTAAAGTCCAGGTCTGCGACTCGTGCTCCTAAACGTAGTGTGGCGCCGAGATTCTTCGCCCGCTCAGCGAGCGCTCGTTGGACGTCTACGCGATGGAGGTCCCAGAAAGGGGACTGAGGTCTAATTTCAGTACGTATCTCGCCTCGCAAATGCTCAAAGGTCGTGCCTCACACTGTACTTTCGTCTCATCTCGCCATTAAAGTCATCGGTTCTTGACAGAATCTTGCCGTCTGAGTATCTGCGTACTTGCAGAAACGAGGGTTCAGCTGCCTTCGGTGCAAGGACATTGTATATGTCAAAGTGCTGGAAGATCTTGCTCCCGTTGGGAGTTATCTGTAGGCCGGCGCCGATCTGCATCGAGACTCAGCTCCTGAGCGATGAGATAAAGAATTATCTGCTCGACGCACCTCTGCCAGCTCCTTGGCGGCTTCGAGGACAAGGACATGATGTCCAGCGAGGGCGCAGGAGACAGCTGCTGACAGACCACTGAGTCCTGCGCCAATTATCACGATGTCAAGAGGGGAAGGATTTGTCCTCTGTTCCTGTGGTGCTGCCATCGTGAGGTCGAAAGTCCAGTCCACTCAAGCAAGTCCCTGGTCTGGTATCCATCTTCTACATTATGAAGACCAGAGCTCGCCTTCGCAATGTGGTCGTTCGAGTGCCGGATTTGCCATGATGTGTGCCGTCATGCAGGTCGATGTGGAGATGCGCTTGATGTGAGCCTCTTTTTCCGGGGTGCGTCGACTTGCCCCGATGTCCATTGCCGTCGACATCAATGCTGCAGTGAACGTCTTCCACTTCACAGAATTGTAGAGGTGGCTGTGTACTTTGCAGAGCTAGAACGGATGACTCTGCGATAACCACAACAGCCCAGTAACGGCGAGAAGACAATCCATAAGCAACGCCACCATGGCCAACGACCCATCCGAGGCGGCCAAGATCGTCGAGACCTCTGGCAACTTCAGAGACTACCTCATACCCTTGGACCACCCCAGGCTGCATCCTAGCGATCGAGACGCACGCACGCATTCCCAAGGCGTCCTCGGCAATGAGCAGATCTTCTTAGTCCCGGTCGCTAGAGGCTGGTTGAAGAATTACGAGGAACCGTACAAGGGCCTCACGACCGACGGCAACGTGGTACCTGATCTATGGCATTACGATGATTCGGCCAAGGGTCCGACAGCGGCAATGGTGGAAGCCGCTGAGGCTCTGATCAAAGCAGCGACGGCAAAAGAGAGCACAGCGTTCAGATTCCCTATCGATGCCCGAGAATGGCGAGCGTGGTCGAACCCGGAGGTAGGCATTGTCTCGATGAGTGGCACGTACGTCCACTAACCTACGCAGGTCATCGTAGTAGACGCAGGCTTGCGCCTCGAAGACATGACCGAGACTCTCCGCGAAGCCGTCCACACCCTCCTCAAAGCCAGCCTCTCCCCAGAAGGCTACCAAAAAGTCCGCACCGCCATGCTCATGAACGCCTTCCTCGGCGACCTCACCCACCTCACCAACGTCATGAACGCCAATTCCTACCACTTCTGCCTCTTCGGCTCCCCCTCCCCCTCGACCCCCTGGGGCTTCAACCTCTTCGGCCACCACCTCTGCCTGAACCTCTTCACCCTGAAATCCGAACTCCTCGCAGGCCCCTTCTTCATCGGCGCCGAACCAAACCTCATAGACGAAGGCCCCAACGCCGGCCTCCAAGTCCTGAACAAAGAAGAAGAACTCGGCCTGGCCTTCATGAAATCCTTCTCCCCGCCCCAGCGCGCACAAGCCACGATCCGGGGCGACATCAACGACATCACCGGCGCCACCATGCCCGCCGACCGCTGGAACCCCGCCGATCTCCGCGGCCTAGGCGGCGCACACCAGGATAACCGCATAATCCCTTTCGAAGGCCTGCCAGGCTCAGACATGACCCCATCTCAACGCACCGCCCTACTGCACCTCATAAGCGTCTTCAACGAGCTCCTCCCCGCAGGCCCCAAAGCGCTCTTCATGCGACGCGTGGAGCGGTATCTAGACGAGACGCATTTCGCGTGGATTGGCCCCGTGAACGACATGTCGCCGTTCTATTTCCGGGTGCACAGCCCGGTTGTGATGGACGAGTTTGATCACCATAATGGGGTGTGGTTGGCGAACGCGCTGCCGAAGAAGTATCATATTCATACTATTCAGCGACTGCCGAATCGGGGGGATTATGGGACGGCGTTGTATGAGGAGTGGGTTCAGGAGGAGAAGGGCCGGGAGCAGGGGAGGGCGGGTGGGAAGATGTAGATGTGTATCAAGTGGGGTTTAACGGCCGTGATAGATGAGTTCGTAGCGTAGCGTCGCAATTATGCAACAGGTGTCGCGAAGAAGTCTTGTCGACACATTAAGTTGGAAAAGGCAGTGGCGCGAGAACGCTTCATCAACATGCGCCTCAGGCCAAGAGCCAAGCCATGGCCAAGTCTCAAAAGAACACCACAATCTCGCCCCTCTCATTTCGCCTCAATCTCAATGACTTCCACAGGTCCTTGTTGTCCTCCTCCTTCTCGCTGCCGTGAACGTCTCGCTCTCGATGGTACCGCTTCAGTGCCTTGTTCATCGAGCACCCCTTATCGCTGTCCGGACCTTTGTTGACGAACGACAAGAACATCTCGGCCTTCGTTGTGTAGCTGATGATCTGGTTCGTCGCGCTGGGCTGCACCGAGGTCGGGCGGTCCGGGTAGTCGATTGCTTTGTAATCTTTCCTGCTGGTACGGTGTCTGCTCTCAGGAGACGACGATGAGTCGCGGCGCTTGCGTTGCCGATGCTTGTCGGATGTGCTTTCGCGGTCATTACTGCGCGATTGGTGATGCTTGTCTTCCGAGTGCTTGCTGGCGGTGGATTTGGCAGTGCTGCTATACGAAGTGTAGCTGGACTTGCGGCGCGCGTCTTTGAGCTCTTTGTCGTGTCGTGAACGTTTGAGTGGGCTGAGTGGTGTCGGGCCTGCGTCGATACGGTCGTCATAGAATTCCGGGTCGGTCACGAGTCGGGTGAGACCGCCCGTCAACCCGGTGTGCAGGAGTCGACCGCCGGAGCCTGTGGAGGTCGCATCCCGCATCATGTCGTCCCCACGCGAGGTCGGACGCTTTGAAGAGGATAAGTCGAGTTCCTCGACATGCTGCCGCTTGCGCTTCTTGTCGCTCTTCTCCGACGTTGTCCTGTCCTTCTTGTCGGGTCTTTCGTGCCGAGGTCCAGGGGTAACATAAGGGGGAGGTGGCATCAAGGTGTGTGAAGGCTGTGAGTCGTTGATGTTGTGCCAAGAGTCGTAGCGCTCAAACGTGGGTTGCACCGGTGCATATCCGTAGGAGAAACCTTGCTCATGGAAATGTGTGCCGTCGCCGTTCGAATGTTGGTAATACTGCGAATCGCCATTGGTCTGTTTGGCGTATGTCTTGACCATCTCGGGCGCCTCCAGCTCTTTCCTGGTCCCGTTCGAAGTCTCCTCGGTGACTAGGAAGTCGAACACGTTCACGGTCTCCGGCAAAGCTTGGTGCGCCGGAGGTGGTGTTGGTGCTCGGGGCGGTACATCTACCACAGCGACCGTGTTGCTATCGTCTCCATCTGGCGCATCTTCGACGTACGCATTCCTCGGCACCATGGCTCGCGCGTCGTTGGCGGAGTAACCGTTCGTTGACTGGCGCTTGGCGCCGTTCTTCTTGTTGTCTTTCTCCCGGTATAGCGCGCCTTGATACTTCTGTGCCTCGCTGATGCAGGATGTGTGTGATCGGTAGTCACCGCCCTGGAAATGTACCATGCAATCCAGACAGGTGAAGGAGGCTCCGCGGCATTGGCTTCGATGAGGGTCGAGTTTCTGCGCAGTGTATTAGGATGATCGCCTGTCTCGTACGCGCATCATGAGGGTCGAGACTCGCCTTCTTCGTCAAGACATCGCCGCACGCCTACATATCCATGTCAGCGTGAAACTCTTGGTGTCGCAGAGGGTTGCAAATAACCTCGCAGGAGAAGGAGACCATGACCAATGTCAGTACAACCTGGTGTGTCGCGCTGATATATAGCCCGGCTTATGCAACGACCAGGAGGCGCTTCTATCATGCGCAGGCGCGGCGCGAGAGAGATGGAGGGGTCGTCTTGGGCAGTTGGAGGGGGGATGTTGCGAGTTTGTTTCAGACATAAAATCATCGAGACGAATCACAAGGAAGGCACCCACGAATAGCTGCCTGAGGTGAGCCTCATGCGAGTGATGGCGCTAGCGCGTGCACCCGTCTCAGGGGAAACGCAATACCTTAATGAGACAAGACGACCGCAGACCTTCAAACGTGCTGCCATGTCCATAGACATACCCTCCACTTCGACGACCACATGCACGACTGGCGACCTGATCAGCAGGGTTGAGTCGCCAATGTGAACACACCATGTCGTCCCCGGGCACTTTGCAGCGTGAAGGCTCGGAATCCCTCTGGTGGAGTCACGCGTTGTTGGTCCTTACGCTCCGGTAGACAGCATGCCACGGTCTGACGCGGCATAAGACTGGTGTAACCTCGCCGATATCACATGTGCCTCAGCAGTAGTAACAACGGTACCTGCAGTGGCAAAAGGCCACTTGACGACGCCGCCGGAATAGGAAGGTACCTAGGTGTCGAGATGAATGGGCCGCCGCTTGCTTGGCCAGCGATAGGCAGACCGACCTGCGAGCCTCCAACAAATTTCGATTTCGTAATTTCTACTCGTTGTCAAGACATCTCGTCTCCAGTATTGCCACAAGAAAGAATGAAGGTCGTTGCGTTCCTTTCAAACGCCGCCTTCGGCTTGGCAGCCATCCTAACGCCCCGTCTACCGGGCTATTTGACCAGGCGCGAGATATCGATCAACGCTTCAGACTACCCAGCCCACCATATCGAAATACCTGTAAGTCATGGATCTGGCCACAGTCTTAGGCGGCGCAGGTCAGCTTGGTGTGAGCTGCTTGGGTCCCGTATGCCACGGCACCGGGCACCAGGTGCTTTGGTGTCTGAAAGAAGCTCTCACGGCGGATGATGAAATCAACGCATGTGACAACCGCTGACTTGGATGGAGGTTGACCACTACAATGCGTCGGACAACCGCACGTACCAGAACCGTAAGTCGAACCCTCTAGTACAATTAGAGAGCCTGCACGGATATCTGGCAGTCTCCGTAACCCATGGCGTGTACTAAACTTGCCAGTGAGAACGACCGGCTGACTGTCCACCTTATCGTTACAGGTTACTGGGTGAATGCACAGCATTACAAGATGGGCGGCCCAGTCTTCTACTTTGACTCGGGTGAACAGAATGCTAGCCCTTTGGTACCTTACTTTTTGTACGAGGCAGCGGGACCGAGCAGTGTCATGACTCTGGCGAGACGCTTCAATGGGCTTGCCATCATCTTTGAGCATCGGTTCTACGGCGACCCGGGCGTGGGAAGCTTTCCTTTTCCCATGAATGCGTCTGGCATGGCCGAGGGCGGATACGAGGCGTACAAGTACTTGACCACCGAGCAAGCATTGCAGGATCCAGTCTACTTTGCCCACAACTTCCAGCCACCCAGCCTCGAGCCGTACTGGTCCCTCTTGAATCCGACATATACACCTTGGGTGTGGCTGGGAGGAAGTTACCCTGGTATACGGGGCGCTCATATGCGTGTACGGAATCCAGAGACTTTCTACGCTACTTGGGCATCCTCTGCGCCTACCGAAGCAGCTGTGGACATGTGGACGTACTATGCTCAAGCCGAGCGGAGTATGACCCGCAACTGCTCAGCCGACTACACACATGTGACGAACTACGTAGACTCCGTTTTAGCAAACGGCACAAGCACCGAGCAGAACAAGCTGAAGCTCGACCTCTACACAGCCGTACTGTCTGGCACGGGTGGAGTGAAGCCAGAGACGGTCAATCAGACGGAGGCCGAACAGCTCAGCAATGCTGCAGTCGGCAACAATCTGCTACTTCCGCTCTCCTTCTACCAATATTATGGCTTCGAGGCTTCGGTCAAGCCCTTCTGCGACATCATGGAGACGTTCAACCAGACGCACATTTCCACGACCGACAACTCCGGCACGGCACCAGCAATCGCATCCGAGTCCGGCATAGCCATAACCCACAACATCACCGCGGCATGGAACGCCTTCCTAGTCGGCCTCGCCGAAATCGACTACGACAGCATCCCCTACCACGACGACCCCATCCAAGACAACAGCTGGATGTGGCAATACTGCTCCGAATACGGCTACTACCAGGTCGGCCACCCAGCAAACCCGCACACCATCGAATCCCGCTTCATCTCCCTCGCCCTCTTCCAAGCCGCCTGCGACGCCACCTTTCCCGTCGGCCTCCCGCCCTCCCCCAATGTCGCCGCGTCAAACAAGTACGGCGGCTGGCACATCAACCCCTCGAACACCATGTTCGCGTCCGGCGAGTACGACCCCTGGCGCGCTCTCTCCCCCGCCAGCACCGAGGTCGGGGGCCCGAACCGCACGACGTCGCAGGTGGTTCCCGCGTGCAATGTTGCGCCTGCGAACGACAGTGTTTTCGGGATCGTGTATCGCGATATGGTGCATGTGTCGGACATGCGGGCGCTGCTGAACACGAGCGATGTCAATCATCAGAACTTCAGCACCGTGGGTTTCAGCTCGCCGATCAGCACGGAGCCGTTTTACGCGGGCGTGAGTCTGTTCCAGAGCGCGCTGGAGGCTTGGCTGCCGTGTTTCGGGAACGGGACGTATGGGAGCGAGTTGGTGTATCAGAGTCTGTGAGGTCGTGTTGGTGATGAGCTCCATGGGCCCACGAGTAGACTGTAGAGAACGTCATGTTCGTCTCGGGGCGGTCAAGGTGTTTGTCTGGCCCGGTACGTCGGAAATTGTCATCTAGCAGTTGCGATATCTGCCGCAGCACATTCTATATTGCCCTTGTCATTTTCACGCCGCGGATTCACGGTGCGGAGCCCGAGTCCGCGCAGAAGTCGCCAGGGAAAAGTAATTGGCGGACAGGCAGAGAAGATGCTTTCAGCTGGGGCGAGGAGGTGCATATATGTCGTGTCGGTGAGATGGTGTCGGCTTCTTTTTGTCTTATGTAGTTGCCCAATGGGGAAATTGCAAGCTTTGAGCCACACTCTATATTTTACAATTTCTGCTGACCTCATCACTGCTAGTCGACTGCTCATTTGTCAACGCAATAATGTAGGACCGTTGTTCTCCTGCTACGAATTCCTGGCGGTTATTTGTTCTGTATATGCCAATTCAGTAGAAGCGTCGTGGAGTAAATCGCTGTCGGCGACATGCCCTCGCTCTCTCACATGGTTCATTGGGCAGGCACTTGCAGACTTGATGTTATTAGCCCAGCGCCCAAAAGGTTGTCCCAGCAGTGGCACGATGATGTATCACCAGATCACCACCCAATGGCCAACGTAGTGTTGGAAGTACATCTATTTAGTCAGGTAATCTTCGCGGTCGCGCGGTCGCACACTCCCTGCTGTCGCTTCTTGCGTCGCTCTCAGGTTGCCGAACTCTTCTCCTGGCAAGCGGTATAGGCTCCGATCTGGAAGTTCGCCTCACCAGCGTTCCGCGAGGTTGCGATACCAGAGCGCCATGGTACGAGCGAGCTCGTTTGTGTAGAACGAATGGTCCAACGGACTACACCTTCCAGCTCCTCCTGGCTTGACAACGAAGACCGCGATCTCGTTGCTGTCGACTGGCCCTCCAATGGGCGCTGTTTCGTGATTAGATGGCGGCGAGAGGAGTCGATGGCCTGAGCCTGGATCGAGCTCTGTTTCCTTTCCGCTCGCATGCCGCAGCGCCCAGTCTACCAGCAGGTACGGACGGGAATCTGATGCAGCCTAGTTGCATACTCTCCACTGGCTCGACTTCTAGTTTCGGTCTTGGTCCCCGGCTCGCTTCAGAAAGCAATGCAAGTGCTTCGAGCGTGTCAGTGCTGTCTGGAGGCTGAGAGAAGTTATGTGATTCGTGTGGGTATCTAATGTGAGGCTTCGAAGATACTAAGAGAAATACGAACAGCGCCCGCACTGTCTCGACGCGTCGAACCACCGTCGCCGCCGTTTCAGATTACCTCCGCTCATCTACCCATCCCCTGCCACCGATCAGCGTACTGTCGTCCTACGATCGGCCGCAGATCCCGCGAAAATTGATGCTCGACAAGAAAACCGGTCCTGGTATCGGACGGAAGAGCAAGTATCATGCCGTTCCACCGGCGAACCGCCCAGGATCAGGCCTAGGGTGCACCGCGGCTATGGTAGGAAAAGCCGCCCGGGCGAAGTAAAGCCGGGTAGCAACAATGTGAGTCGCATTCGCATCGATCCACAGCAAGATCCGCTCGAGTAAGCCATCCAGCCCAAGCGCCGGAAGCCCGCCACGCATACTGACAAGACGAATCAGACCCATCATATGCGTGTTGAAGCCGTCGCGGTCGCCGCAGAGCGCCTCAAAACACGCCATGTGGGCCACGGCCGCGATGAGCTGGTCGCTGGTCGCGCGCACGGGGTCTTCAAGAGCTTGGTTGATCTCGCGGATAGCCATGCCGCGCAGCTGGAGCGGGTCGATGGCGTGGACGTGCGCGCCGCGCTGCCGGCGGTAGTGCGTGGTGGCGACGAGCATGACGGCGTGGAAGGACGCGGCGTCTGTCACGACAAAGGGGAAGAAGCGGGTGCGGAGAAGGTCGCGGATTTCGACTGCGTCGAGATCGGGCACTTCGACCGCCATGTTCGCTAGGTACGCGTCCTGTGGCCGAGAATCAGTACATGTTTAGGAGCGAATGTCAGCTGCTGGACACACCATAATACGGGGTATGTAAGGATGCCATGCTTCCGGGTAGAGCTCTGACGGATCTATGCGTCGCTCAAGTGGACGAGTTGGAGATGCGGCGGGCGAGCCTGACGAGGACGCAGAGAGCGCTCCCGGGCTACTCGCCAAGGAGCCACCGGCGCTCCTCTGACTGGGTAGGGTTGGTAGTTCGATTGAAGATGGTCGTTCAGGCGGGAAACTCCCGGCGTGCGTTCGTCTCGGTGGCAGGCGTTGATCTGGCTCGGACGAAGTGCCTTGAAAACTCTTCGCTCGTCGTTCTTGCTGCAGCTTCTGCTCCTTCTGATGCTGCTGCTTGGTGACATGACTCCTCACCGCTTTTCGCGCGTTCGACGCCTTCGCATCGGACGGGTGGCTGAAGTTGAGAAATTGAAAGTCAATCTGGCTTCTTGGCGCCTCCTGAGGCGGAGGAGCCTGCCTAACTGGTGTCGACGGAGAATTGTTAGGCATAGTCAGTGGTGTAAACGGTCGGTTTCGACGTACTGCTAGGTTCGGTCCGGCCAGTTACGGGCGTGGCAGCTCGGCTTCCTCCCGGCTGATTCCTTGATAGCTCGGCAGCTCGTTTGTTGGCCATCACTTACCGCTATGCAATGGGTAGTACCTGGGCCACTGTGTCCATAGTCTTCAGGCAGAGCCGGAAGGCACGCCGGCTTTTCATATATGAGTAGTCCGACAGTGGATCGTCAGGGGTACCCTTTTCGTGACACTGTCACAACATCAGTAGTAATGGCCGCGCAAGCGATCTGGCGTCGACACCTTGTGCGAGGTATGCTATTGGAAGATCGGGTGGCGACACCATGGCTACCAATGCAAGCCTTAAGGCAAGAGCGTTGATGATGATGAGCAACGACGACCGGGCGCTGGTCACGGAGGTACGCATTAGGTTGACGGCAATCAACATTGCGGCGTTTGATGGCTGCGGGAGTGGACTGCCATCGCCAGACCGCTAACCCTCCATCTCCCCTCGCGCATACCCATTGGCCTCCCTGCGGCGTAGGCTTTCAGCTAGCAGCTGCGATGCTGTATGCTTGGCACAAACTCACTGGTGGCTCGCCTCGTCGGACGAAATGGAGTGATGGCGGGTATGCTCCTGCCCAGTATAGACAGCGTATTTCCTGTTCAGCCACTACACATCAGGTTTCATATTCGTCAGAGGCAAATATCCGCAATCATTCGCCCCGGAGGAAGCGTGGCGCACGGGGGGAACTACATCGACTTGCAGTATAGTGTGCGAGCCACTGCGAACTCTCATTGGGCAGGGCATACTTCCTTGCAGAGCTGGAGTCAACGGTCAAGGTCCAATTTGGACGGCGAAGGCGCAACCCGCCCAAAGAAGTACATTTTCTCGCCTGTGGAGTCGGCATCAAGACGTCAAGCGTGCAGGCGAAGGGCAGGAACGCTGGCCCTATGCTGCTTCTCCACCCATTAGCCCGGGCCATGTCGTACTAGTGTCGATTTGCACCGAGCTTGTACCTGCCAATCGTCCCACTAAGCCCCGTGAGTGGTGCAGGTCCACATGCGAGCGGCGTGAGATGGTCCAGTCTCGTGAGCTGTCAGCTCCCTCTGAACTGCGAGGTCACCAAGGCCACCCCTGGCTCCTTCGTCGTGGCAAACACTAGCCTGGCATGAACCATAGACGATGGCGCAATCGATGTCGACTGGCACGATGGATTGTCATTACCCGTAGCTGAAAGGACTTACCTTATTATCTTAGAGAGAGGCGCTGGTGAGGCGTCGTGCCGAAAGTGGCGCAGTTGCAATTGCGACTTTGCCGAATCGTGCATGATTGATGACGGGAAGGTTGAGATGGCGAACGCACATGCAGTGGAGCCCGCCGTGACGGCGCAATTGTAGCAGCGATTAGGTGAACCCGCCGCATCGGTCGGCGAGGTGGGGTGAGAGGGGAGTGGAGGGGAGGGGTGGCGTACACCAGTGCTCTGACTCTCCTGCAAGACATGATCTGTGTGCGACACCGCCATAATAAACGGCGCCGTGACTCCTCCGATGCCAATGGAATGGTCGTGACGTGCGCCCCCATGGTCGCACAGCCGCCGCTCCGCGACGTTCCGCAGCAGCGAGTCGAAAGCACTCGTGCATAGATGACTACGTGCATGACCCGCACAGGTTTATACGTGACAATTACCAGAGCTCTCCTGACCGTTGACCGTCTAGACCACGCCGCCCTGACTGCAAGCCGTTGCGATGACACTACTCCAGGCCGCGACGACCAGCACCGCCCGCACTGCAAGCCCCTCTGTCGCTGCAGCTCCGTCACACCAGGAACGCCGCCAAAGCCGGCACAAGAAGGCGCCGGATCCATTTTTGGACCTGAACGACAACAACGCTGTCCAGCCGCGCGACCAACCATCTCCTACCGCAATCGGTGTGAGTATGTCACGGTCATTGCTGGTGGATGTATGTGTGTCTCGCATGATTAGGCAGCCTATGGGCGCTCCAGCTGACCGGCCGCCGCCATAACAGCTGGTGCTCACGCCCATCAATATGGTCGTCCTGCTCCTCTCGCTATTTCTGGTGGATCACAGACAACGCCAGTGGCGGCTGTCACAGCATGCCTCAAGCCCTACTTCGCTCTGGGCAAGGTTGTCTCTTTGGAGAGCCGAACCCTACCAGGACTCACATGATCATCGAGCTGGCACCGGAGGTGCTTCCGTTCATGCATCTGCATCTGACGGCTCCTTCAAGGGGTGGTACAGGCGGACCAAGCACCGCTCCCTCGCCAAACTCGAATTGAGTGATGCGTTGGAGATGCGAGGCCGGGTCCTTGTCTCACTTCTTGCAGGGTTGGTCCTCGGCCTCTTTGGCTTCGTGTACGCGGTCCATCGCCTGTATGGATGGATATCGGTGTAGCGAACGTGCATGACATCCACGTCATGAACTGCACTTGCTCTGTGCGCGGTCCCGACGATTTGACGACCCAAGATCGCGGCTCACCGACAGGACGGTATGGGTCTGGTCACGACAGCGAACCCAACTGCAGGGGCACGGTCAATGGGTCACCTCCCCCATCCGTTTTTGGTCACAGCCGAGGTTCGGGTGCTGGACCACATGTAGTACTGTGCACGCCAGCGAGCCACCAGTGCGCAGAAACAAGTGGCTACCGAGGTACCGCTTGCGTTCCTGACGAATGTACATTCGGGGTTTGGGCCGGAGCACAAGACAGCCTCATGGCCCGAACGCTGTCGGGATGCCGTTGTCTTTCGGCTTCGTCGGCAGAATCTCGGAGCCCCAGCATCGCTACATGTATGTATTTACAGACTTGGTTGCATGAGGCTCACCGCGGTGGGGATCATGCATTCCGTGAAGCGTCCTGCCGCCGTCAGCTGCTAGTAGCTTGCATGAACACCAAGTTGGCCCTTAGACGGTAAGGTAGCGCTTGGCGACCAAAAAAGACGTGTCTCTGCGCCAAGGCCAGATACCTTGCAGCGTTCGATGCGAGCTGCTGTTGTATATTGCTGTAGGAGGAACATGAACGTCGACAGCTTGATGGCCAACCCTTGTACAGACTTTGTCTCCTCATACCACCAGGTTTTGCAGTGATTCTGAAAAGGAAGTATTGCTGGACGTGGGTAGGAGCTTTTTGGTTCGCTCGATTGAAAGCCGTTAATCGCTACCGGAACGCCGGGCGCTGCATACTGCTCGAGATGTCGCAGCAGAGTGATCTCCCGTACCCGTCACCGCCGTTGCCCGATACTCTAGCGCAACCTTTCCCAGCGTCACACAGCAGTCGCGGTACCACCATCACCTCGTAATCGTCCATAGCTCCACACCCTCCCTTCCCATCTATCTCAGCCGTCTCGCCTCACGCTCAGACTCGAGCAAGCACAGAATGTCATCCTCGCGCACTACCATGTATTAGTACGCCCCTGCATCCTCTCGTTTCTCTCATTCCTCTCTTGCTTTGTAGCGTACCTGGGCCCTTGACGTTGCGGATAATGCTGCGGGTCGTGTCGTCCATGAACTCCACACGGACTTGGGTCACACCACCACGGGAGCCTGTGAGATGTCAGATATGACTCCTGCTGTCCATTTTGAGGGCACTTGAGGAGCGCGTACCGGTGCGGCCAAGCACTCTGGTGACCTTGACGAGCTTGACGGGAACCCTGGGGACTAATCAGCTTTGCGCTCGATGCGTGCGAAGTCGCTTGAATCTCCCACGTACTTTGCGGAGTCCATGTTGGCGTTCCTGTGCGAAACGTTCAGGTGTGTAGGGTTTGAGGCTTGTCGGAGTCGTGGTCTGAGGTGCGTGTGCTAGACTGGGGATTCGATGTCGATGTCGATGATCGTCCGCCGAAAATGGCGGGTGGGTGAAGTCTTGGCGACGGCTCGTCCCGCGCTAGTCACCACGACGTCAACCTCAAACATTTCTCGAACAGTCACAGCGTCGAAGGATACGTTTGCTACGATGTGTCACAGTAGGGCCACCGTGCGATAACCCAAACCCAAGTAGATGATCAAAATTCGCCGCAATGTCCGCACTTGAACAGTAAGACCATCACTTCCCACAACGAACAACGACCACCCAACTAATCCCACCCCCAGACTCAACGGCAAACTCCTCTTCGCAATTCCCAAAAAGGGCCGTCTAAAGGAAAAAGCCCTCTCCCTCCTCGACGGCTCAGACGTTCAATTCAACCGTAGCGACCGCTCCGACATCGCCTTCTCGAACAACACCCCTGTCGCCCTCGTCTTCCTCCCCGCCTCGGACATCCCGGCCTTCGTCGGCCGCGGCAAAGGCGCCCTCGGAATCACGGGCAGCGATTGCATTCTGGAGTATGAGTCCAAGGAACCGCCGACCGCCACGAGTGGCGTAGAGCAGATTCTGGATCTGGGGTTCGGGCGGTGTAAGTTGCAGGTTCAGGTACCCGAGAAGGGGGAGGTGGAGAGGCCGGAGCAGTTGGTGGGAAAGACGATTGCGACGAGTTTTGATGGGTTGTCTCGGAAGTATTTCCGGGAGCTGGAGCGGAAGGTGGGTGGAGGTGGGCAGGTGAATGGGAGTGCGGAGGGTGGCGAGGGGAAGCTGGAGACGAACATTCTGCATTTGAGTGGGAGCGTGGAAGCGGCGTATTCGCTTGGGATGGCGGATGCGGTGGTTGATCTTGTTGGTACGTACCCTCTGATCCTCATTTTGATCCATGATGTGGCGGTTGCCAACGGACCACAACTTATTGTATCCAGAGTCCGGCCTGACCATGCGCGTTGCGGGGCTGAAACCCATCGCCACCGTCCTCGAATCCTCGGCAGTACTAATCCGCTCCAAACACCCTTCCGACCCGAAATGGGTGGACCTCCTGACGGACCGCATACGGGGCGTCATCACCGCGCAGCGCTACGTTCTCTGCACCTACAACGTCGAACGCCGACTTCTGGATCAGGTTCACAAGATCACGCCGGGCAAGAGGGCGCCGACGATCAACAATCTGGAGGAGGAAGGGTGGGTGGCGGTGCAGGCGATGGTGGAGTCCGACCGGGCAGCGGTAGCGATGGATGAGTTGAAGGCGGCGGGGGCGCAGGACATACTGATCATCAAGCTGGAGAACACGCGGGTGTAGAGCTGCCGTGGAGCTTGACGCGGCCTCCGATAGAGTATCATGATAATCAACGAATTATAGACAGATGATATCTTCTAGCGATCTTTTCCTTGATATAAGTTCCGCGGCGACGCGCAGAGCTGCCACTATTACTGGACCGATTGAGTGATGAAGGATCGCCGCGGTCTTGAATAGCTCACAGCAAAGCACCCGACCTCTAGTGACGACACATAAGTCATCGTACTCGTACAGAGCACCGTTGAAGACACGCAATACTCCAAACGCAGTCCTGATGGACCGAAGCTGTTCACTTTCGAGTGATGCTCGCTCTGAACGCCAGTGTACGCCGTTGCCCGCGGCGTTGCTTGTTCATGCGGAGAACGTGCTATACGGTGCACCCCCCAGACACTGCGGGTAGATCGCCGGCCTGGCGATAACTCGGCACGCGTAGTGTCGGACATAGGAGTCGCGGTACCTCAGGGCCGGGCTATCCGGTGAATCTCGTATCGAAGATGTGTGCTGAGGAGTTTTGCAACTTGGGCAGCCTTTCATGCATAGCCGTGGGATGCAGATGATGCGCCCTTAGCGGCTTTATCTGGATTCAGAAGGCGCATATGTTACTTTGCTTCTGATCGATCGGTCTGCAAAGTGAGGAAAAGCTTAGTCGTTCACTTTTACCCTTCTTCGACCTTCAGTAGTTTGTCTCCAGTGATCAGATCTATATTAAACTCCCGTCCGGCGAATCGAGTCAACTTCTCCTTCTCCTCTTCACTCATCTCAGGCTTCTCCACACTCCTCACTGCACCCACACCCACCGCCTTCCCTTCCACCCCATCCTCAGCACACCCGCAATCATAAAAATCCCCAATCTTGCTGCAATCAAACACCGCCTTCCCCAAGCTCAAGTTCACCTCATTATGCACATGACACGCCCACGTCGCCGCGGCGCTCCGCGAACTCGTCTGCGGCGGGAACTTCTCGACTATCACGCGGAAATGCTCTGCGCATTCGCCACACGGATACAGGCGGACGAAGAGGTGGATGTACGACTTCAGCGCTGTCCGTTCGTCGGGGGATGGTTGGTCGGGGAACCGGGACATGATGGTGTGGAAGAGTTTCCAGGAAGCGCGGCCGAGGTCTGCTTTGGCGGTTTCGTTGGCGAGTTTAGGCAATATGGGGCCGCCGGAGAGGGTGTCTAGTGGGATGTTGACGGCGTCGACATTGTGTGAGGTGGCGGTGGCGAACTTGTCGTTGGTGACCTGGTGGAAGGGGGCGCGTTGGGGGCGGAAGGAGGAGACGAAGAGGATGGCGAGGAAGGCGGAGACGGTAAGGAGGAGGAGGAGGTAGCGCTTGGATGGCCCGGGACTGACGGGCATGCTGGGCGGTAGGGTGTTATTGATAGGGTGGGTTGGGCATGTCGACGACGAGCCAAATGTGCGGTCGCATCATATAATAAGAAATGAAGATGATGAGGACAAAGGATGCACATGTCGGCGGGACGATCAAACAAGCGAACGGGACCTGCGATCCGCACCGCCACTACGCCACGATTGCGGGGTCCGATCGTTCCTGCAGCACCGAGGTCGCTGCGAAAAAGGTCGACTCCACCATCCGAATACCTTGTACTATCTTATACCTATATATATGTACCTATAACCTACGGGAAGGAGAGGCACATTGCAAGAGTAACAAACATTATCTCCGCCTCAACCATGGCCACCCACTTCCCGCCCCCACCCGTCAACACCATCGACTGGTCCAACATCGGCTTCAAAGTCCGCGAAGTCAACGGCCACATCGAATCGCACTACTCCCACTCCACCTCGCAATGGACCAAGCCCCAATTCGTCGAGGACCCCTACCTCCGCATCCACGGCATGGCCCCGGGCCTGAACTACGGCCAACAGACCTTCGAAGGCCTCAAAGCCTTCCGCTCCCCCGACGACACCAGCATCAATATTTTCCGCCCCACCCAAAACGCCCTCCGCCAAGCCCACTCCAGCTCCTTCATCTCCATCCCCGAGATCCCCACGTCCCACTGGCTGGCCTGCGTCCGCCTCGCCGTGAGCCTGAACGCCGAGTTCGTGCCCCCCCACGCCACGGGAGCTGCAATGTACATCCGGCCGCTCGTCTTCGGCTCCAGCGCGCAGCTAGGTCTCAATCCGCCGGAAGAGTACACTTTTGTGGTGTACGTGCTGCCCACGGGGGTGTACCACGGCGTGCACCCCGTCGACGCGCTGATCCTGGAGGATTTCGACCGCGCGGCGCCCGAGGGCACGGGGAGCGCGAAACTGGGCGGGAATTATGCGCCGGTGCTAAGGCATAGCCAGAAGGCATATGGAGAGGGTTTTGGAATTACCCTGCATTTGGATAGTCGGACGCGGACGGAGATTGACGAGTTTAGTACTTCGGCTTTTATTGGGGTGCATCGGGATCCGGGCGAGCATTGCACGCTTGTTGTGCCGGACAGTAAGAATGTGATCAAGTCTGTTACCGGCGACAGTATCCAGGAGATTGCGAAAAGCTGGGGCTGGAAAGTTGAGAAAAGATCAATTCCTTACTCGGAACTTGCGTCTTTTGACGAGGTCATTGCTGCAGGGACTGCGGCGGCGTTGGTGCCGATCCGGAGTATTGCCATGAAGAGTAAGGGAGATAAGTTCACGTATCTGGAGGGCGAGGAGCCTGGACCATGTTTGGTGAAATTGTTGGCGCAGCTGAAGGGCATCCAGAGTGGAAAGGTAAAGGATTCCTTCGGGTGGTGCGATGAGGTAAAGGAGTGCAGGGAGGGAGACTACGATGTCACGGGTGGAAAGAAGGTTGAGAATGGAGTCAATGGTCATGTACAGATACCGTGAGATCATTCCTTCCAGAAACTTGGTTCGAACAAGACCTCGCTATGGCGCGGAAGGGAGACGACAAGCACTCGTCCAACTACGTCTACAACTTCAAGAACCGCTTGACCTCCTGAATGATGTACTCAGTATCCTCCTTCGTCCCACTCCCGCCTCCCGCAAGATGGCCCCACACCGTCTCAATCACCCTCAACTCCCCGTGCTTCAAATGCTTCACCTCCTCCTCATTATCCTCCGGCGGGAAATAGCAATCCGTCCGACTCGGAAAAACCAAACACTTCGCCTCGATCCTCCCCAGCGTCTTGGCCAAATCCCCATGATCCTCGGGATAGTAGAGCGTGATATCGCCCTGCTGCCACGTCCACAGCAACCGCAACAGATCATTCGCGTCCCCGAACCCACTCCAATTCGCTTCCAGGTAGCTCTCAAGGTCTTTGTGGCCGAGCTGTTCCCAGCACTTCTCGCGGAACCAGCCTTGGCTTAGCGCCCAGGCGGAGTAGACGCGGCTGAATGCTCGGGTGCCCGCCGGAGCGCCAACTTTGGGGTCGTAGTTGCCGTCGTGGTAGTCTTTGGAACATGTGATGGCGTGCCGGGGGCCCTCGAGGAAACACCAGTTGTGCCAGCTTGTGCGCGCGGAACCGGCGAGGCAGATCATGTGTTCGACGAAAGATGGGTAGAGAGCGGAGATGTGGTAGGCTTGCTGGCCGCCCATGCTGAAGCCGGCGTAGAGGAAGAGCTTCTTGACGCCCAATTTCTGGCAGAGAGCGTACTGTAGGCGGATGTTATCTTCGTAGGTTGTGTGCGGGAAATTCGGGCCGTCGAAGGGGGCGGGAGTGTTGTGGGGGGAGGAGGACTCGGAGCCTGAGAGGAGGCCGGTGACGATGACGAAGTATTTGGAGGGAGGGAGGATGGGGGAGGGGTGGGCCTTTTCATCGTAGAGGAAGGGGAGTGTGTTGGCGAGGGTGCCGCCGTAGCAGGAGGGGAGAAGGACGGCTGGACTTGATGGGTCGCCAAAGGTCCAGTAGGCGAGGCGGGCGGGGAAGGTCTGCTCGGCGGGGAGGGATTGTTTGGAGAGGGTGAGGGAGTGCTCGAAGAATTGGGTCTCGGGCATCTTGGCGGGAGGGCAGTTGGGGGTATGATGAGAGATGAGGGAAGTTAGGATACCGTCTTCTACTCCTTGATAATAATGTAGTGGGGCAACGAACGAAGCCGAAAGAGGAAGGAGGGGAGGCCATCGTCATCAGTGGTGTGGCCGTGGGAGCATTGACTTCTCGTGCACATAGGCGGAGGATGAACTTGCAGGTTTCAGCAAAGTTGCCATCCCCTCTGCAACACGCTGGAAGGGCGCGGTCTTGTTATATCAATTTGCTGCACCTGTTGTTCTCGGACGGACAGGTGCGGCTTCGTGGCTGAGAGGTGGACTTGATGGGGTCCGACCATAATGCCACTCGCTGTTGATATCAATAATCTCCTGTAGCCAGACAGATCAAGGCTTTAATGTTGAGCGCCGTTCAAGGATGTCTGTGTTGAGAGTCGGAATGATGTCTCGAAGTCATACCTGCTATATTCCGAGGTGCAACTGGTGAGCACGTGAGGTGTGTGGCATTTCGAGCTGTGGCGCAAACCAGGGTCCACCTCGAGAAACCACAAATTCCGAGCTTCACAGAAAAGTTCATGGTCCAAGTCCACCAACCCAATGTCGTCCTTCTTCACGGCGCCAGCCTCCCAAAGGAAGCGCAAGCGTCCACAGAACGACGATAGAGCCACTACAAAGCGAGACGTGCCACCAACCAAACGAAAAACAACTCGCGACGAATCCATCTCCGGCAGCGATGTCTCCGACAACGAAGCACGCGCTGAGGAGGACTACGGAGCCTCGCAGGACTCCGATTCAGAATCTGACACCGAAGACGTATCCTCCAAGCGAATCCGCCTCGCCGAGCAGTACCTGGCGAACACGCAAAAGGAAGTCTTAGTGGAAGAGGGTTTCGATGCCGCCGATGTCGACGCTGACAATTTGCGGCGGCGGATGGGCGATCGGCTGAAAGAGGATACGGCGGAGAGTAAAGGAAAGCTGTACCGATGGATCGCGGACGAGATGGGCTGGGGTGGGGCTGAGCGGAGCGTGGCGAAGATGCAGGGCCAGAGCGTCACGGGCGTCGCGGTGCAGGGCCGGTTCGCGTATACTGTGACCAAGGACCTGGTGGTGAGCAAGTGGGAATTGCCGATGCATGAGGCGCCGATGCGGGATGGGAAGCAGATTGGACGGGTGCGGAGTACGCCGAAGAGGGTGGCGTATTCTCGGGGTGTGAGGAGCAAGAAGCAGGATCGCGATTATCTGCACCATACTGGCGCGATACTCTGTGTGGCGGCTTCGCAGGATGGCAAATTTGTGGCGACCGGAGGGTTGGATAACCGGATTGTGGTCTGGGATGCTGCGACGTTGAAGCCGCTCAAGGTGTTCTCGCAGCACAGGGACACGGTGAGCAGCTTGGCTTTCCGGCGTGGAACAAATCAGCTCTTCAGTGCGAGCAGAGACCGAACGGTCAAGATTTGGTCACTCGATGAGCTGGCGTATGTTGAGACATTATTCGGTCATCAAGACGAGGTCGTCGACGTCAGCGCACTGGCACAGGAGAAGTGCGTTACTGTCGGGGCACGAGACAGGACAGCCCGGCAATGGAAAGTGGTCGAGGAATCCCAACTCGTCTTCCGCGGCGGTGGTGCCCCAGGTCGAAGCAAAGCCGATCGCTCAGCTCGAGGCGCACTCGACCCCAGCACCGCCACTGAACCCGAGCAGAAGGCCTATAACGAAGGCTCCATGGACCGTGTCGCCTGCATCGACGACGAGACTTTCATCACCGGCTCAGACAACGGCTCGCTGTCGCTATGGAACGTCCACAAGAAGAAAGCCGTCTTCACCTTCCCCTTAGCACACGGACTGGATCCACTGTTACCACTCTCCGCGCTGTCCGCCGAGGAGCACCCGACTGCAGCTGTGCAAGGCGAGCCCCAGCCGCGCTGGATCACGGCGCTGCGCGCTATACCCTTCTCCGACACCTTCGTGAGCGGGAGCTGGGACGGTGCCGTCCGTGTCTGGCGGGTTTCCGAGGACAAGAGGCGGATCGAGTCTTTGGGCGTGGTTGGCCCGAGTATCGAGAGTGCACCAGCCTTACTGCATACTGAGAGCGTGACTTCAGAGACGTTATCGGATCACTCTTTGGTTTCGAAAGCCCCGCAGCAGTCCCCGCTCGCTCTTGGAGCGATTGCAGGCGTGATCAACGACCTCGCCATTGTAGACCGCGGTGAGAGAGCCAAGGATGGTGTGCTAGTTGCTGCGGCGGTGGGGAAGCAGCATCGCCTGGGTCGGTGGAGCGAGTTCGCTGAGGGGAAGAATTGCCTGATCATCTTTGAGGTGCCGAGGAAGACGCACGGGGCGGTCATTACTAGACTGCCCGGTACCGAGATTGGCGGAAGGGAGGTCGCGAGCGACAGGGATGGTGAGGTCTTGCCGGGAGTGGTCGCCAGCAAGTCCGACGCTCCTGAAGACAGCGCAATGAGTGCGGAGAGCCTTAGTCCGGTCTCTCGACAAGTGCTGAGAGAGACGTCCGACGCGGCGGGAGTCAGTCAGAAGCAAGTTGGTCGCGATGATCAGCATGAGTCCAAGCAGGCGGGGGCAGTAGACTCGACAACCTCCGCAATGCCATTAACGGATGCGGAGACAGTCGTGGACGAGCCTGCGAAAGAAGCCGAGGGTGAGGTTGAGGAAGACACTTTCGCCGGCTTCGACGACTAGGCTACACACTAGATTAGACATGTCCCTCATACACTCCCATCGTGTACACTGTACAAGTACTTTACATGTACCATACACATGGTGTCGCTACACCCTAAGTAGAGGTACAAACGACTCCTCTGTACCGCTAAATGCTCATCACCACCCTTCAAAACCCAAAACTCCGTCCTCCTCGCGAACCCACCAACCACACATGCCCCCTCTCACACCTCTCCCACTATATCAAACAGCCTCACGCTGGACACCACTCCTAGTCAAAGTCCATCGGCTTATCCTCCAACTGCACCCCTGCCGCTCCCGGCGCCTCCCCCGCTCTCATCCCCGCAGCGCTCTCAATCGGCGACTGCGCATACCCGCTACCGGAATCAACACTATCCCGTTTCCCAGCCGCAGCTCCTCCCATTACCAGACTCTGCCTCGCGAGCCCGCCGGTGCCTTTGCGAGCTGGGTAGCCGCGTGCGCCGGAGCGGCCGAGACTATCTTTCTTCATTGGCAGTGTGTCGGATGCGGGAGCGGTGGTCTTGCTCGCTGGAGATGCGGGCGGCTCTGCAGCGTTGTCGTCGGGGTTGCTGATTTTGTATTTCGAGGGTGGGTTTGGTGGGGGGTGTTGTGGTGGGGCGTCGCTGCGCGTGGATTCTGCTATGGATGTCGGCGCTGTACTGGTGGTGGTGGTGGTTGGTGTGGGCGTGGGAGAGTCGATGCTGCTGCTGTAGTAGTGGCTTGGGGACATGAAGTCGCCTGGGGAAGAGATGGAGGCGGATAGAGTGGGCGGGATGGATTTTCGTTTTGAGGCTTCGTTGGCGTGGCGCTCGTTCCGGGTATTGGTGGGTTCTGCGGGCTCATCTTCGGCCGGTGGGGGCTGGTGGAGAGTCCCGTTGGTTCTTGGATGGTCTGGGGTAGGCGATGTCTGTGTGCGAGGTTGAGGTGGGCTTAGCGGGACAGTGAGGCTGTCGCGGTGGCTGGAGGATACGGAGGTGGTAGGTGACATGAGTCCTTTGGTGGAGGAACCTTGTACGTTTGCAGTCGAGATGGGGAAGCGGGTCTCTGGCCCACGACTACGGTCTCTGCGATGACCAACGCCATCTGGAAGTGGTACTCTGGTACTACCAGGACCCGGGCTCGGCTGTCGACTCCGGTTGCTACCGGCTTGCGCCTGTTGTGCGGCAGCTATGGCCCGTTGTCGTTCCTCCATGTGCTCGCGGCGCCTAGACTCGTCCGTACTAATGGCCCGCGTCTGGCGTGTCGCTCCGGAGTTGGTATGTGTGAGGCTCGATTGTCGCTTGAGCTCACCGAAGATGTCGTTCTTGTGTGCAAAAAGGTCCTTTACCAACCGCACATTGTACCTCTCTGTCATGCTCAGCCCAGATTCTTGTTTCGGTCGCAGGATGCAAGGCGCCAGGACACTCGAGAGGTTCGCCACATAGGCATCGTCCGCGCTTGTGAGCTCTATCAAGCGAGTGAAGTGGGTGATGAGGGCGTCAAGAGTGGCAATATTCGCAAGTCGTAGCTGCCCAAGTGTTGACTGTATAATATGCACTCGTGCGCTTTCGGACGTCGACTGTGCGGTGGTGTTGTAGATAGTCTTTACGATCTCGTACACATGAGAGCTGACCAGGCTGTCCGGAAGCTCGAGGAAGTAAAGTTTCAGGACAGACGCCACGATGGGTATCTCGTACTTCTCCAGCAACTCTGGCTGCACCGGCTTGCCCGTGTTGAGCTGATGTCGAAGGTGATGAGTCGCAGCTAGTGGCACATCTACCACCCATATGCTCCGCCGTGCTTCATCTCCTTCGAGGTCCGGATAGTGAGAGTCCAAGAATGTCAAGATGGTGGTGACAATCAGTGGCACTCTTTTCCGATCGCTCCGCGCTCGGGCTTCGATGTCCACGCCGAAGGTCTGCTCATCTACCTGGTTGTAGTAGTTCTCGTACACAGTCACTTTTGGTATGTAGCTGCCGGTCCGGTAGTTTTCCAGTAGGTACCGCACATCGCCGATGGGCTGTACTGTCTCCTGGAACAACATCATATTGTCGACTGTGCTTTGCAAGCTGGGTATCACGTTGCTGATCGCGCCGCTGAAGTCCAGGATGACACTCTTGACAGCTTTCAGCCGGTCAAGCTCGCACCGTTCCATGAATTTAAGATGATCCACCATGGCCTCTTCCAAATTACAGCGCAGGCCGTCAAGCTTACGCACGGACACCTTATAACGTTCGTCGGCGTCCTTGGCTTCTCGTCGTAGCTTCTCGCCAGGTGTTTCGTTCGGGTGCGCGTTGTTCAAAGGGTTCCAGCCGCCCAAATACTCGCTGACACGATCGCCCATGACAGGACTCCCGGGCGCAGAGTCATTGACGGAGGCAAGTGTAGTGGTCCGCCCGATCATCTTCGGTCGCTTCTCAGGTATACCGGTAATCTGAAAGGCCTTCGGTCGCCACTGGTAGTTCATTCTGCTGCTGTTCGCGAACGTGTTTCCAACGCTGCCGATAAGTCGGAGAAAGCCGTTGTCAACGAGATCCTGACCGACACGCTCTGCGTACGCTACAGTAGTGCCGCCCATGTGCTTCTGTATGTACTCGGTGATCTCCGCACCCGAAGTTACATTCTGGTACGTGCCAAGGATTGGCACTTTCGTTTCTCCGAGCCGCATGTTCTCCAAAGCATGCGTCAGGATCTTTTTCAATTGCTCCGGTTGATACATCCTATCTCCAATCTCGATGGGCTCGGGTTCGACAGCCTCCTCCTCAACCTTGATGCTTGGAACGCTTGCTGGTGAGAGCTTAGGCGAGCCTACTGCCGCCGATCCCGCCGGGTTCGGTTCCTTGAACGCAAGCTTCTCTTCTTCCTCCAAGTCCTCGACCCTCCGGCACTTGTTGAAGTACGCGTTCTTGTACTGTCTGACAGTTTCGGCCTGCCGGTCGTACGCTTTGATACGGCCATGTAGATCGTCCTGGCTATTTTGTATGCGTGCTGCATGTTGATCGCACCATCGGCTGAACGGGCTGACTACAAGCTCGCGTATGTTCGCGGCAATCTTACGGTGGTTGCGCGAGGCCTCGTTCATCTCGGAGCGAACACCCTCGTATGCCTGCGACTATTAGCACCACAGCACACTGACGCACGCTCGAGCCACTGACCTTCTTCGTACTGGCGCCGTCGTCTCTTTGGAAGCCCCCTTCAACTTTATTTGTGGCCCCCTCGATATCGCCAAGCTTCTGCCCGTACAGATCCTCAGCATCTGCGCGCATGCGCGCCACTGTCATGAGTTGCTCATTCTCCTGCACGCCCTGCTTCAGCTTGGCGAACAACACGCCGAGTCCTTCCTTCTATTAGCAGAGGCCGATGCGCCTGGGAGACCTGCCGTACCTGCTGCATAGTCGGCGGACCAGAAGGAGCTTGCGAAGGAGCTCATGGCTGCCGCGTAGGCGCGTTCGGCCGTATCTTGTGATAGTAGGGATGCTGCCAACGGGTGTGCCACGAGCTGGGAAGTAGGTTGGGTTGGATGCTGGGAGCGTTTGGAACCATGGAAGCCAGGAGCGATGCCGCAGGTGCCAGGTCAAGCGCTTGGTACGCTTTCGGTACACAACGTCCAGAAGGCAAGAATGTGGATCGTCAGGTCGTCGATACCGCCCACGCCTTACTACGTCTGCGCGGCTGTAAGTCGCTCTACAATGAACTGGTCAACATTAAGGGGTCCGACGCTTGTCGAGCCTCAGGCAGCACTAGCGGCGGGAGCGGGTAAGGCGAACGTCACGCGAAGCTTCGACTCCACCTCACTTGAACTTGACATGAATTGCTTCAACGCGCCGGTAACGCGTCAGTGACCGTATCAACCTGACCGAGGTCATCCGCAGAGATGCCACAGGTCAAAGGACCCGACAAGACGTCGTTCAACAGGATGTCTCGGGACGATGATTCCAGTCTCAGCGATGACATGGCCTCGCATGAGACTCAGCCGTCGCAAGAGACTCAAACAATCGACACAACAAGCGTCCAGAACTTGCTCGAGCAGCACAAGCAAAACGTCAGTCCTGATTCAACATCAGGCACGGCACGGGGATTTGACTGACGATCAAGCCAGCTCAAACGGCGACGCCGGCAACGGAACGAGGCGATCAAGGTAGCCCATACCGCGCGTATGGAGGGTCTGAGTAAAGCCTACGAACGCGCAAAGACACAGTACCAGGAGACTGTGTAGGCGAATTATCTGCCACGGGAGTCTCGGTGTTTAGTTGGCTGACGCATTCCCAGGTGGGCTATACAGCGTCCCAAATTAGAGCGTTTACTCCATCTCATCAAGAAGAAGCGCGAAGTCCTAGCGAGCATCGACGATTGCGTATCGCAGAAGGAAGCCGCTTTTATGGGCACGGTCCACAAGATCATGCTTGCTGCAGATGCTCGCAGTGCCGCCATGGAGTGACTCATTTACCAAAGAATCATGACTTGCACAAGTCCATTGAAGCCTTTCTATGCTTACAGAAAGTAGGTACGTGGCTCGAACGGCAATATCCACCCCTTTCCACGCTATGCTACCTGACTACCAAAAATGCATGGATCCACCTGGTCGTCGACAGCGAATGACAAGTCCCGGCCTCTCATTACCGGAACTGCATAGACATGCCGCCTGGGGACGGTGCAGGCCCTTGAAACATGGTCACAAGCCTGCGACCAATGTTCGGCTCGAGTTCAGTTCCGTCCCTAGCAATCTTCACCTCCCTGTTCGCGTTCCACGGGTTTCGTAACCCGCGAGTCCGGAAGAATGGCAACCTCGCCGTCGATTGCCATTCAATCTTGAACTGGCGGCCCCATTGCGCACCTTTGCCACCGTCCGCACCCTCTTCCGTAGGGGACTCTGCCTCATCATCCGAATGCTCCGCCTCCCAGAAGATCGAGCCGCGTGCAGAGTCGTCGATTATGCGACCCTTCGGCGCCGTCTCTGTAGCCAGTGTGTGTATGGATCGCGGCGTGCCAGAAATATGGACATCTCCATTTTCCGTGCCTGCGCTCGCACCGAGGTTGACCGGCTCGCCTGTGATAATGGAAGCCATCCGAGCGTAGCCGAAGTATTCTCCAGACTTGTTCGCGGAGAATACAAGATACACATTGTCGGCTTCCTCGTACGCTCGGTTCAGCGCCTGCTCGTTGTGCGACTGTGTCGCCCAGATCCCGTTGCGGACACTGGCCTCCAGGTCTTGCACCGTAAGACTCTTGATAATGAAGTACTTCTCCGGGACCTTCTCACGGCCTTCAACAGGCGACGAGCTGCGCCCGCCTCCCGGCAAGTCTGGTGGCGACGCGCTCCGACCCTGTCCTACGATCAACGGACTCTCCTCATCATGACGACTTGCCACATTGGGAACGCCATCAGGCAAGCCATCGGGAAGATCGACACCGGCGTTCATGCTAGGTGACGCAGCGACCGTGTCTGCGATGGTGCCAGTCTCCTGGCTTGTTGTAGAGCCTCTGCGTAAGCGACAGACAAGGCGCACGCCGTTGAACCGTGAGTCATGGAACCTGTTCATAGCGGCGATACAAGCAGGCTCGGAGCGGTAGTTGACAAACGCGCAGTTGCTTTTCGAGATCAGAAAGATGCTGTCGATGTCCTTGGTGGCCTCTCGAGAAAAGTGGTCTTTCAGATCAGTGACGGTCGCCGCCGGAGGCAAATTGCCAACCCAAAGAGCGTGGCCGGATTGGCGTGGCTTGCGAGGCGGGCCTCGCGGGAATGCCGGTACAGGAGCGTTGTCGGAGGCATGACGATCGAATTGGCCTTTGTCGGTGTTAGTGGCATGGCCTTCACCAGCAAGGCGGCATCGACATACCGTACATTGGTCCTACCGCGCCGCCCATGGGGAATGAGGGCGGGTTAAACCTCTGGAAGTGTTGGGGCACACTTGCGCCGTAGCCATACATGTCGATGGGGGAATGGTACGAATTAGATGACACTCCGTTTGGTGACGCGTGCTGCGGCATTGACATGTGCGAATTCCCGGGATGGAATTGCTGAGGAAAGGACGGCTGGCCACCAGGACCTGCGTACTGCGCGGCATGCTGCATCTGATACACAGAGGCTGGCGACAGGACGCTGGGGCCCTCGCCATACTGAGCCCGCTGTACGTTCGGATCACCGCCATACTGGGACCGTCCTGGCAAGGCCTTGCCCATCGCCGACATGTCGAACGCTCCGAATTGCATCGGGCCAGATGGGCCGGCTTGTCGCGGCTGCATCACATAGTCGAATTGCGAATGAAATGGTCTGGACGTTGTCAGCCGGGCACATCTCAAACATAGAACGTGTTCTCACATCTGACCATGAGAAAACTGCTGATCGGTATCGTTGCCACCAAGTAAACGCCCAGCTGCACGCTCCGAATCAAACGCCTCGCCCATGTTGGTTGCCGTGACCGATTGCGAGGATCGTGGGAAAGCAGGAAAAGGGCGCGACGATCGGATTCAAGGGAATATCAGGGAGGAATTTTAGTAGGGGAGACCGATTGGTGACGTGATGAAAGCGCAGGAGTAGTGCAGTTCCAAGATTTGAGATGGCTTATTACATTCGATCTTTCGGACCTAGACAAAGCCGACAACTCAAATGGTCAGAAGGGGACGACACTATTATGCGCGTCCTTGCCGAAAACCTAGACCTTCCCTGAACGAAACCGATGGGCCCTGTAATAACGTGCTCCCCGGTACACGGCTGCCGAAGGCCACATAACAATACAGCCGTTCAATCGTCGGCGAGGGCGCGGATTCGCTGAGGTACATGTAACCTTTTCGAGCGACATACCGGAAGTCGGAGGCGGACACCTCTCCGTTCAAGCTCATTGCGCCACGCCGTAGTATCCAGAGTGGGTAGGAGTGTCAGCCCAGCCAATTGGAATCGACGGAGCCCCTCCGCACGCCACGATACACTCCCAGCACCTCAGCCAAGCACTTCACGGGCCACACACGGCCAACGCACATGTGTGATGTGTCATGATGATGATGAATGATACATGTAGAACATCTCAAATCCATGTCGCTCGAGCCCGGCGGACGCCGATATCAAACCGGCGTAGACGACCCTTTGGGCTAGCCGCGCGCATGACGCACGCAGCGTCCTAGCCGGTTGATGATACAAGTAGTCAAGCTGATCCGAGGACAATCAGAAAGCTATCACGATCCGATCTTCGATCTCGCGTGGCTACCGGTGCAGTCCCCTGCCCTTCGATAGCAACCTTGACGCACAAGAGAGAGTAGGCTCTCTGCAACAAAGCAACGCCCGCCCGGAAATCGTCATCAAAGCCACACGGTGTGTAAACCGGCACACGGGCTTGGACGGCACGCGAGCGTAACAGACCACGGTCAGCGTCCCGTCGATGGCCACCGGAGAGCACGATTCACGGCAGCAGGAAGGCGTGGACTGCGCCGTAATAAGCGCCGCATCATCATGATTGTTGAATCTTGATCTACATGGCGGACTGCTGTCCGACGCCGAGTCAGGCGGGGGTGACAAAGTGCCGGGGAAGCACCGTTGCGCCTGACAGGCCGAAGCGAAATACGGAGCGCTTGGGAGTGATAATGAGATCCAAGACGGTGGCGACGACGACGACTTCCCAAACCTTCGCGTTCTTCCTGCTGGACCATGATATCCCGAGTACGCTATCATGACGTTTGGCTGGTCGCTCGAACACGGTTTGGGGATCGAGATTCGGCATGTCACGCAGTCTGATCGATCCATCGGAAACCCGAATCTCGATCAAAACGCAGCTGCGAGGCCGAATGCAATGTAAGTCGTCATTTTCTGGTGAATGGAAGGGCATGAACTGCAGAATCCTGTAGGGAGGGCTGGGCTGTACCAAAACCACATGGGGATCTTTGCTGAAAGCATACATGATTCGAAATTCTTGAGTGGTTGCCGAAATGTAGCCCTCACAAACTCTACCACTCTAGTACGGTATCCCGTTCGTCAGAAGCTGGAAGTAATCATAGACGCCGGTAGAATGGCTCCGCTCGCTCCAATGCACCAATTTCCTCACATACTCCGCAGCCTCACGATCCGACTTCTCCAACACGAACCGCTCCTTGAAATGCTGGAGCGTAGTCGGCTTGAAGCACGGCAAGCCGGAGTCCAGCATCGTCAAAATGACATGCGCGAGCTGCTCGACGTATTGCCGTGACGCGATGAAGGCTTTGACGGCCAGCTCTTCAAACGCACGGTAGGATTGCGACTGCGTGCCCCCCATGACGGCCACCATCTCGGGACTCAGCTTGAACGGGGCGCGCTCGAACTTGACGCCTCCGGGCGCGATGTCGAAGCAGAAGCCAAAGTCGATGTGGAGGATGTGGCCCGCGTCATCCACCATGATGTTGCCGTTGTGTCGGTCTTTGAATTGCAAGAGGTACGAGATGATGGAGTAGGCGGCCATGCTCTTCACGAAATTGCTGCGAGCCTCCTGGAACCTGATCGAGTCCTCGGAGCCGTACTTCAAGACGAAGTACTCATATAGGCCGTTGACTGCCTCTCGGCCAAGCATGTCGCGTGAGACGGAGTTAGGGAGGACGTCGATGACGCCGCAGCCAGGCGCGGTTGCCGTGACGCGGTAGGGGAAGACATATGCGTCCAAGCCTACGCTATTGAAGATGCCTCTGAAACAGGCGATGAGCTGCAGAGCCAGCACGTCCTGTCGACAATCGTCTCCGACTTTGAAGATGGCTGATTGCCAGACCTCGTAAGTTTGGGATTTCGCCACTTCACCGTTGGAGAGGATTTGACTCTCCGCGATCTCGGCCTCAGCCTCATCCTTGCGGATACGAAAGGTGGCCATGAATGGTGCTTTGGCGTGACTCTGCAGCGGCTTGCCCGACTTGCGATCAATGCCAATGACCACGCCATCAGGGTTACTCGGTAGGTATACTCCCACTTCGAGCTCAATCTTTCGGAGCTCCTCTTCAATCTTTTGCTTCTTCTCGGGCTTCGGCCGTTTGATGAGTGGTTTCAGGGTACCTGAGATGCCGGTGACTTTACCGAAGAAGTCGAATTCTCGCTCATAGAAGACTCTGTCCTCAGCCGCAAAGCTAGAGATGAGCGATCCCATGACCTTGTCTAGCATTGGCTTGACCGGATCGGGCACTTGCGAGTCTTCGTCCTTGAACGCGTTCGCCTTCATGTTCCAGATGATTTGATGTGCGAACAGCTGAGAGAACTTGCCAGTCTCGACAATATACCTTTCCACGTAGCCTAGGGTGTCGTAGCGGAGCGTCTGCACGATCTGCGGCACATAGAAGAAAGTAACGTCAACGGCGTGGCTCTCCAGTGCACGCATGGCATATTGGATGATGAAAGCGTGATTGCCGTATGCAGGCATGAAGTATGTGACCGCCGCCATAGGGTTGATAGGTGCCCAGTACAGCAGGTATTTGAGCTGTCTCTTGACGTCCGCCGGAAGCGAGGCACGGAGTAGTACGTCGAGGGCGGCAGGGTCATCCACGGCCTTCTCCGGATCTTGCAGCAGGTACCAGCGAACATCTTCCACCATACGATCCGAATTTGAGAATCTTGTCGCGAGCTGGATGGCTATCCTCGGGTCTTCTTGCCAAGCCGTACCGACCAACGGAATGATAGCGGTGTCTCTTCCTGCGCCTCTGCTGTCAGATACAAGCGGGAAGATCCAGACCATTAAACGTCCGATCTCGTGTTGCAGCAGCTGTACAAGCAGCTCCTGCTTCGATTGGAGAGGGGCCAAAGTCTTCGAACGCCCGATATCGGTGGCACGCTGCAATAGACTCAGCAAGTCTTCCAACACCTTCATCTCGGCTTTCAGCTGCAGTCTGTTGCTCCCGAATGACCACCTTGGCGGCATCGCGAACCAAGCCAGACCGGCGGAGATGATCGCATCCTTGAGATGCCACTGCGCTACGGCATCCGCCCGGGTGGACTCCAGGAGGACTTTGAGGGCCAAGAGAACAATGTGAAAGTGCACTTCACGAGCCAGTGGTTGACTGACAGCATACTTCATAGCGAACAGAGTCGTGCGCATGAGGCGGGCGTACACTCGCTCCACAGATGGCGACGTGAGATGAGATGCACTGAAGTGACTGGACAGCCATTGCGTCAAGCGCAGATGCGGAGCCAGTAGGTTGTGTGCAAGCTGCTGGCGCTTCATGATGGCTGGCCACTTCGATGGAGCGAACTCTTCCTTCACGTAGAAAGGATCCTGTTGCTGGAATGCGGAGTAGAAGAAACCTTTACGTAGCCGTACGGTGCTCTCCCAGCCGGCTGCGATCTCGACCAGTATGCGCGTCTCCATGGCCGGGTTCTCCTTGATAACGCCGAGCCACAAAGACACCCCGAGATTGATTGACTGTTTCGTGAAGATGAGGAATGGGATCCCGACAAGGCCGGGAACAAGCGCGGTGGCATCGCTCGCGGATTTGCTGAGCACGCCGGCAGCGTCGCGGAGGGTGTTTCGCACGTCAGCAAATGGTACCATCTCGTGCGCTTTCAGCCTTTGGGCCAGATTGTACATTTCGAAGGCCTCCGCGTCGATTGCACTTGGTGCGGACTCAATAGCTGCAAGGCGAGTCGATCCATCGTGTTCGACCAACGCCCACTCCTCGTCGGGTGCGACCTTGCCTCCGAGTCGACGACATTCTTGCCGTGTCGTGTACTGCGCAATGAAGTCGGACGCAGTATTGATACCAGAGTCTTTTTGACGGTCCAAGCTGGCCAGTCGTTGATCCGTGCTCGGGACCAAGGAGCCCATCTCGACCGCAAAAGATCTACCAAGGGCAATGTGGCCGTAAGCGCCATCGTCTTCGTAGTCTTCCAGGTATGCTTGCAGCAATCCCTTCACGTCTAGTGGTGCAGCGTCGATGGCTTTGGATACCCAAAATTTGCACCTTTGGTGGAAATTGGCAAGCGTTGTCTGTCGATAATAGATGTTGTCGGAGAGCTGAACAGCGACATTACCCTTCTCCGATGAATAAGTAGACTTCCAGTCGTACTCGTCGGTCTCGGCGTCAAGACAACTCTTCCACATTAAAGTCAGCAACTCCAGCAGTGCAAACAGAGACGACTTCTGGCATAGCGCTGACGGTATCTGGGTAATAATGCGGTCTGCAGAAGATACAGCCGCCTGCTGCACCTTCGAGATCCGGTGACAGCAACCTTCGAAGAACGTCGCAAGCTGTAGCGCCACTTGCGGCGCGGCAAATTGCTGGTGTTGACCGGCAAGCGCACGCATCAAGTATGTGTCCACGTTGCCCAGAGCTATAGCAAGCATGCAGTTGCCCATCGGAGTCGTCTTGACCTTACTCTCCATGAAGTATGGCGGCGCTGAAGTACAATCGCCTGCTCGCGCGCGCATGTTAGACACGAGCAGCGCTGCATTGAGGAACACGCATTCCGGATAGTTCAATCCTCTGATGTCTGCCTCGCATTGGGGCAAGGCTGTAGATAACGCCGACTTTTGCTCCGCGGTGTGTTGAGCATTCGCACCTCGACGAAGGACGGTATTCAGATCGATGGCGCTTTCTGGTATGTCGACACGCTCTTCATCAACCAGTGGCAGGCTATACTGCGCCAAGGTCTGGAGCTCCCGAGCATGCTCCCTGCCGGTCGACGAAGTCAGCGTGAAGCCGTGCACGACAATGTTGAACCAAGCGTTGCGGCTCAGAGTCGAAAGCTCATCCGCGTTCTCGAGGTCTAGTTGGTGCCCTGCGTTGGAAGATAAGAGGACCGCTATCGGTTTGAAGAGCTGCGCAATAGTCTGGGAAGTCAAGGTCACATCCACCGTATGCTCTCCGGCAGTGTCTCCCATGCCGACGCAGAGGCTGAGGAGGTGTGTGAGGTACACCTCATACAGTAGCGAGCCCTTGGGTATGCGACTTGCTAGCCGCACCCGGGCGTCCGCGACGGCGTATATGATTAAGTTGTCGTGTTTCAAAGTCGCTTCACTGGCCATCCGCGTATACAGCCGCAGGAGTGCCCTTAATTCATTAGCACCGCCACATAGGCCCAGAGCGGCCATGTCTGTGATGATCCTTGCGTCAACAACTTGGTTGATACGACCGATCTTTTGCACGAGCATGGAAATGACTAATGCTGTGAGTTGGGCGTCGTTGCAGGCTGTCGCAATGGACACGATCGCTTGAACTACGCCACCGCAGACGTTCGCACTCTCCTCTTCGTCGCTGATGACCAAGGAGATGGCGCTGCCAAGTACTTGCTGCGAGTCGTACGGACTTTGGTTGCCATTGGCGATCACGTCTGCGTCGAGGAAGGGTGACAGGCCGCTACCTCTGTCCGCGCCCGCGTTTGCACTGAGGATGTTACCGAGGCTATAGAGTGTACTGATCACGATGTCTTGAGACATGCTTGCGAGGGTGCGCGCTAAACATTCGCCTGCAAGGGCAGCGGTATCCGCAGTCATCTTCCCCTGCACAATCAGCCGAGGCAGCGAGCGGGTCAGGCTGGATGCATTCGAGGGCGACGTCTTTGCAAGTACGGTCATGCACTTGAGCACAGTGTGCGCCAGTCCCCCGTCTGCCATTTGCCCCTGATCTTCTGTCGTGGTCCTGAGCCATGCGAGGAGCAGCTCGTCGTCCGCGACGGCTTCGTCAACAAGCGTGCAGCAAAGATAACTCCGGAGACTGATAGCTTTCACGTCCAAAGCTAGGCGCTGCTGCCACGCGGAACTTACTTGCAGATAGTCCGCGTCCAGCTCGAGTAGGTTCATTTCGTCCATTATCACCTCGGCCATGAATTCGACGACATCCGCTGCGCTTGACGAACCGTGACTGCTCATTGGCGGCATGCCTTGGACTAGCGAGTCGAGTAGATCATTGGGTCTGGTCGTCGAACCGAACAAGAGCAGAGTGGCACTGCGTTCAACGAAGGTCATGAAAGCGTGTTCAATCAACATCGCGCCAAGTGGTCGAGCATGTGCCGCATAGTGCCGAACCCATCGCTTCCACTCTTTGATTGATTTGGTGGTGGCGCGCGCGTTGCGCACGGCTGACAGGGCACCTCCCAACGAAACCATGAACTTCTCAGACAGAAGGTGACGGAGTCGCTTAGTGAGGGACACACGCTCCTCGACGGTCCATATCTGCACATACTCCGCCAAGGCTCCCATGAAGCCCAGTAAGGAGGTGCTGAGCTGAATCACGGGCAGTGCCTGTTCGGCTACGTCTGGATCTGTGACGCCGTCGGTCTGCAACTGCAGCCATTTTGGACTCTCCGTGCTGTCCGTGAGCACTTCCATTGTGCGATCGATGCACGCCAAAGCTTGTTGCCTGAGTGATGGGTGATGTAGCCCAAGTGCCAGTACCGCCGTCGTGACGTCGTACGCCAATGTCTCCCAAGGCGGAAGCTGCTGGTGTAGTGACGATGACTTGAGTGTTTGCCTGTGCGCTTCTGGTACGTATGGCGAGAGCTGGGCCAGCAAGCTCGCCGCATCTTTCGTCGTGTTGACCATAGGCGCTGCCCTGCAGAGCGCGATAAGCACGTCCAGCTCCCTTGCACTCATGGGCACCGCCGCCGTCTCCAGCCTCTTGTCACGTCCACCATTAGACCCAGTGATGCCTTGGGAAACCGGTGGCCGCTGCAATTCGCACAGTCTCGCGACATCATCCTCTTCATCCTGCGATGCCGCCGTTTGCGCTGAGAGCCTGGCAAGCTTTTCCAGCGCGTTGCGCCGCGTGGTCGTCCGCATCGTGTTCGCAGATGCCTGTGCCCTTCCAATTGTCTCCGAGAGGTGAATGTTTGCTTCGCATTTCACGTCTGTAGGAGGGGATCACCTGACATCCTCAAAGGAGGACGGGGGTTTCCCGTCGGAAGCTCCCCCGGGCTTTCCCGTAGCTCAACGGACCACCTCACTGCACCTCCACCACCGCGTCTATATGTGAGGTACATGTAAACACTACGTGTATGCAAACACCGCCCGGTTCTTCTGATGAGGTTGATTGGACGGCACTGTCAGTCTCCGCCACATATGACCGGGCTGAACTGCTGGTGTACCTGACCAAAATATACGCCGTATGGGTAGGCAGCAATACCTCACACGTCTTGCACTCGGCCGGTCACCGTTCCTGGAGGCGACCAGCCAACAGCAGACCGATGTGAACGCTGCCCAGGATGGCCATGTTGCGTCGAAACTCGAGAAGCTGGCTCACTGTGGCTACATTCAACAGTACAACTCGAAGGGCCGGCCAATCAACCCAGCAACGGAAGCTCGCAATGCAGAGTTGCGACGAGCGCAGAACAGCGTCCTTGTACTCGTTGGAGTCGTCGAGCCAAGGGAGCACTCCCAACGAGAGTGCGAAGTCGAGCTCCGGCGCGCAACCAAGGAGCTGAGGGAAGCCGAAGACGACACTGCCTCCATGCTAGAGATCGCAGTCATGTTGGTCCAGCGACCTCTGACTTGGTGGATTGACAGCATGAGCGAGCGGTATCAAATTGGCCTCTACGACAGTCGGAAGCCATTCACGTACTACGTACGTGCAACCCTGCGCTCGGCATGCACCGGCGGCGTTCGTGGTGCATACAGTTCACTATTCCCTGGTGGTGCGGCTGGTACGCTACACGCTTTTGCTCGAATGGCCTCGAGTCTGATTGTGGACGTGACCGCGGACTTCATCAAAGACTCCGTATCGCGGCAGGGCTACCGTAGCAAAACGGTGCGCGGGCTCGATCTCGCGCTGCAGTGGGTGGAGGTCGCGGTACTACGGTCCGTTGACATTCTCCTGCTACCTGTGGGCTATTGGTCGATGGCGCAGCAAATAGGTCTCGCACCAGCTGTCCCACTCCTCCCCCCACTTCGCAGCCTGCTTCCTTGGCATCCATTGTCCTTCCACACATTTGGCTGGAAGCCACTGGTCAACTTGCCCATCGTAGGCATGCTCTGCTCGCCTGCCGTTCTGATACTGTTCTGTACGCTTGTTTCCGACATTCAGACGAACATTGATCTACCGATATTCGACAGAACCGCAAAGCTTAGCAGGACTGAGCGGGGAAACCTGTACGTTATTGCAGAGAAGCAACTCATGCCACGCCAGCCGTTCGCGTGGCTCTTTTATCCGGCATACAATGTCCGTGTCTTCTTGCTTCAGTGCTGCGGTTGGAATCTACTGTCTATGCGGAGGGATTCTCCCTCGCCCGGGGTCCAGAGCTACATTACCGTGCGTGACGGCGTCGACGGTTTACAGATCGCTACTTTTCATCGGACGACTACACTCGCGCACATGTCCGCCCAGTTTGTGGCGTCGGGTATTGATGAGCTTATGTTCAAGCTTGCTACGCTACCAATCGACATTATTTTGTTAAGAACGGTGGCAATTTCCTACATCACCTCGCCGTTGCCAAAGACTTTGCAAGCTGCATCTATGGCTCCGTGGCTGTATGCGCCGTTCGGGAGCGCTGTGCCAAAGCACTCTCTCACTTGGAGCCCGCTGGATGATACTCTCGCACAAATTGGCGCCTGCGCCAGCAAGATTGGCCTGAGTGTCGCTCTCTGGAGTGCAACCAGAATTCTTGTTTTTGGAGGACTGTATGCACTCGTCCGCTCACAAGGGATGCGCCACTTCGGCTGGGCTCGCTCGAGCAGCACGCGCGAGTTCGAGTTCCCAAAATCCCTGGCATCCAAATCCGAAACACCCCCGCAGCTCGAGGGCACTGCCATCTCTTCTCTCGAAGAACGCTAGCGTTTACGATGTCTCAGTCTCAGCTTCCGATGCTTTTAGCGCGTCCCTGCGTCTGATGACGGTCCAGCATGTGATCATAGCAGCGATGGTCACGGCGAGGAGGCCAAGCGAGACCGCAAAACTGGTACGGTAGCCTGGGCCGAAGCGTGATTGGTAGACCTGGGGCCCTACGATGCCTGCCAGATGGGCGAAGGTCGCGGTGATGCTGATGGACAACCTATCGAGCGGTCAGGTCAGTGACTATGGACTGCGTGACAACATCACGACTTCTTGCTTACCCTAACGTAGATGGGTGGCTGGTCAGCGAGATTTCTACGAACAATCATTGCGCATATGCGGGTGAACGTGCTTACCGGTTGCTGTCGTACCCCGAGCGGTACGGATGAGCTCAGGGTACAGCATCGGCATGACGCCGCCAGTGCACACCAGAGCGAAGCAAACGATGACGTATTTTGCGATGGTATTGCGCAGAGCCATCAGAGCAATATAACAGCCACAGTTGAGCATCTCAAAGATGATGGCCCACACCCATGGGCTGACTCGCTTGCTCCGTACTCGGTTAGCTATTATCAAGACGATGACGATGCCCAGCGCGCAAGGAGGCAGAGTTAGTAGCTGCGTGATGTTGGAGCTTTCCAACTTGAGATCGTAGAGGACAGTTGGGAGCACCATGCCAACGCTGTATCCACCGATGGCATGTCCGATCCAGATGAGGATGAACTGCAGATCGTCAGCCGACATCACTTAGCAGGAGGTTCGTTGTCAAGTCCGCTCTGCTGGGCATAACTCACGAGGTAGAAGACCGAGTTCTGGCTAAGGGCCTTGACCTCCACCCAATCCCACGTCTTCGCTTTTGCGGAGGGCTGTGTACCGGGCATTTCGCTTAGCAACAGTTGTCGATCTTCTTCGGAAAGGAATGATGCGGTGTCCGGGTAGTCGGGCAGGGTCAAGCTTGTGACGACGCCGGCTACCAGGACTGGCAGACCTTCGATCAGGAAAAGCCATCTCCAACCCGCAAGACCGCCAATGCCGTTCATGTAATGAATGCCGAAGGCCAGGAGACCGGACAGGATCCCAGCTAGTATCCCGGCAGTGTAAAGCATGGCGATGCGTAGTGACGTCCTATCCGCTGGGTACCAAAAGCTGAGATGGAAAAGTATCGAAGGCCAGAAGCCACTGGACGACGGCACGGTCAGCGAGTGTCCCTTGCAGCCTTCGACGCATGCGCCGTTCAATGTACTTACGCCTCTGCAAGGCCGAGCAGCACCCGGCACCCCAGTAGTCCCGCATACGATGTCGTGGCAGCTTGGCACATCGAAATCACTCCCTACGCACGTATGTCATCAGCAGATTATCCTTGGTATCAGGCGCTCGGTCACTACTAACCCAGGACAGCAGTATCCGCGACATCCACTTTCTCGGTGTGAATCGCTTCATCAAGATCGTCGACACGGGATCAAGAATCAGGTACGGGTAGGAGAAGGCACTCAAGATCCAGGCCCACTGCTGGCTCGTAAGATCGCCGAGCTGATGCATGATGCCCGTGCCTTGTTCGAGGTTGATGATCGCAGCGTTCGTAATGTCTGTTGCGCACTGTGGTCAGCCGACAATACCTCACAGTACAAAATCTGACCGACGCTTTACGTACTCTTCGAGGAAGACCTGACCATCACGAACAGGATGCCGTACCACAAGATGAGCCTGAGGTCCACCTTGCGGTATGCTTTCTGCAGACGGGCCTCTCTTTCTGCTGGCGTGAGGGTATCGGCGGTATCGAGGCTTTTGTCGCCATCTTTCTCGGTCCGGACGGCTTCGTTGGATAATTCCTCTTCCTTGATTGAGACGGTGGTTTTCTTCCCGAGAACCGTATCATCCGGGTTCAGAGTGGCTGGATGCATGCTGTCGAATTGCGGGATGGATGAGGCAATGAACGTCTAATGAATATCTTGGTGACAGTGCTTCGACGTTACAAGAAAACGGAGAAAGGCTTGCATGGTCGGGGGCAGCTTGCAGCAGTAACAATTGAAGCTAAGGGATGGCTTCAATATTAGGGGTGTGGAGCTTTTCTCCCCATGGTAAGCATCACGACGGTGCACACATCCGCACATGCGCTCCAATGTTGTGTCTATTTGATCAGCGAGTTCCTGTCCGGTTCAAAAGCAGCTACGACGACTTCGACTGCCGGCTCAGATCTCTCATACCGTTGCGATGCACCACCAAGCCTCCACGGCCGGAGGGCTGTGAAGGCTTCATAGATTCGAGTTCGCAGGTTCGTCCGCCAATATCGTTATACCATTGCCATCGATGGTCCTGGTACCTTTCGTTTGCGGTCAGCTATAGCCTTTCGGAATGTTTGATCACGTGTCACAGCCACTTCATGTGATAGTTCTTTCTCCGCACTGCCACAGCGTGAAGCACGCCATCTCGGGTCTCTGGTCTCACTCGGAACGACGAAGCTCGGAGGAAGACATGCATACCTCATTTGTACCAACGTACCTACTCATATGAGGGGCACACCGTCCTCGGATGTCGGCTATTCGACGACTATGTCAGCTAAACACAATACAGCGGTGCCCGCCCCCAACATCGTCCCCTTCTCCACTGACACAGCTTGATTGCGTACACCGTCGTTCAACATGACGACAGTGACCCAGACAATAAGCGGCGTACCTACCAAGCAACTTCCTCGCTACGAGCAAGCGGCGGAGAGCAAGCATGAGCTCGACTGGGCTGACTTAGTCACTCTTGATCTTTCCAAGTTCGACACTCCGGGCGGCAAGCAGGCGTTGGCGAGCCAGCTCAAGGACGCCGTGCATAACGTTGGCTTCGTATGTACTTCCTCAATATGCTAACCTCCGTCCAAGCTCATCGGCCGGAGGGAGCTGACTTTCGCAGTTTTACATCAACAATTTCGGTTTAGACCAAGAGCAGGTGGACCGCCAATTCGCTATCGGCAAAGAACTGTTCGCTCTGCCTACCGAGGAGAAGCTGAAGTACAGGGCCGATCTTGAGCATGGCAATTACAACGGCTACCGACCTTTAGGCTCGGGTGAGCTGTTTCCAGGCCTGCGAGACAATGTCGAGATGTACAACGTCTTCAAGTATCTCCCTGCACTGGAGCGTATGCAACCCCAGGTGGTCAATGAGCATCGGCAGGAGATCGAAAGCTTCCAGCGACACATCGCAGAAGACGTGGTCCAGAAGCTGCTGGTCCTCATTGCCATCGTCCTGGAGTTGCCGGAAGACTACCTTACGAAGGGGCACAAGTACGATGACGTTAGCGAGTGTCATCTGCGTTATATGATTTACCACGCCCGTACTCCTGAAGAAAACGAAAGGTATCAGAACCTGTATTCTCGCGGACATACTGACTTTGGCTCCTTGACGCTGTTGTTCCGGCAGCCGATCGCAGCGCTCCAGATCTTGACAGCCGATGGGAGCTGGAAATGGGTCAAGCCGCATGCGGGAAGCATCACTGTGAACATCGCGGACGTTCTGCAGTTCTGGACCGCCGGATACCTCAAAAGCAGCATCCACCGGGTCGTGGCGCCGCCGCCAGATCAATCTAGTCTCGATCGCCTGGGCTTGCTGTACTTTCTCCGACCTGCAATGGATCTCAGCTTGAAGACTGTCGATAGCCCTTTGCTGAAACGGCTTGGATTGCAGGGCGACGAAGGCGGAGCTGGTAACATCAAGGCGGGTGACTGGGTGCGGGCGCGGGTGAAGGGCAACCTGGACAAAGCTGTCGTAGGCGGTCACAAGGAGAAGTCAGTCCTAGGTGGTGTCAAGGTGAAGTATTACGAGTGAGGAGCAGGTGGGCTCGCTTTGAGACTGTGATTGCGCTGTACCTCTTCAACTTCTTCACGCGTGTGCTGCTGTTACTTGTGCCCGCGTCTAGCTTAATTCGTCGGGCTAGGATCCGTGGACATAGGTATGTATGTGTTCGTCCAGGTACAAGTGCATGTGGTGAATGAAGCGTTTCCTTGCAAGATCCGCTCGGCCCATGATCTCCCGAGCAAGTCCGGCGCGTCCACCTCACTTCTTGACCCGCGTCTCGATACGTACATGTATACACGGTGCCTCCATCCGACCACCACTTCTCACGAAGTACCAGTTTAGCCCTCTCCCAAGCCTCATGCTACGGTGTTACCTCGTCTGAGCCTTGTACCCGATTGTACGGAGTGTCGGTGGCGACTAGCAGCCAGTCAGCAGTCAGCCAAACGATCATGAATAACGTGCAGCACCTGCAACGTGAAGGCAGAGCCTGCTACAAGCGCAGAGAGTACGCAAAGGCTCTCGAGTTCTTCGACAGTGCCATAGGTCGAGCGCCTTCGGTCCAGCTGTTGGACAACCGCGCAGCCTGCCAAGACAAGCTCAATGACCTGCCAGCCGCGCTCAAAGATGCCAAGAAAGCCATCAATTTGCAAAAGGAGGACCCGACGGGCTATCTGCGTGCTGGCAAAATACTTGTGAAGATGGAGAGGGAGAGTGTGGCAGTCGAGATATATTCGCATGGGCTGAAGAACGTGAAGCACGCCGGGCAGGGATATGAGGCAAGTGATCGCAGCGGATAGAGCATCGACTTTCCACTGATGGGTTATAGCTCCTTCGCATCGCGTATGTCGAACTGATGAGTCAACTGTCTCCACCGAAGAGCGTCGACCCGCTCACTGTCTTGCCACGGGAGTTGGCCGAGCAGATCCTCGAATACCTCACCTTCCAGCAGCGCATGAACGCGTGCCTGGTGTCTAAGGAATGGACATCATTCTTTCGCTCAGTGCCCAGTCTTTGGCAGCGCCTCGACCTAAGTGACGCAAGGCGAAAGGTGCGGCCCGCCTTCATCAGCCGAGCTATCAATGTAGGCAGACAGAGACTGACCAGCGCGACATTACACAAACTATACGATTTTGACAAATCACTTGCCGCACTTATACGCCATTGTCCGCTTCAGGATCTGACCTTGCTTGACACTGGTGTCCAGAGTCATAATCTGGTGGACCTGCTGCGGGAGGCAGCGCATTTAAAAGCCTTGCGGATTCTCGAAGGAACTCAGATCGGACAGCGCACACTGAAGCAGTTGGTGACCTCACTCTCTACGTCCCTCGAAACGCTTGTGTGCTACGCGCCAAACAACAAAATGGTCGATCTTGGAATGCGACCATATCAACGGCTGACGACGCTCAAGATTTGCGTCGGAAGCTTTGCCGCTCTTGAAACCTTCTTCGAAGCTGTCGCTACGTGCATGCCACATCTTCGCTTCTTCACCACCCATCAAGACCTACGCCATGCTAGTCATACTCGAGTACCACTCGACCTCACCGCCTTGGACAAGCTTGAGTGCCTTGATTTGAGGCTCAGATGGACAGGTTGCGTCGATGTAATGCTGCCGACGACGCTTCGGTTACTTAGGCTCCACGTCCCCCATGAATGTGTACTCAAAACGAGCGCAAGCATCACCGAAGTCCGATTGCCACGACTAGCCGAGCTATCGCTGGATGTACCTTCCGTCGCTGCTCTACTCCACGCTATCCTAGGCGTGGAGGACACGGACGCCGAGGCCGAGGAACTAGTCTCCGACATTCACACACTTGCATTGTCTGTGAGGTATGTGGGCATGGGCGAGTATACGAGCGACCTTGCAGCGGCTTTTCAGCGACGCAGGTTGCGGCAGCTCAAGCATCTTACAACGCCGCATGAATCCGACATCGACCGCTTCGCGTCCATGGTCGCGGAGAGTCTACAGGCGCTGGAGTCGATCGATGTGTCCGGCACCAAGATTACTGGCGTCGAAATGAAGCAGTTGGTCGGAATGCCCCGCCTGAAGCGTATCACCGTCAAGGACTGCCCACATCTGGGACGAGATGCTGTGCAATGGGCGAGATCGCAGGGCGTGATCGTAGACGATCGGGCGAGTGGAGGGGGTCACAGTGGTCTAAAGGTGCGGTACTAGTACGCTAGGCGTATACGCGTTGCGAGCAGGGAAATATGGCATGTGTAAGAGAGTTGGATGTTATGCTTGTACGACGACCAAGTCTCAGAATCTCGCAGCTACAACGAAGAAACGCTCCCTATCCTGTGTCCACATTTGGTCGGTTCTGCTCTCCCACCCTCGTCGTGCTGTGATAACTTGTTAAGGTAAGGAATGAGGTCCGTTATGTCTACACGTAGGTCGAGTGATATGGACGTCAGTCACGTGTTCGGGTGACTTGAGTGCCGAGGAGGTTGACTGTTGTGCACTAGCCACTTTGGGCGGGGCTCCGACGCAGCTCTCCCGTCGTGTTTAGCTTCACTTCGCATCGATGCGACTTTGCCTAGCGACCTTGCATTGCATTTCACCACCCACGACTCTCAGCGACTCGGCCCACCAGCAGTATAAAACCTCCCTCTGCTCGGCGATCACGTCGCGACATCGCCTTCGACCGCTCCAACGCCATGGCAGACTTCTCCCATTCCAGCGACACCGAGCTGCTGAGCTTGAACGCGCAAGTGGTGAGTGCCACACGCCTTTGGAGTCAATACGCTTGACTGACAATGCGCTGTAGCTCACCGACCCTGAAGAGTTCGAACACTGGGACAAGCTGGTACAAGCGGCGCAACAACAGGAAGGCGGACTGAACCGGAACTCGAGCCCGCAAGCTATCGCATCCACCCGCGAGGTCTATGATCGCTTCCTCTCGCGCTTCCCGCTGTTCTTCGGGTACTGGAAGAAATATGCGGATCTCGAGTTCGCGATTGGAGGCACAGAGGCGGCGGACCTGGTAAGTACCCGGACACAGACGGAGAGATCCAGTTCAATGTGCTTACGGCAACTCCAGGTGTATGAGCGCGGCGTGGCAAGCATCTCCAATTCCGTGGATCTGTGGCAGAACTACTGCAACTTCAAGACCGAAACGAACCACGATACAGAGATGATCAGAGAGTAAGTCCGCTGGGCATCCCTTTCCATCCTGCCCATAACCTCATACAGCATGTCCGGAAACTGCGATATCATCGACGCGTAACCCGCCTGTCACGCTCTTGGTGAGAACTCCAGCCCACATCGGTCGCTAAGAGAGTCTCACGCGTATCTACCAGGCTTCCACCCTAGTGTCGTTGCACAGCACATTCGTGGCGTTGGATTCAGTCTTGGCATTACACGTGTGTCGGAAGATATCGCCATCCGCCTAAATGGAGCTTGCGAGCTCATGCACAATGTTCGCGCCCACCGTTACCCGAGTTTGCACCCTTGGCGTACCCGAGCCATTCTCAACAATGTGCTGACACGATTCTCATAGCCTGTTCGAGCGTGGTGCTGAGAGTGTCGGCCTTGACTTTCTCGGCCATCTGTTCTGGGACAAGTATCTCGAATTCGAGGAGCGCCTAAATGCCGACGACAGAGTCTTCAGCATCCTTGCGCGCGTCATTCAGATACCCATGCACCAGTACGCGCGCTATTTTGAGAAGTACCACCTGATGGCCGCGAGAAGACCCGTCGCTGAGCTCGCCCCCCCCAACATCATTGAGCGGTTCAAGATCGACATCGAAAGGGAGCCGGTCACGAAAGCGAAGAATCCCGATGATATTGAACGTCTGCTGCGGGAACAAATTGATGCGTACCACATGGAGTTGTTCAACCGCACTCAAGCCGAGACGACGAAGCGTTGGACATATGAGCAGGAGATCAAGCGGCCGTACTATCACGTGACAGATTTGGACGACGCGCAGCTCAGCAACTGGAGAAACTACCTCGATTTCGAAGAGTTGGAAGGTGACTATGCGCGGATCAAGTTCCTCTACGAGCGGTGTCTAGTCACGGTGGCGAACAACGACGACTTCTGGCTTCGGTACGCAAGATGGATGCTGTCGCAGGAGGATGGCAAGAAGACCGAAGAGGTGCGGAACATCTACCAGCGCGCAAGCTGCACATTCGTGCCCATTCAAAGACCAACAGTGCGGCTGTGGTATGCCAAGTTCGAAGAATCACTTGGCCACTCAGACCTAGCCGGCGATATCCTGGAAGCCATCTTGATGAATCTCCCGGGTGAGCTCGAGGTCATCTTGGAATTGGCGAACCTGCACCGTCGGGCACGAGGCGTCGAGGCGGCCATCCAGACGCTCAGGGCGTACGTCAATGGCGCCGAATTATCTCCTTACGTGCGCGGCGCACTTGTCGCGGAGTGGGCGCGCATAATGTCCGAGATTAACGGTAAACCCGACGAAGCAAGGTCGATATTCACAAGCCATCAAGATCAGTACCTGGACTGTCGCCCTTTCTGGCTGAAGTGGTTCTTCTTCGAAGTCAACCAGCCCGCCCGAGACGCAAAGGATCAGAATCTGCACTACCAGCGCGTCAAAGCTGTCTACGATATAGTACGCCAGCGGTCGAAGCTTCCTCTCCCCACGATCAAGGACATGACGGCGTACTACCTCACGTACTTGCAGGAGCGCGGCCCATCTGATGCTATGCAGGAGGTGATGGAGCTCGATAAGGAGGTCAATGGCCCTCCCAGCGTGCAGAAGCGAGTGAAGCAGGACGGCATGCTCGATGGTGGCGAGGGCGCAGGTCCTCAAGATTACGCGGTAGCGGCGCAGCCGATGAACGGACAGGGCACTGGTGTGGGCTACTGAGAAGCTCCGAAAGCGTTGCGGGGATGGCTGTAGCATCTGAGCCAGAGTTTCCATGTACATTAGAGAGAGAGATGCTGCATGGTCTGGCACGCGGGAGTTCCGGTAATCCATGATTCGGCATTTGCGCAAGAAGCACTGTACAGCGGGTGACCCCGGACAATTGGGCCGGAGAAAAAGCAGTTCTATGAGATGTAGGAAGAGTCGGTTCAGTCCGTCCATGGACCTGCATCACTACTCCGTCTACACCTGCCAACCTGTACCGCATTCGTCTCCTCCAGCGACAACGACCGTCAATGCAAGAGGTCTGTGATTCCCCAGCTATCTTAGTCTGCTGGCGTGAAAATGCCATTGGGTCTCTTCAAGGATGCTCCTGAAGCTTGAGCAGGGTGTGCGTCTCATTCTTGGTAGGCTGTTCCTATCTCCGCAGGTCGAAGTAGAAGCGATTGCTCTCAGCTACATGGGCGCCCTCGTCACCCGTGGCCCCACCGTTTTCCATCATCCGAGTCGGAGCAATTCTGAGGCCGTTCCGTCCGGGTGAAGCGCCACACACCGGATCGACGGAAGCACTTGTCGGCTTTTCGTGTGCTGATGGCCAGCGGTGAGATGCTGGCAAGGCTCTTCCATGCAATCTTTATGCGACGAGCAGTCTCAAGGAATGCACAACTCTGGCACCAAGCCCTGTAGCCACGCAGTCTACACTCTCTACTGCGACGCCGTTGCTACTGGACTTTGTCCTGGCTGCTTGACAGCTGCGTCTTCATCGCTACCGCATGCTCGTTTCAATTGCGTCCAAGCAATCTCATCCGCCATCCTCTACGCCGAAGAGCACCCTCAGCCAAAGACTGCAGCCTTTGCATCCGACCATAAGCTCGCCATCTTCAACATGGTTCTCCAGCTCTGACTCAGTAACGACAAAGCCTCTGCGATCTCCACACCGGCACGATCGCGACCAAATCTGGGCTTGCTCGTCGAAAGCCAGCGAGTCCAGGTCGACAGTCTCAAGCCCAGTATGGTGCACCCTTGCACTTGGCTTCCCCGCAGTGGACTGGGCAAGGGAACGATCGTAGGCAGCTCGGGAGTCGGGATCGGACAAGGTCTTGTAGGCCTGCGTGATCTCGTCTACGGTTACTGTCGACCTCGAGGGTAGTGGCGCATCGCCCGCTACTCGGTCTGGGTGATGCTTCAACAAAGCCCGATGGTAAGCTGTTTTGAGTTCTTGTTGCGAAGTCGGGGGATATGGCAGCCCAGGATGTAAGCCGAGTATGCTGTAGTGGTTGGACATGGTTGACTTTCACCGGACTGATCTTCAACCAGAGGGTCTTGGCGAGAATCTGAGCAGCCCGTAGAGGAAATCTCCCGTCCCCGAAGCTTGGACCTGCCAGCGTTGTGGAAGATTGCAGACCTCACCGAATCGACGCTAGAACCTTCCACACCTCAATAATCACAAGACATTTTGACTGCAGGGTGTAGATCGAACCTGAGGTGAACGGCAGATTCTCGATGGAGGCTCTGCGGGTACCGCCGCTTGGCGCGGGCACATCCGGATGGGTCCGCCTCCGCACTGGAAACTCAACACACCTCACCTCTGTGAAGTGCGATTCACCGCCGGTACTCCGGAGCAACATCCGAGGGCGACTTCATCGGAGGCCAGGCTTACCAGGCAGATCTACTCAGTGCATCTCATCGCCTCAACCTAACACCGCGTGGCAAGATCCGCCCACGCCATGTCTATTGCCACCGGCATGCAGCTGCAGGCAAGCGAACCTTGTATTGGCATCTAAGGTACCGTTCCCGCGGAACATGCGTACCCGTATGTCATCGCAAGTACGACAGCTGGAGAAGCCGAGTCCACTCGGCCGCTATGAATAATCATCGATGATCATCGTACAGGTGTCGGTCCCGGAATGGGCTGCTTCGGAGGCTCTCTCGCAAACTTTGACACATCTCGTAGGCTCTTTCTCACTACAGTAGCACAAGGCCTCGGCAGCAACGGCAGGCAAGCGACACCATGGTACGTCAGCCATATCCTCAAATGTATTGGCTCTCTGTGTTCTTGCCCGGCATTTGTATTCTATCATCTTTCTCTTGTCTACCATCTCTGTCACACGGAGACTTTGTTCATACCTGCGTTTTTGATCCTATTCACAGCGCCTCAGTCGTTTGTTGGATTTGTCTTTCTCGTCTCATATCCTGAAGAAGGGAACCCGCGCCATTTCTAGCAACCATGCGGCCATCTACGCTTCTCGTCACATCGGCCGCGGTGATCACGGCGAGCGCTCAATATGTTGGCTTTAACGCAGGCTCGACCTTCACAGATGGATCCGCAAAGCAGCAATCTGATTTCGAAGCTGAATTCAACCGCGCCAAGAGCTTGCCGGGAACCAATGGGGAGTTCACATCGGCTCGCTTGTATACCATGATCCAAGGCGGAACTACGAATACCCCAATTTCCGCCATACCCGCGGCAATCAATACCCAGACTACGCTGCTGCTTGGTCTCTGGGCATCCGCCGGACAGACAGACTTTACCAACGAGCTCACTGCGCTCACCAGCGCTATCAGCCAATACAACACGTCGCTCACCTCGCTCATTGCTGGAATCTCGGTGGGTAGCGAGGACTTATACCGGAACAGCCCCACTGGCATCCTCGCCAATGGTTACAATGCTGGCGCGCAGCCTGCCGATATCGTGAGCTTCATCGGCCAGATCAGGGCAGCAATCGCTCAGACTCCCGCCTCGGGTCTGCCGGTTGGTCATGTGGATACGTGGACGGCATGGGTAGGTGTCCTCTTCTTACTAATGACATAAGGACCTTGCTAACCACATGCTCGCGAACCGTAGGTCAATGGGTCCAACGATGCGGTCATCTCTGCCTGTGACTGGATCGGGATGGACGCATACCCCTACTTCCAGAACACCATCGCCAACAGTATCGACGTGGCCAACTCGACCTTCTTTGATGCATACGACGCGACTGTCAACGTCGCTCAGGGCAAGCATGTGTGGGTCACTGAGACCGGATGGCCCGTATCTGGGCCCCAAGAGAACCAGGCAGTAGCCTCCATCCCGAACGCTGAGACGTACTGGCAAGACGTGGCCTGTACGCTTCTCGGCAAGACCAACACCTGGTGGTACACGTTGCAGGACGCTGCGCCGACCACGCCAAGCCCCTCTTTTGGCATTGTCGGTGCAAACCTCAACAGCGCGCCGCTGTACAACCTGACTTGCAACAACGGCAACACTCCGTCTTCGTCTGCTGCAGCAAGCTCGTCCAGCAGCGTTGTCAGCACTGTTTCTTCCGCAACCGCGCCGGCAAGCTCTGCTGGTATCAACACCGAGTCCCTGACGAACGCTACTCCGCACCCGGAGACCTCGCCAACAAGTGTCACCTTGTCGCCATCAAGTGCTTCAACCCTGCAAAGTGGCAGCGCTACCGTCCCAGCTACCATCCCAGCTTCCATCAGTGCGTCTCCCGCACCATCAAGCAGTCAGACGACCTTGGCCACCGTCCCAGCCACCGTCCCAGCTCCCATCAGTGCGTCTCCCATACCGTCAAGCAGTCAGACGACCCTGGCCACCGTGCCTTCGCCGCCCGCTAGCGGAACTCCAGCAAGTCCTTCCGCGAGCAGCGGCAGCTGTGCAACTTCGCTCACCGGAGAGTACCAATACCCGCATCTCATCATCCCGGTCAACAGCGAGACGCCCAACACCGCCTACGGCACCCAGTACAACGGCGTCATCAACCCGACCGTCAGCTCCATCTTCAACTTCGACGTGCCTGCAAGTTACGCCGGCAAGACATGCTCGCTGGTCTTCCTCTTCCCCGAGCAAGCGGCGCTAAAGACTTCTGCGTACACGTTCAATGCTCAGGGAGGGATGTTCGTCAACGCGCTGTCGAGCCCCGCGACGCAGCAGACGACCTTTGCCACGGTCCCGGCAGTCGAGCAGGCCACGATCGGAAGCATTGGTGGCGTGAAGGCAGGTGGGAGCTATGTCGTCGCGAGCCAGGAGTGTGCGGCTGGTAAAACCGTGTCTTACGAGTTCGTGAGTACGGGTGGGTTGGATCTGAAGTACTTCCAGAACGCGGATCCTGCGGCACCTATTGGCGTGTACATGACGGCTTGCTGAGCTTGACTGGGGAGAGAGGGCTTGCGTGGAGCTTGGAACATGATGTGGGCTGACGGTAACATGTTGTACGAACGACCTACAAGACATAGAACAACACAGCTTTAATTGGTCTGTACAAAAGTTTTCTTGGAAGTTGTGCTTCTTCGAGATCACACGTGAGCAGCAGGATGCATGCGCCATGAATGGCCGTGCCGCATAATCGCAACCGTTGTAATAGAACCGCCACACTCGCGGCATCCGCCTTTCGACCTAACACGAACTGATGCCGCGGAATTGCAAGCGGGGTTGTACGAGACCTCGTTAACATCACCAAAGCATCCACGGTAGGTACTTCTACTAATGGTACCAATGACAACGAACGAGTGTTCTAAAGCTGACGGAGTCCAACGACCATGGCCATCCTTGACCGTGACCCTCCGTGGAGCACGGTAAACCTTGTTATTTTAGCTGTACTTACGCCTCTTGCCTACTCTCTATGCCTGACAATATATCGCCTCTTCTTCTCACCCCTCGCCAAGCTACCCGGACCGTGGTTGACGAAAATCAGCAGTATACCGGAAGCCAACGCTCTCAAGCAAGCCAGGCGAGCAGCATGGATCGTCGAGCTTTTCGAACAGAACCCCGGCGCCGTGGCTGTGCGAACAGGACCATCGTCCGTCTCGTTCAATGACCCGGAGGCTATCAAGGCTATCTACGGTATATTCATCTAACCTCCCGATCGAAGCAGTCCTTGACCAAGGCTGACGAGAGTGAAGGTCACGGCAAAGCCGCCGACGAATTCGGCAAATCGAGCTGGTACGACGCCTTCTCCACCACAGGCGAGTCGCTCTTCTCCACGCGCTCCAAGAAACGGCACGCGATGAAACGGCGCAGCGTCGCGCATGCCTTCAGCGCGCAGAGCCTGGCGTCCTTTGAGCCGTACGTCGACTTGACCCTGGACAAACTCATCCGCCGGCTGGACGACTTTGCTGCTACGGGAGAGCCGTTTGATATCTACTTCTGGTTCGAGCTATTCACCATGGATCTCATGGGCGAGCTGGCGCTGGGCGATAATTTCGGGGTTCTGGAGGCTGGGAAGCCGGCGAGGTATTCGAAGTTGGTGGAGTTGAGTCAGCGATTTGCGAATATGAGTGGGATGTTGCCGTTTGGGAGGAATAGTGTGAGGGTGTTGAGTTGGGTGCCGGTTCCGTATGTGCAGATGTTGTATCGGGCACGGCTGGAGTATCTCGATTATGCTAGGGTGGCTTTGGAGAGGCGGTTCACGGATGCTAAGAGGGGGAAGGTGGCGCTGGGCGGGCAGCAGAGGCAGGATATTATGCAGAGGTTTATCGATGCGTGGGATCCTGAGACGGGGACTAAGATGGGGTTTGACGAGCTCAGGGCTGAGACTTCGTCGTTGATGTGAGGGTCGTGAGTATCATTTTGGTGACGATTCCTCGCTGATGGATTTGCTTAGGGTCGCTGGAGCGAGTACAGGAAGCGTGACAATGAACTGGATGACCTACTATCTTTGCAAGAACCCTGCCATCAAGCAATCGGTCATTACGCAGCTTGAGGAGATGTTTCCGGAGAACAAGGCGGGAAACGATCCAGTACCATACACGCAGCTACAGCATCTGAGCTTGCTCGAGCACACTGAGCTCGAGGTACTCCGCTTGCATCCTCCAATTGGCTACGCTATGCCACGGGACACACCACCCCAAGGAGCCGTAATTGCCGGAGTCTATATCCCAGGCGGTGTAGCTGTCGGCGTCCCTGCAGCGTCGATGGGACGTAATGCCAGCATATATCCCGAACCGGATCGTTTTGAGCCCGACAGATGGGCAGGTGGCGGCTTGGGCGATGTGACCAAGATGAAGAGTTGCTTCCTGGGCTTTGGGTACGGGACTCGGCAATGCATCGGCCGTGGAGTAGCAACTCAATTCGTGATGAAGACCATGGCACGAGTGCTGTTGCGCTACGGGGTCGAGCTGGAGGACCCGCAGCTGGTGCTGGGGACCAAGGAGTTTACGATACAGAAGCCAGACCGGGTGTACAATGTCATACTGAGGCCGAGAAGCAATATATAGACACGTAACCATGGTCCCGTCCTTGCGAACTGTCGTGTGTCCCTGTATCTAGCTTCATCGGTGGCGATGTTTTGCCACAACGGCGTTTGGTTGAAAGAGGCCTCACGCACAAAGATCTACGGGAACGGGAACGGGAACGGCACGCGGCGCAATCATCACTAGCGCGGGCAAACCGCCAGCGCGCGTGTGGACCAACGCATCAAATCCACTCTCCAGCACAACACACTCACTTCACGCCGACTATGGCAAGCACGAGCAGTGACTTGCCACAGTACCGAAACCACGGTCACTCTCGGAAGAGACTGAAGATTTCTCGCAACGGCGCCGCGATCTCACCTGCACCCGCCAACACCGACATCGGCAGCACAGCAGCTATCATGTCGCTCACCACCAACAACACCAACGGCGAGAGCTCCTCGGCCGCTCAAACACACGCCCACGACAGTGCATGCCATCACGAGACCGCTCTCAAGTCCCTCCATACCGACGTTGACGCCATACGGCAACTCTGCCAATGCCAGATCTGTCAGAACTTCATGTTTGAGCCATACTCGCTCGCCTGCGGCCACACATACTGCTACAGCTGCCTGAATCAGTGGATAGGCGAGAAGGCAGTGAAGACGTGCCCTGACTGCCGCGCCGTCATCACGCAGCAGCCCACCCCATCCTACGTCATTCGCGAGCTGGTGCTCATATTCGTCAGCCGTACCCAGCTGCTACCTGATGGCGAGACGGCGGAAGAGTACGATGACATGGCCAAGTCCGAGGCGGCTCTGGTGGCGAAGGACAAGGCAAATACCGATCCGCGGACCGGTGGACTCTTCAAGGGCCGCTTCAACCTTGCTAAGGTTCGGCGGGGCGCGCTTCTGTACGACCCTGGAGATGCCGTTGAGAGGTGTCCGTTTTGTCACTGGGAGTGGGAGGGGGAGGATGGTGTCTGCCTTCACTGTGGAGATAGTATCGAAGACTTCTCTGATGACAGCGACGACCTGCATGGTGAGCTGGACCACGACTTTTTCGTGGGAGGAGTGCCACCCCCGGGCGATGGAGCAGGACACGTGGATATGGAGACGGACGATGACGAGGAATTGTGGGGCGAGAATGGGCCTTTGGCGGAGACTGACGACGAGTTCGACCCCGAATTATACGAAGCAGCATTTGGCGAGCCTCCCCCTGTTCGTCCAAATATCGCACATAGCCACAGGCACCACTGGGTGGTGGACGTCACCTCCGACCGATCCGACGAAGAAGGGTCTGACAGCGAAGAGCATGACTCAGACTTGGACGGCTTCATCGTTGACGACGCCCGCGAGGCCGACATGGCCGAGTCCAGTGACACGGAGGTGCAGGAAGTACCGCCAACGCGAACAAGACATACCGTGGGCGGTCACGTAATCATCTCCGACGACGAGGACGATGATGGTCACTCTCGCACCAGCGCAATATCGGTGGATGACTCGGACGATGAGGCGCCTGTGCTTGGTACAATAGGCCGCACGAAGCGTAATCGTGCTGTGCCAAGACAGCGGCCGTTCACCATCTCTAGCGACGAGGAATCTTCGGAGGACGAGAGTACCACTGAGCAACAGCCAGAGCTCGCCAATGGCGGCTTTTCGCCTATCCAGGAGGGTTCCGACGACCAGCAATCCGCGCCGTCTCTTCGGTATGATCATTCAGACGCCGCAAGTGAAGCGAGTAGCGCACCACCGCACTTCCACGACGCTGAAGAAGGATCCCACAGCAGTGACGACGGGGCCTCAGAAGATGCGTCCGAAACTGGTGCGTATTACCTCTCCTGTATTCCAAACTTTCGAAATCTAACGAATGCGCTAGCCTCCACCGCCGAGCCGCCACCACCAATGCACAATAACAATCGCCGCCCACACCCGATGGAGCACAGCGAACGTTCAAACCACGCGACGCCCTCATTAATATCCCACCGCACACACACCGCCTCGGTACCGACCCGCCCTCAGATAAGCACCCACACCCGCCACCCGTCCGCGCGCAACCCCCCTCTCACTCGTGCACGTCGCATGGCACCAGCCCGCTCCCACCCCGCCCATCCATTCCAACTCGCAAACACGCTCAGAGACGTCAACGCCCGCACGCAACACTCGAGACCCGACCTCAGCCTCGGCATCGATCGACAGCGCAGCGAGTCCGCATTCAGCGGCCGCAGCACGCGCAATGGTGTGCAGAGGACTACTCAGCATTCTACTACCACCGAGGCGGGTTCAGGGAGTGACAGCAGTCGGACTGTCGGGCATGATGGCGAGCTGGTGCCGCGTGGGAATCAGCAGTTGCGGAGCACTGTGGTAGGTTACGCCACGGCTCACCGGGTAGCTCGCAGTCGGGTTCGGGTGACGCGGCAGCATGTCTAGAGGCGCGACCATTGGCAGGACGGAGCTTTCACTGGAGGTTCGATCATTGGCAGGACGGAGATTCACCCAAGGGTGCCACAGGAGTGGAATCACGTGATCACAGGATTGGTCATAGCAGGCAGCAGCCAGCACTTACTTGGGTTGCACACCTTCGAGAGAGTTGCAGTGATGTGGCGGACAATTCGCCGGATGGACCGGCTGGGACTCTTGTAGTCTAGCGTACGTGTCAGCTTCACGGAACACTCATGATTATCACGCTTTTGTGCCGTCCAAGCGACTGGCTATCCACGCTATAGGAGACTGTATAGGTAACTCAATGCCTTCTCCCCTCGTCTATAAACAACACACTCATCGCCTCCCCCGTTCTCCAGTGTGCAACACTCCCCCTCCCCACCATCCCTCAAAACCCCAACAAAGCGCTCGCCCCGGCCTCACTGCTCACATAAACCGTCTCGTGCTTGTCCGTGAACCCATTGAACCGCGTCGCCGAACACTTGGTGTACGCGCCCATATCCTCGAAATACAGCCAGTCGCCCACATCGACCGTCTCAGCAGAGGTCCACTTCTCGGCGATGCAATCGATACCATCGCATGTGGGACCCCAGATCGAGTACTCGATCTGCGGCTTACCCGTGGCGAAGTCCTGCGATCCTTCTTCGGCGGAGCTGTAGCCGGAGTCCATGAGGGACTCGCTGCTGGCGCTGTAGTGTTTGTAGTCGAAGGCATCTGGACGGCGTTTCGTGCGGAGCACTTGAGGGATGGGGTGCTGATGGTCGAACATGATGCTCGAGAAGTTCCCGTAGACGCCGTCGTTGAGGTACAGCATATAGCTCTTCACCCCCGTCTCGCGATCCTCGACCGTGCGGCGCGCGATTACGTTACAGGCGAGGGTGAAAGCGGCGCTGGTGTAGTAGCGGCCGGGCTCGGCGATGATGCGGATGGTGGGGGGCATGTGGAGGTCCAGGGCGGCCGAGAGGACGGCGCCGGTGTCTTCGAAGGTTTCGGAGACGAAGCCGCCGCCGACGTCGAGGGTGTGGGGGTGGAAGCCGAGGTCGATGGCTTGATCGAAGACGGTGCGCGCGTCGCGGACGGCTTGGACGAAGGCGCTGGGGTCTGTGGCGCCGGAGCCGACGTGGAAGGCTACGCCTGCGATGTTGAGGTCTAGCTCTTTGGCTAGGGCGAGGAGTTCCTGGGTGTTGTCCATGCTGGCACCGAATTTCTGGCTCAGCCGACAGAGGCTAGCTGAGTCATCGGTCAAGATACGCAGGTACAGTTCCGCGCCCGGACACAGCTCTTTCACCTTGTACAGCTCGTCCGTATTGTCGAACGTCATCTGCTTGACATTCTGCTTCGCAGTGTACCGCAGGTAGCTCTTCGTCTTGCACGGCTGCGCGTAGATGATGCGGGAAGGCTCCACGCCAGTCTTGAGCACTTGCTCGATCTCCGCCTTGCTCGCGCAATCGAACCCGGCGCCAAGCGCACTCAGCAGACGCAGCACCATCGGATCCGGATTGCACTTGATGGCATAGTGCGGCGTGACGCGAGGCAGGTTCCTCTTCCAGCGCATGTGCTGGCGATACACCTCGCCGATATCCGCTACAAAAAAGGCGTCCTCCTCTCCAGCCTCGCAGTTGTGCGGGTCCACGCCTTCAATGTGCTTCTGCAAGGCCGCGCCAATCATGGCCGGGGTCTTTCTCTCCCCATCTTGAGCATGCTCCGCGCCATCCTCGTAGGCAGCAGCAGGCTTGATGCTGTAATTGGTGGTTACAGCTGCATATTCGTCTGTGATGGTATTGCGGGCCGCGATAGTTGCCATAACCTTTGCAGGTTTCAATGATGTGTTTCTTGTTCTTGTGAGGTGGCCTTAGGGAGGCTTGAAAGGCCCAAGGCCCAAGGACAATTTGCTTTGGGGGCGAGAGCTCGCAGAGTCTTCCCCAGTCAAGGGAAGAACTCCAGAGAAGCTCTTATGCGGCAGCTGAGGGGTGTCGAACTGAGGGGTGGCGGTGTCCGGGGAGAACAAGGCACGTTCAAGTTCGCGTCGTGAAGCCACGAGGCGGAGGGGGGATGTTGTTGAAGTGCGAGCGGTGGATGCGTGCCGGTGCAGTTTGACTGATGGGCGGGTGGGCCGACGAGGCCGTGGTGTTTGGAAGGAGCCTTCGAGCGGACCGAAGGCTTATGTGAGTGTTTAGGTGGTAGCCAGGCGGGCTTCACTAGGTGGGAGTCAGACGAGAGATTGGTGTGGATGGTGTTGTAGGTGAGTGATGATGTGTTGGGGAGGAGAGTGAGCGGGTGTTTTGACAAAGTTTTGGTTGGTGTGTGCCTTTCCGCCAGAAGCCAGGCGAATCACGTAGGCACGGCTGACGGACTTACCGAAAGTGCCTGTGAATGGACAACAAGTCTCTCAATATTGTTGACTGTGCTTGGATCTAAGTCGTGTGTTGACCAAATACGTAGAATGTGGTTTGCGCTGCAAACCATATATTCTCTTCTACCCTGATAATCACTTCCGCGGTGAGGGAATTTCTGTGAACGCACGTGCCCCTGGCGTCATTTTCGCCACAACGCACTTTCGTGACTTCTGCATTCGTCGACGATCGAATAGGCTGAGTGACCAAGTCAGATCGCCATCACTTGTACTAACCTGATGATCACGACAAAGACTTTGGCTACGAGAGGTGAGATACACCGCTCGAGCCACAGATCACACATCCCCTCGTGCGAGTACTGGCTGAGCCGTTCCTCGCCGTCTAATCGATGCCCATCCCCGCCCATGTTCTCAGCAACGCAGGTAGTCCCATAACCGACATCGCACTACCCTACGCGACCTTCGCTCGCTTCACCGGACGCACCTCATCCTCCGGTGGAGTCAGCAGCTTGACGTTCTCCAAGCCCATCTCAGGCTGATGCCCCTCGATCACTTCCTCCTCCGGGATCATCTCACTGTTAGTCCGGCGCACAAACTGCTCCTGCTCGTCCAGGAAAGCTTTGAGCGCCTTCGTGTCAGTCTTCTTTCCGGAGTCGTGGTCCTCGCGTAGGCGCTTGATTTGCGTCTGGATGCGCTGCTCAAGCATCTCTAGCCGATAGCGTCCGAACTCGTAGTAGAGATCCGGGAGCCTGGAGATCCCGCGGACGGTAGAGAGCACGCTGTCGTCTGGCAGAAAGGGCGATCTAGGGCGGAAGGACGTGACCATCGTGATGCGCTCCTGCGCCCCGAGGGCACGGAGGGCTTGGTGAGTGATGTAGCGGCCTTGCATCACAACGGCACAACCCTGCGGCGAGATTGTCAGCGGCTGTAGAAGTACTGAGGTGACAACTTACCATCTGCGGCCCTCTGACCCTCATGACCTCCCCATTCGCCATCTTTAACGCGGTCTCGCCACCCACCATATTGGTGCAGTCGCTGAGCATCGTTACGCACACGAACGGGTACGAATCGCGATGCCAGCCAACAACCGGCTTGTCGTCTTCCCATGGACATCCGGCGATACCTTCATCATCCGCGAAGGACTTTCGTTGAAGTTCGACAGCGGTCTTCTCGTCAAGCGCTTGCTTCTCGCTCTTGACGGAGATGTTCTGCGATCGGAGTGGTGGCAAGGTCAGCAGGTGCTTCAATCTTTGTTCGAGCCCATTGTGGGTGGTATGCTTACGATATGACCAATCTCGAAGTCCATGTTGGGGATGAGGTCCACGCCGGCGATCTTGGAGACGATGGAAAGAGTCTGAGGATTGTGCCAGGCGTCGTAGGTGAAAGGCGCGTATCTATTCTGCCGTCAACCAACAGCGAACTGCGAATCAGTGGCAACATAGGCACGTACTTTGGTGCATACCCCCTGACTTGGAAAGCCGCGATATTGCTCCTGTACGAGCACTTCTCAAGCACCTCATTGCTGAGCACCTCGTCGCGAAAATTCTGGATGCACTCTGGAGTGAACATGCGGAAGGGAGATGAGACAGCGACTGGCGAGACACCGGTGTCCTCGCTGTAGCCGATGTCCCTCATCATGACGATGGACTGGGGCTCCTCGAACGCGAGATGCTGGCGTGGATCGAAGTCGACGTGTTCGAGCTTGCGCTTCGTGGCTTGCCCCTGGATGATGGGCTTGAAGGCCGCTTTGGGCAGGCCTGGTTGAGGCATGACGGCGGCTGTGGCCATGGTTTGGTGCTGAGTGTCGCCGGTGGGCTGAGCTACGCTGGATGCCATTTCACAGTGTGCACGAGCGGGTTGACGCCGCTTGAAAGGTTCAGAGTCGGAGTGTGTCGATGTGTGTTGCGATACACGTGTGTTGAGCTCCAAGTATCAGATTGAGGTCGTTTTCTCTGGTCGAATGTGAAGGGTGCTCAAGGGGAGGTTGAGTGTTTCAGTAACATGTGATTGACGTAGGGTTCTATCCATCCAACGCTTGAGGAAGGAACGTTCCACGGAATGTCAACTGCGTTCATGAGTACCAGTACTATAGACCATCTACAATTTCAATGCGCTGCAACAGGATGTCAACAGTATAAGAGAGTAGGACTCTGAACAGGAGAAAGGTGAGAGTGGTACATGGACTCGTCTCGTTACAAGCAAACGTTCAAGTGAAGTATAATCGCGGCCTCCATCGAAATGGGATGCCATTCTTGGGTCTTGGGAACGAACACCGTGAAGTCCGTCAGAGGCACCGGGCGGCCATGCTGGCAGTCCGCGTTACTGGCATCGAACAGAGCATGGCAAGATGATACGAGACCGTCAGGTGCCTGCATGGACGGCTCGTCGAGCAGTCGCTTAGATGCAGTTGGTTCGGCTTGCAGTCCATCGCAGTACTATCGGCGTTCATTCTCTGATTAGCTTAGCTTATCGGGGCATGCTATCGTTGTCACCTCGTTGGGTGCCGGCTCACTACTCCCATCCTCGATTTACACTCTTTCCTGATTGCCAGCAGACTCTCTGCCCGGACCTAGCTATCGGTGCGTTACGGAAGCAAGCTGGACACCGCTTGATTCTCTTGTGCGTTTTGCGACGAATGAATGGGGTTTGCATGAGAAGGTGTTTCGGATACTCTCGAACACAGCCTTCCCTGTCATGTTCGTGGCCGTGAATCTGCTGGAGAGAACCTCGAGCGACAATGGACTGCACGGTACTGGATCGCAAAGGTGATGCACGTGGAAGGACCCGCTATACCAAGATGGTCAGCGAGCATAGTGCGCGTATGTGGGACGGTACACATTTTTATGGCGGTTGACCTCGCCCACAAGGACCCTTGGAGAGGAACACTGGCCATTCGTGCACATGGCTTTGCGATCGGCTGCCCGAGTTGCTGATGAAGTTGGAGACTTATCTCAGCGGCATGCCGTCTGATGGTGGATTCGTTGCCCGCTTTGGGATATTCGGCGCGTTGCGACATCCTCGCGGACGCTTCGACACGATCTGCGCCAGTCTGAGTACCTGCGGGTCATACTGAACAGCTCTGGGGGCCTTCCGTGGCCACCGATGGTGAATGGTTGCGGAGGCATGTCCCAAGCTGCTTCCACTGCTGGTGAGTGGGCAGGTCTTGATGTACGATCGCCGGCGTTCACGGATGTCCGTTACGCGATGTTCGAACTCCATATCGTAGCGGTTGGCCTTTCAAAGTAGTATTCGGTACGAAAGTGGTGAATGGATGAACGCGAGATGTGGCAATCGTTCGTGGTGTCTTGGAGATGGCGGAGTCAAGAAATGGTCTTGGGTGTCCGCCGAGACGTGTCAACAGAATCGAATGCGCTAGGAGAAGGCGGGATGCACGTGACTCACGCAAGACCTCGTGTCTTCCACCCCCGAAGAGTGGCGTAACGGTATACCAATCACATATATCCCGCTCTCACGAAGACAAACTGATGTCAGGTTCGGAGGGTGCTGAAAAGCCGACAGAATGGCAAAAGGGCGGAGATCGATTTGCTGGGTAAGACATTGAACCCTTCCACCCCGTCCGATTGCTTCCATGCTCACCGACCGTGCAGCAAGCGGAATAGCGAGTACTTTGACCCTTGTCAGGAGGCGGCCGACAAGAGCCTGCGATGCTTGAGACGCAATGGCGGGGATCGTTCGTTGTGTGTCGACTTCTTTCAGTCGTATAAGGACTGCAAGCAGAGATGGGTAAGTACCTAGACCGTACCACTCGCACGAGATCCACTGCTGACAGGAGCCGCAGCAAGAGGAGATGAGTGCGGCGAAGAAGGGTGATAGTAAGGGCTGGTTTGGTTGATCGACACTTTGATGTGATGCTCTCGCATGACCGTCCATGCAAGTCTCAGAGACTTCCTCGTGGCGAAAACGACACCACATTGGTGAACTATCACTGCCTCCGGAAAGCAAGCCGGAGAATTTGACTGGCTCGGCTTTCATATCCAGGCAGGTCTCATGGCAGCGCGATCCCCGGATCTTCTATCTCACCACGAGGCAGTGTGCAAATGGGGTCGAAGATGGTATGAGAGGCGGATCTTTTGATCCTCATAGCAATCCCAGGGTTCGAGCTGGTTCCATGACCAGATCGAGCAATCTGCTCGACAATGACACGCCTTTGTATCAGGGAGCCACATGTACGTCGCGGTCCGAGAGTGTTAGCGTCTATGCTGCGTGTACCAATTACTAAAAGTCACATTCCACTCTAATATCAATCACCCAGCAGCCGCAGTGACGCATCTCATTCAACGAACGACAACGTCCGCTGTATCCCACGCGCAGATTCACCGCAACGTACACGGCGTGCCATCATAATCTTCATTGTTTGCTTTCCACGCCCACATATGGTATGTCGCTGCTCAAACTCGCGTGCCTTCACACGACTCGCGCCCCGAAATGCGTTATCGCTTTCTCACGCTCTCTGGCGCGGTCCGGAAGGTTGCACCGGTGAAACCGGCTTCGGCCTCGAAGAATTCGATCTCTTCATAGCACCCGATCGTCGAAGACTGTCATGAAGAAGGGCGAAAGACGTTGTTCCGAAATCCCCGGCAATCTCGATGGTAAGGACTCGGCCTTCCTCTCTCGACATTGGCCGCTCAGATCTCGACACCGGCCCAATCTCATGCGGCTCCAGCCAGCACAAGCGGCGTGAGCAAGCGGCGAACGGGCACTTGGTATGCGCACTGCAGACCCAGGCTTTGATGCAATTCTCGTGGAACACGTGGCCGCAGTCCAGCTGCATGGGCTTCTTAGCGTTCGAAGCCTCGTTGTTGGGCGTGTCGCATAGCAAGCATTTGCCACTCGGGTAGCGGACTGGGATGAGCTGACTCGAGATGAAGTAGGTGTATGACCCGAATTCGCCAGTGGCAGGAGGAGCGAAGGCCATTGCTGGACGATACGTAGTCTGTCCAGGAGAATCTGTTGCGAAGGTGATTTGGCTTGAGGTCGACAACACTGTTTCCCGACCGGATAAAAGCGATCGCCCTTGTGCGACGGAGATACGACCTCGGGCACTCACCTCGGTGAGGTTCTGGCCTTTTCAATGATTACTTTTGCTCGGTCGATGCCTTCCTGGAGGGATGGAAGCAAATCGGCGGCCGCGCAGACTTTGACCTCTTCACGAGGTGTCGCATGGGCACACCGTCACACGGCAATAACCTTGTGGCACTTCAATCGAGGCGCAGCCATCTCGCTGTGCGGTCAGTGCTCCGTCGCCAGAGGCGTGGAGGACGTCTCTGCGAAAAGGTGAAGGCAATCGATCAACTCTGCATGGGCAAAGACTTGGTCAGACATGTTGTTTTAGGCGATAAAGTGACACGCAGGCCTTCACATTACTTAGGACTAGGACCTGACGGCGGATCCCGTTGCCCCATTACACGGTGAAAATGGTTCCGCACTGGTCACCCATCTTCAGCAGTCGTCAAATCCGGCTTGTATCAGGTATGGTTGAACTCGGCCCCGCGTAGAGATAGACGAGCGAGCGTGTAATCGACACCGTTCTACTTGCCAAGAGCGTGTCATCCGCACTGCATTTCGGCTTGGGCAGACACGGCCTAGTCAGGAGTGCATCTTGAGGAGTGCGTAGCGGAGGACAGGGAGGCGTCGACATGCCATCTTCATCTTGAGGGACGACTGAACATCGCATCGTGGCCTGGATGAGAACGAAGAACGTCGTCGTCTTCTCTTCGTCATTCTGCAAAGACTCTTTGATCGGCGCGTAGCAGAGCGAAAAGCTGCCAGAGCACGCTTCCTCTGTGGACACAACGGTGCATCTCGCCAGCTCCATAGACTGGATGCGTGTTGCATGAGTACTGGCTGCACGAACGATGTTGACATAATAGGACCCTGTGGCGTTCGACCGTTCGAGCACGAGCACGAGCCACTTCCCGAACCCCTTGCGTTCAGGTTCCGCCCGAGCGATGAGATCACTTCCGCGTCTCAGACACAACACTCTGCGCAACCAGTTTGTTCTCGCCATTGCGCCGACCCTCGAGAGATATCTAACACATTCTTAATACACTGTACAGCCCTCCATCGGACACCCTCCCTCCTTTCCCACTTATTTCCGCTGCGGCGGTGGCGGTGCGGTTCCGCTTGGCGCAACACGTCCCTTGTCCCTCCTTAGAACTTCCCATCCTGCCGGTAAAACTGCAGCACGACCATGACCTCCGCCATATCCAAACGACAGCAAGCGCGCAACGAGCGCACCCTCCAAGATCTTCTCAAAAACGTCCCGGGCAACGATCGCTGCGCCGACTGCGCCGCGAAGAACCCGGGTTGGGCGTCATGGAATCTGGGTGTTTTCCTGTGTATGCGCTGCGGCGGGCTACATCGCAAATTAGGTACGCATGTCTCCAAAGTGAAAAGCTTGAGTATGGATAGTTGGAGCGCGGAGCAAGTGGAGAATATGAAGCAGGTGGGCAATGTTGAGGGCAACAAGCGGTGGAATCCAAAGGGGGTGCGTCCGGATCTCCCTGTGGACGCCGATGAGGTGGACTCCGCAATCGAGAGGTTCATAAGGCAAAAGTACGAGCAGAGGGGTTTTGCGGCTGGTGGTGCGGCGCCCTCGGCCGCGGTGATGAGGCAGAACACTACAGGTAGCACAGGCACCGGATCATGGAACGAGGAACCGCCTCCCTTGCCGCCTAAGCCGGGTAAGAAGTTTGGTTTCAGCTTGCGATCGGCGAGCTCGGTGTTGCCTCGCGGGAACAAGCATGACCGGAACTTCACGCCTCCGATGTCTCCAGCATTCGGCGGCAGCGGACAATTCGGGTCCAATGACCCGCCGAGTCCTGCTCGCGAGATCAGGCCAAGTAACAAGCCGAGTCAGATGTTCGGTATGAAGATTACAGGCGTAGGCAATAATTTTGACGCCAAGCTTGCTACATTGAGAGACATGGGCTTCAGCGACCACAGACGAAACTCCGACATACTGAAGAGCTCGAACGGCAGCTTAGACCAAGCGATCGAAGCATTGGTCCGTCTTGGCGAACCGTCCGGCAAACCATCAGCAGAGCAGACGCCTGGCCCGAGGACTCTAACACCCGTCAGCATGGCCAGCCAAGGTATGAACGGCATCAGCATCGAAAAGACGCGGCAAGCAGATATGAAGCCGAGCAACAATCCCTGGGAACTAGTGGAAAGCAGTACGCCTCAACGAGCGGCTACGCAACCTCTTCCAGAGCCACCACGGTCGCAGTCCGCCCAGCCTGCCGTGATGAACAACTGGAATCCATTTATGAGCCAGCAAGCGCCGCCTCAGCAGCAGGCGTTGGTGGAAAACTTCCAGAATCTGCAGGTATCGCAGACGGGACCATCCGCTACGCAACAGTACAATCAGCCACAGGCTTTTGGCGGTGTGCAAGTGCAGTACCCGCCGAACACGTTTCAGCAGTCGACGAACCCGTGGGATACGCTCAACATGCCGCAACAGCAACAACAACAGGCGGCGGTCGATCCGCAGTACGGGCAGCAGTATCAGCAGCCTCAAATGCATCAACAGCAAGTTCCAGTAGCACAGCCGGAGCAGGCCAGCAACCCGTTCTTACGGCGAGCAGCATCGCAGACATTCGCGCCCAGTAATCCTTGGGTACAGCAGGTGGCGCTTGTGCAGCAAGCGAGCAACCCATGGGGTCAGCCTGCTCAACAGCAGCAGCAACAGCAGCAGGCGCCGCAGGTGCAGCAAGGCATTAACCCATTCGGCATACCGTACTCGCAGCAGCCGCAGCAACATAACGTTTCCCAGCAGCAACCTGTGCAATCGCCGGCGCCGATCTTTGGGCAGGCAGAGTACTTTGCTCAACAGCAGCAGCAAGCTCAACAGCCACAGCAGCCGCAGCAGCCACAACAACAGCCGCAGTGGCAAACGCAGCCGCAACAAGCCAACCCGTACCAGCAGCAACAGCAGCAACAGCAGCTCATGCCTCAGCAGACTGGTATGTCGATGCCTCAGCAACAGCAGTACCAACAGCCACAGCCGCAGCCTCAAGAGCAGCAACCTTGGATGTACCGCGAAGTCAACCCACAGCCACAAGCGCAAGCGCAAGCGCGGCTGGACAAGTCTTCTATCTTAGGCTTGTATGGTATGGCACCACAGCAGCAACAGCAGCAGCGAGGTCTGCAGCCCGTGCTTGAAGACGGCGGTGCGCAGCAGCAGGTGTTCCAGCAGGGCCAGCAGCAAGCACAGCAGACGTCTTATCCGCAGCAATATCAGCAGCAGCAGCAACCACAGAATCCGAACACGAATCAATTTGGCAACGTACCGCAGGGCGTGCGACACGCGAGCAACGAGAGCGCGGCTTTTGTGGGGTTTGCGGGAGAAGGGAGGCATAGTCCAGATGCGTTTGCTGGGTTGAGCGCTAGGTACGTGTGATGAGATGAAATGAGATCAGATGAGGCAGGTCGAAGCCAGCTTCACGATCTCTTCTGCGGGTGATGCGGGTCGGCTATGAGTGAGGAGGGATGTGTCGATATGTGTCTGCATCGCGAGGGCGTTCTTTGGGGGGAAAGGAGATTGTGTTTGGACCGCATTTGCCCGCGCGCGTTGCATCGCTTGCGCTGTTCATGTACAAAAGTTTGGATGTGAAATGGAGACTTTAACCACTAGACCGGCTTTCTAGCCGTGTTTGCCTGTTCCTCCGACACCTTCCTATGATCTCGCCAGCCTTGGCTGGTTGACTTCTGTTCTCAGCAAGAGTTGCTGCCCACATGCGCCATCTCGGTACGCTCCTGCTAGACGGAGGAGACGCTACCCGCGCAAATGACACCCAAGGTACGGCGAGTAGAGAGCAAGGGACACGGACTCGGGCAGCTGGCGACGTCTCCTTCGAGTGTGCGATCACACGGTCCACGACTTTGACCTCACTGACTTGTGGCGTAAGGACACATACACATCCCGGCCTTCTGCGCTCGCCTCCCTTTGGACCCGCGGGCGACTGGGATTCCTTTCTACGCCGAGCAGCCGGGTTTCAAGTACGGACACGATACACGAGCACATTCGAGCTCGAAGTCAAGGTATGAATCTACCGCTAACGACAGCCTACGATCCGATACGACATACTCTTATGCATCAAGCTCACGGCGACTGCAGACTTACACAATGGGAGCCTTGGTGTTGAGGCGACTACAGCGTGTGCCGCAACCACCATTTCGCGCAGTCTCCGTCTGGCACCGAGACGAACAATGAAGCGGACCTACAGCGCAATATACAGGACAATGCACTTCACGTCAGCATATACTCCAATCAAACAATGGAACTAAGATTATACACACGAAGCTCTTTGTCTATCACACGGGCACAATCAGTCTACCACCTCAGCCGCACTTCGAGCATGCGATTCAGCAGACTTTCATAGATCCATAGCACAGGCAGGTCCTTTGCGCAAGTCAGCACACATCCAGACCGAGTATCTTCGCCGAAATAAACATATGTTGATCACCTGTTGCTAACATGGCCGAACGACAGACGCGTACCTCTCCATGCCCAAGCCGCTTCGGCCCCGGCAGACTGCGGACCAACGTCGACATAGACCAGCATCCAACCCTAGGGTGCATGAAAAACATAGTCGGAACCTTCGATTTCCAACGACCCGGCGAACCCTGGCAGAGAGTAGGCACCATCACAGCCTTCATCGTCGACAAACGCACCCCGGGCGTCCTCGACCAAAACCTCAGAGTAAGAAAGCAATGGATCCAAGAACTGCTGGCCTGGAAACGAACGGACCCTATCGTGTACCCGGTCGAACACGCCGTGAGCCAAGCCCTCAGCGTCTTCTACAACGCCGCCGGCGCCCGTCGACCGCGCTACTGGCCCATCGACCGCGAACTCCACACCCGCCGGATCGTCTTCGTCGACAGTTTCGTCATGCACGCCCACTACCGCGGCGGCGGCACGGGCTCGGTCGCTTTCGGCGATTTCCACCGAGTGCTCCACATGTACAGGGGCGGCCCTAATACGAATATCGGGGCCCTGAAGTTGCTGCAAGCGGATATTATAGATCTACGGCATCTTGCTGTGGGCCAGACGGAGGGCGATTATCAGAAGGGTCTGATTCGGTTTTATAATCGGCATCGTTATACGGTTTGTCATCGCGATTGGCCGGACGCTCCTCAAGGGTATACGTTCACGCTTATGCGCCGAAGACGACCGCTTGGTCTGTAGTGATCTGTTGCGAACGAACGCGGAAGGTCGTAAGTACGACATTCTTTTGCATCCGTTCCGATACTTTATATTTCACTTGCATTTCCTGACGCTTGTCCAATCTCTCTACTCTCTCTGCATCAGTGTGAAGTGGCTCCCAGCAGGAACTTCCAATGGGCGGGCATTGACCAGCTCTTTGTTCAAGTAACAAAGGGCGAGTCTCCGGCCTTTCAGATGCCTACAATGCCTATTGTTAGAATTACAAGGGAGGAGTACATGCTGGTCTCATACGCAACCATTCCACTCGACAATCGTTCCCTTCCAAGCCTTCCGCAAGAACCAAACGCCTGCAGAACCCAAACATACAATCAGAACTAAGCACCTCCAAACGTCCATAACAACCATGCAGCTCCCCACTCGCGCCGACTTCCTCTCCACCGCCCTGGTCCCAACGACCGTCCCCGCCGACTTCGAATGCAGCATCGGCCTAGAGCACCCCACCGACCCCGTCAAGCTCCCCTGCGGCCACGTCTTCGACCGCCAGCAAATCACCACCCACCTCCTCCAACCCCGCAGCAACCGCTGCCCCCTCGACCGCTCCATCCTCTTCTCCCTCCCCGCAGCCGAAGCCCCGCTAATCCCCGACAGAACCCGCCAAGCCCTCGTCACCCGCGCCATCCGCGCCGCGGGCCTCGCTTTCGACCAACCCGCCACCTACGACTCGTTCGGTTTCACGCTCACAGCCGCGGGGATGGCTCACGCAGTCCCGAGCGCGCAGCAGTACCTCCTCAGCCTCACGGACGCGCCCAACGAAGTCCCCTCCGGACCCGCCCTTCTCCGCGCCGATTACCTCGCCCCCCGCGTCGTGGCCATGGGCAACATCATCCCCGCTCTCGCGGCCGTCAACGGACGTCCGTACACGGCGGCCCAGTGGGCTACGTGGCGCTCGATGATCACCCAGCTGCCGGGCGTTTTCGCGCGGCGGAACGGACAGGTGATGGATGCCGGGGTGCTGCTGATGGTGCTCTGCGGGTACCTAAACCCGCTGGGGTCGAGTGCGGAGGTCGAGGCGTTCTTCGGTGACGGGGAGACGCCGTTGACGATTGATATGGGTTGTTTGCTGTTGTTTGTCGGGTGGTCGAGCGTGGCGTGTTGGGGTGAGGGGGCGAGGCGGCGGAGGGAGAGGCGGCAGGCAAGGGGTGCGAAGGGGTTGGCGGGTCGGCGGTGTGAGGTGATGTAGAAATGGGAAGCCAGGAAGTGAAGTCAAAGTAAGCTTGTCTTTAGCGAGTGTCTACATCGCCTTCCCATCTCAGATCAGTCAACAAGACTCCCCCATCCACCGATCGCAGTCGCCGTCTGCCAAACCAAACGTATGTCAGCGCGGAGATCGATCCATGAGGATCTTCGAAGCGTGCACATCCATGCTGTCGGATGCATAATACGCGTCTAGACCGCCAGACGCGTGTTGCTGCCTTGAAATTGCACAGGGGGGTGAGAGCTTGGCATGCCTCGTTCAACATGGCGAGCCTCGTCCGTTTCGGCGAAGCGAACGTGCTAATAGTACATAGCCCCACGGCTGATCGTCAATCTTCACTCATCCCATAGCAAAAAGCGAACGTACTGCGTCGTCTTCCACACCCTTCAAACTCCCTGCCATTACTAGCACACGCCTACGCCAAGTAAACGTCCAGACGTCCCAGTCTGCTGGAGCCCACGTATATGCTGTCCCTCTCTCACCTAACCATATCCCATCCCGGCCGTTACTCCCCACCATCCACATCATGTCCATCGTAATCATCATAGCTCTTGCACAAGCCAGCCTAGTCCATATAAAAATCCCCCTTCAAAATCCGCTCCTGGAAGTGATCCGGCCTCTGCGGCTCCTTGGGCATCTCGCGGATCGGCGCTTCCAAAGCCGCTACGCTCACAGCCCTGGCATGCGCCGTCCTCGGCGGCGACGGCAGCGCCAGATCCGCCTGCCCCGCGATCGAAGTCCGCTGCGCGCGATTGCGCATATTCTCGTTCCAGAAGTCGGCGGAGCCTATGCGCGGCGCAGAATAAGTCAGCAGGTGGGAGGTATGAGGCAGCGACAGCGTGTGACGGTGGCGGGGGAGCTGTTGTTGCAGCGAAGACAAACCTCGACCCTTGGCGTCTCGGGAAGAGATCGTCCCGTTCGGTGTTTTGGATTTGGTGGTGCTGGTGCTGGTGGAAACAGCAGGTGGTGAATTAGTACCGTTCTGCCCGGTGCCTCCTCCTCCGCTCTGACCGCCGCTGGACGAGTTCCTCACGTCCCTGAGTGCTCGCGCGCCGAAGCTCATGCGTCGGGCGAAGGGTGTGACGGGGGTGGTGGTGGGGTCACGGGGCATGGGTTCGTCTTCGATGGCTGACTCGTCGATGGAGCCACTGTTGGCGGAGCTGATGCTATCATGGCGGCCGCGGTGGCTGTTGAAGCGAGAGCCGGCGCCTTCCGGTGAACCCGAGAGCCCGAGGGTGGTCAGGGACATACGTCTCCGCTGGGCTTGAGCTGCTGCCTGCGAGATCGGCCCGGTGTATGGCTGGTTTGGGGGAGAGTTGTTGGCGGCGTCCACTGCCTGACGCGGCCGGCTGGTGCCAAACAAGTCGGCAAAGGTCTGTCCTGCGAAGCTCGAGCGGCGGTCTCGTGGGGAAGGTGGTGTTCCGGTGGGTCCGTCGGCCATTGTGATCGGTATTGGCGGTGTGTGGTGAGGTGGAACGGGTAGAGGTGGAATGGTACGAGTGGGGCTGACGTGGTGTTGTTCTATATGCGACGGGGCTCAAGGCCGGGAGCAGTCGCGTGATGTGTCCCAGTACCTGGCTGGTCGTCGTACCGTAGCAGCTGGAGCTCGTACAGGGGGTGGAGCTCGATTATGTGAGCGGTCGGGGGTACCTTCCTGGTGATGGATCCACTGTCAAGGTCACGTCACGGGGCGACGTGCTGATGTTTAGGCGGCAGGGAAGGTAGTGGTCTGGCTTGCCGTGGATGGTCGGGGAGAGAGGTACGTAAAGCAGGTCGAGTCTCTGGTCAAGTCGTGTTGTGAGCGGGTGTCAAGGAAAGGGGAAAGAGAGGAGGAAAAGGTTGTTGTATTCGGTTGACACGCTGAGCACGTAAATCGGTCCTTTGTCCGGCCTAGTCGGGATGCACCCCACAATCTCAAAGCGCGGGGAAACAGACCCGCTTCGATCAGCCAATCGCATCTCATCGGATCGCAGCTTCTCAGGCTTCATCGATGTTCCAGCCCGCATCAACAATAACGGCTCGTCTTTGTGCTTCGACAGTCACGAGGTCACCAGGCTTGATCACAACCATGCTCACGTGTTGTCTCGAGTCTGTAGACATAGCCACAGTAGTAGCCGCTGTATCGCGGCTCACCTCAGCAGCCAGGCACATGCATGTACCACACGGAGACCACAGAGATGCCCGGCCTTCCCTCCGTACATGTAGCCACCCTTCGACAGCACCAACGGTGGTCGATGACCTCCACCTCTCTCCGCGTTGCCAGAAACCACATCCCAGTCACGGCCGCCGATATAGCACCACTCGCCCAAGTCAGGCCACGGAGACAGTACATCCTCACGCCGCGAACCCCCCACTGTTAGCCTGCCTAGGCTCCCCCGCTGCCTCAAAAGTCCCATTACCCAAACGCCGTATCTAGAACCACAAGTATCAACATTAGCAAGCGTCTCCCCATCACCAGAAAGCCCTTCTGCCACCGCGAAAAACTCACCGACTGCGCAGACGACAACCCCAAATCCGTAATCCACGAAACATTATGCCCCCTCTCCCGCATAAACGCCACCGTCCCATTATCATACGCCCACTCAAACAGCACCTGATTCGGCACCAACTGATCGTGAAACCGGGGTGCAGCCAACGCCTCGGGAGCCGTCATGTTCTGGTCTAGAACGTGCCAGAGGTTCTGGAGTGTGGCGGTGATGATGCGCGAGCCGCCCGCGGCCGCGACGGCGAAGTACAGGGTTCCGTTGGCGTGCTCGACGATGGTGGGCGTGATGGAGGAGAGGGGCCGTTTGCCGGGGACGATGTAGTTGGAGGGCGAGGGGATGTAGCCGAAGGCGTTGGAGGCGCCGGGGATGCTGAAGTCGTTCATCCTGGGAGTACAGGTGAGCTTCTGTCACACTGGAGTGTGTTGATATGGTCTGACTTACTCGTTGTTCAAGATGACGCCCGTCTCGGGCACCACGATCTGGGAGCCGAACAGCAGGTTCACCGTCGTGGTCAGCGAGATGGCCATCCCCGTCACGTCCGTAGTCACCACGGCAGACGTCCCCGGCGTCTCCAGCGACTCGAAACCGGACGGATCGTACGCGGACACATTGAGCGTGTGCAGCGGGCTGATCTTCGCGCGGACCGCAGCAGCCGTCGTCTCGCTCAGCATATCCGCCTGGTACGCCGTCATCCCCTCCACGAAGAACGGATCACCAAGCTCAGTCCTCTGACCGTAAGCGAACCGTATTGCTTCGTCGAATAGATGCGTGCTGAGGTGCAGCGTAGCAGCCTCGCCAATCGTCGGGTACCCCTCGATAATCTTCATCACAGACGCCAACACCGTCCCCGAAGACGGCGCACTGCCGCTCGTGATCTTGTAGTCCCGGTAGTTGATCGCAGACGGCGGCCTGATGGCGACGGTGTAGTTCTTCAGGTCCTCCAACGTCATGATCCCGCCCTTGGACTGGACGGTGTTGATGAAGGTCTCGGCCAGAGGTCCCGAGTAGAACGCTTCCACGCCGCGCTTCGCGATCGTCTCAAGAGTGTCGGCGTAGCGTTTCCGGGTGATGACGTCGCCGAGACCCAAAAGAGTGCCGTTGGGTGCAAAATCGATGGCCCAGGTCGGATTGCTGACGAGGAAGTTGTCAATACCAGCCACTGCGTTTGCCTCGTATCGTACGAGATCAGCCGTTACTGGGAAGCCGTTGCGAGCGACTTGTACAGCTGGCATGACGAGGTCTTCCCAGGGCAGCGAGCCGTAGTTGTCGTGCAGGTATGCCAGTCCCCGTAGCTCTCCGGGCACACCGGATGCTAAGCCCGTGTGGATTGATGCGTTGACGTTGTTCTTGTACATGTTCTCGGTCGCTGCGGCGGGCGCACATTCTCGCTATAGTCCAGTTGTGGTACCATCAGTAAATCATAAGGTAGCCTTGATCAGACGGCGCTTGACTGACGAAATCGATGAACTCGTAGCTCCCGTTGCTGTGACGGGCGAGCATGAATCCTCCACCTCCGATGCCTGAGTGGTACATCCCGATCACTGTTCGGACGTCAGACCAGCACTCTCGCAGTTCGTCGTCGATCAAAAAGCGACAAAGCAAGGCAGAACAACCAACAAGACGGCCTTGTTAAGCACCGTCTCCTCCGATCTTGTTCAACATGCCCTTGATCGTATGAAAGACGATGGAAGATCAGACGTACTGTAGCATCATCAGCTTGCGTCCTTTCAACCGATAGACTCCATCCGAGTCAAGGCACCATACCCTCCCACGCAAAGCGTCGTAGCCACCATAGCATCCGCCGCATTCCCCCCAGCCTGCAGCGCCGCCGTCCCAATCTCCGAACAAACCGTCGACTCCGAAGCCACGGCGCCCAATTTGTTATGTCCCGGGTCCAGCAGCGTACTGGGGATGCTGCAATTCGGCGAGAGCCATGCCGGAGCGGCGAGGGTCTGCGTCGTCAGTAGAAGGGAGGGGATAATATAGCTGGTTGCTCCCATGATGAAGAGATGTTGAATGATGAGAGGGAGGAGGAGGGGGAGGGACATGCGGTGTGGATGGAGACTTTGTATTGAGAGCAGGTGGAGGCGATGGGGAGGTGTACTGTTGTAGTCTGGTACCTACTACTTGTGAGTATCACAGAAACAATGGACGACCCCGCTTCTTGTCGAGAGTCACGACTGGGCGGCGTTGAGGAGGCCTCCAAACATCATCTTGCTGCGGGCTGAGGAGATAGTAAAGCCGATAAGGTCGAGCTGCAGTGGCGCTGGACGCTGAGTAATCCTGAGACCTCGGTCACTTCCGTCGTCCATACTTCAACATACATTACTTGGCCATCCGCACTGCGAACGTTCCACGAGTCGATCTCAAGGGCGCCTTTAGGAGCGAATGTGAGCTGGCAGGCAGGGCTTTCGTTTGAAAATACAGTAGTCCTATCTTACTTCGAGTAATTTCACTCATGAGCATTACCACCCTCATCCTCATCTCGTCCGAGGATTATGGACCGCATACTCCGGCCGCCGACTCTGCGTCCCCAAGTCCAGCTCGCTCTTCCTGAACCCCGCCCTCTCCATCATAGCACTGAACGTCGTATCCCTCTTCTCCGGTTCCCTCACAATCCTCAATCCACCGTCGCTGCTAAGCAGTACGTCTTTCACCGGCCCGTTACCGCCCGCATAGTACCGGCTAGGCGTGTACGGTGTCCCGAGCGATGTGTTGTTACCGCCGTTAATATTAGCATTATGTGCCCGCAGCCTGGTAGGCGTGAATATCTCCGTCGGGTACCGGCTCGAGCTGGCGTACTGCGCCGGCACAGGTTGCGGCATCGCCACCTGTGGGGTGTCCGTTGTCTGCCAGGATGTGGCGGAGTTGTGAGGCTGGTACACGGTCGATTCGAGTGTCGCCGGAGCCTCTGACCTTGGCTGTGGGCGCTGGTCCGGTGTATACGGCTCATTGCTCGGCATCAGGACCTTTATTGTTTCCTGGCTACCGCTCCGGCTACCATCCGGTCGTGTCCGCCAGTTGCTGCTGCGTGATGTATCGGTCATTTGTCGCCGCAGCGAGTGCATGCTCTTCTGCTTTTTGAGCGCGCGTACCGGGCTGACGGCGAAAGACAGCGTGCCACGCTTGAGATGTGCCGGAAGCGGTGGCTGAGTGGATGCGGGACTTGCTGGCGTCTGGGTCATGAACGGCGAGCGGCTGAAGAGAGCCTTCACAGCCTTGGGGGTTCGAGCGGGCGTTCGTGGTGCGGTTCCCGAAGCCTGTACCTCAACGCTGTATCCCATGTTAACACCCGTGCCGTCTGGGAAGCGTGGAGGCGTAGTCCGAAGGAAATCAGTCCGGCCACCTGCGTCTGGGTGTGCTATTGGTTCCGATATGGACCTGCCGTGCAAAGTCGGTCGGCGACTGATGGTGGTGAGGTCGGTGAGTGTGTCTCGCGGACTCTGCTTCTCGTTCGTATAAGACGCTCTGGAACGCGCTCTCCGCGCTAGTATCCAGAAGAGGAGTCCTGCCAGGATCGCGCCAAGAAATATCCCAGTGATCAACCCGATCGCCAGTGATGAGCCCGAGAACTTCGAATGCGACCCGGATCCCATTCCAGCGGCGAGTGCGGCAGCATCTGTGGCAGTGGGCGAGCTGCTGCTGCTAGGCGATGTCGTAGCTGGTACCGTGGCACCAGATGTAGTTGAGGAGACCACAGAGCTGGCGGGTGTCCCGACAATAGCCGCTGCAGGTACTGGCGCTGACGCTGCAGCGCATTGCCCACCTTGGCATGAGTAGCCCATAGGACAGCATCCGCCGGCACAAGTGTCAAGCTGAACGGTAGGCTCAGAATATAAAGAGCTGCCTTGGTAAAGAGTCGCATTCTGGAGATCGCGAGTGCAGCTGACTGGTTGCACCACCCTACAATCCTGGCCTGCAGGACAGCAGAGCACCGATTTGACTGACGCCGAGCTGTCGAGCGAAAGGCACTGGGTCGATGGTGGACAGGTGAAGGCGGCGGGAAATAGGGGCCCGCATGCAGTCTGAGGGTCATTGTTCGCTCGAGCTGCGAGGCCGGCCGCCGTTGCGATGTTCTTGTCGGTCGGATCGAATTGTTCCAGCATCCAGACGACGCGCGCTGAAGTCGAACAAGCGAAGAGAGCCATTGCCAGGACGGAAGAAGGCCGCATCTTGCGAGACGTATTACTGTGAATTAGGCGAAGTAGACGCACCTGCGACCAGCGCAAAGCGATCGCCTCAAGTTATTGACGAAGGAAATGAGGTCGCTTGAAGGTCAAAGATGTAAACGGAAAGGAACCACGAAGGGAAAGTAGGAGACGCAAGGCAATGATGATCGAAGAGACACCAAGACAGTCTTACCGCGTGATGGTCGTGTGCGAGAGTGTCGAGCGCTTTTGTCGCGTCGCAGGCTCATATGTGTGCTTTGAAGGCCACCATTATCTCACCTATGCCGTCGACAATAGATCTCAGTCAGGTCGCTTGTGGACGAGAACAGTGTGAAGGTGGATGGGTGTGAAACACATTCGCGCCGCGTCGCAGGTGAGGTGGTGTTGCAGAAATCGTTGGTCGAGATCGTTGGACGCTAGGCACAACTTCGGCGAAATGCGGCTGCTCCCCCTTCAGGTACTGCGGGAGACTTTGAGAGCAGTGTGGACTGCGAGATACACGATCGACCAAGCTACCGCCATGATCACGAGACGCCTGGTGAGGCCTTCGAGCGCCTTTTCACCATCGACATGGGTGTGTCCATCATGCGTGCGTACTATCCTCCTAACGAAAGTGCCTAGCGCCAACTGATTCATCTGCAGACCCGAGCCTCCTTCATCGCCCCGAAAAGACGGCAACAGCAGGAGCAGCGTCGCTATGAGCACCGAATACCCCCTCTCGAATTCGACGCGACATTCGCAAAATCAGGCGTCCCCGGGTTCATCAGCCAGCATGGCTTCCGCATCGCGTGGACCGACTATCAGGGTCTCATGGTGGACAAGCTCAACGAACTCACCGCGGGCGAGCCCTATGAGCACTCCCTCATGAAAGACATCGCCCTCCAGTTCGCACGAGACCCCATGTCGGCCTCGCTCTTCAACCATGCCAGCATGGCGCACAACAACCACCACTTCTTCTCCACCCTGAGCACCTATCCTACCCCCCTAGACAAAGAACCAACACTACGCCAGAGCCTTATCAACACATTCGGAAGCATCGAGACACTGCAGACGACGATGATCGATACTGCGACCGCCATGTTTGGTCCAGGCTTCGTCTGGCTCATCTGGGCTCGCGATCTGGACGCTCCGGCCGGCGGTATTCGAAGAGGCGCCTGGCGTATCCTCACGACTTACCTTGCCGGAACACCGTACGTCGAAGCTGGATACCGCCAGCAAGGCATCGACGCCAACGTCCAGAACGCGACCAGCTATCAAGCGTACAAGAATTCTCAGCCGGTCAACACACTCGGTGCGTTTGGGAGTCACAGCAAGTTGGGGAGAGAGCAGGCCAAGTTGCCTCCTGGAGGTACGAACGTGCAGCCCGTGTTGTGTGTGAATACATGGGAGCACGTGTGGCTGAGAGACTATGGGATCAATGGAAAGAGGAAGTACTTGACGGAGTGGTGGGATGTGATTGATTGGGGCGCGGTAGAGCAGCTCGCACCGAAGGAGTCGAAGGGGACTGTGGACTTCATGAGGTTCTAAGACGTTGTCAGGGTGCGACAAGGATCGCGTTCGACGATCACGAGGAATTGCTGGCTCGCGACGACAATGCCGACGAGAGTGCGTGCGAATATACATATGAATGCGTGCCGTTGACGCAGGACCTCTATGTTACAGTGTTGGTGAGGAAGGGGCGTGGACTCATCTCCGGCAGCCGCTCCGGTGAGAAGGCTTAGCAACGGCCTCGACGAGTCGATGTAATGCTGCCTGTAGCGTACCGATACCATGTAGTGAGAGGGTGCGATTGTACAACATTGTCCTGTGGACCCTTGGCGACAGTGCTTCCACAGTTACTAGCGCGCACTTCTTCCATGGCCGCGATTTAGGCCACGGCCCCAATAAATCCACTTTTTCTATCCACCCACACAAGGCACACTCTCATCATCTATCGTCATCCGTAGCTTCCTATCTCATGAACGGACTTCACCTCCATCGTCCTGTTGCTCTTGCATCGTTTAGATACCCAGAACATGTATATGTAAGCTGCCTCCACACGATGGCTTGGGCCAGAACATGGCCTCCAAGCCAATCAAAGCCATGGCGCTCGGCCAGGCTCCATGTCAGCTCGCCAAAGTCAAGCAGCGGTCCCGAGGTCTTTCTACAGCATCGCACGTTACCATTTCCTACGACCACCGCTTCCCTCCTGTCTCCAGCACCTTCACCATATCCAACAGCATCTGCAGAGTGCAGTCTATCATTGACAAACAGCTCACGAGCTGCTCCCCCCACTTCACCCGCGTTACACCCTGTCCTCCCTGTGCACCATCTGCACCACCGCAATGCGCGCCTCCACCAGCCTCCCCGTCCTCCTCGCCGCGCTCGCGAGCGTAGCAGTCACCGTCAGCATCCCCGGCCTCCCGGCATGCGCGGGCAACTGCGTGACTTCTTTCGGCAACTGCGCCCAACTGGCCGTCGGATGCATCTGCTCCGACACCACCCTGCTGGCCAATCTGGCGTGCTGCGTGGGCTCGAACTGCGATGCGGCGGACCAAAACAGTACGTCATATTCTACTGCACACACTACAGACAAGCCCCTCCCGCGCGAGGAAGCTTCGCGGAGCAAGAGGAACGCTAGCTAATGTGTGCATCGCAGCAACCATAACCTTCGCCGACGCCCTGTGCGCTGGCCAATCCGTCACCAACCTCCCCCAGGCGGCTACCTGCGCGCCGGGAGCAGCCAGCACGCCCTTGGGCACCGCGTCCTCAAGTGGGTCCTCCTCGACAGGTAGCAGTAGTGCGACTATGAGCGCGCCGGCTTCCGCGTCCTCGGCGTCGACTGCAAGCGGGTCGGCTGCCAGTGTGGCGTCTAGCGCTGCTGCGACGACGAGCGCGGCGGCTGCTACGAGCACGTCCAAGAGTGCCGGGGAGATGGGTTATGGGGTTGGGTCGGTGGGGTTGGGGTTGGTGTTTGCTGAGATTGTTGCTGCGCTCTGAAATTGGGAATGGGACAAGTGGTGTGGATGGGAGTTTCTTCTTTGGATCGATACCCAGTATTGGATATGTTGGAGGGCAGTGAGGGTTACGGCCTAGCCTATGGATACGTTCTTGAATTACAACGGTACTTGACAAGTTGTTTTGGCAGAGGCAGCACCCTGCAGGGTACCCTGAACGCCTCACGGCTCCCAGACAGATACACTATGCGCCCTCGATCACGATTGCTTGGCATGCTGAAGCAGCTGCAGTCCGTTGAACTAAACTTCAAGCTCCAAGTCATGTCCGTATCGGCCTCCACGGCCACCGCGCTTTATCACCTGGTCGTACGCGAGGACCACCCTCAGTGCATGCTGCAGCAGGCTGCACTGCTCTGAAATCGTCAAGCCTACATGTATTAGTATCACAGCGCGTTATGATCGTGATATGGACGGTATGGGAGGCTGGGCACCCGCTCTCGGCTATAGAAAAGCCCCACTTGCCGGTTCGTTCGGCATCTCCAGACCTCAGCTGGACTACCTTACACTTCCTACCTGCACTTCCCTCGTACTGCGCATGTCCACTGCTTCACTTTGGCATTCCAGAGAGCGTCTTCAATGCGAAACCTGCACGCCGTAAAGTGGGAAGCAAACAGGACCGATCGAGGCTTCAATAATAATCCCCACCGCGATCTCGATCACTTCTTATCTTCTCCCCTCGGCAAGCTGCAGACGCAGGTGGCCCTGGTCGTTGTGCACGCCATCATGCCAAACCCGGGGTGCGGAGACACGGAGTGTCAAACGTGCAATCAACGCTGTTTGCGCTGACTTGCCTCCGTGGACAAATGGAACGCCACCATGCAGGTCCTATCGTCCCATGCGCGAAGCTCACATGGGTGAGCTTGGGGGAGCTATATCCTCACCGAGGCCTTTCGTTCTCTTACCTCTCACTCGTACCTCTGCGGTCCCACAAAGTACGTGTCTGATCGTTGAACACTGCCGTCCTGCTTGTACCCACAGCGAACACCCACGATGGTCAGGCCTCGGTGCACCTTGATCAGCATTCTGCTCCTGTTCCTGCTCGCCGCGGTTTGTGAGTCCCTCCCCACTTCCAGCTCATGTTCCTTACTCACTTGTGTGCCCGCAAGCTTGCCATCCAACCTTCACTGATCCACCGCTACGTAGTCGCAGCGCCCAATGGCTCGTCTGCTGCACCTGGGCCCGCCTCAATCGCAGGCAGCTTCCTTGCTCCAGCAACAGTCCTCCCGAACCCAAAGAGCAATGCGGAAAGCCAGCTCCAGCATCACCTCCAAGCCGACCTCAAGAAGCGCCAAGCCAGCTCCAACTCCACCGCGAGCGCGACCGGCGGCATGCTGACCGGTGCCTTCACCGCGGCTGACGGGGGGGTCTACCTCGCAACCAGCCAAAGCGGCTACGTGCTCATTGACGGTAAGACTCTCTACCCCGGCCAAGGTGCTCTGATCGGCAACGAGATGGTGAGCGAGGGTTCCAGCGGCCTGGTGGCAAATGGGGTGACGGTGGTCTTGACGGCGGCTTCCACATCACCACCTGCTGCAGGAGGGGGTTCATCAAGCTTGCCGGCGAGTAGCTCGGCTGTGAGCCCGAGCGGTTCGTCTACTTTTGTTAGCACGAGCACGGAGGCCGCGAGTACGACCTCCTCGGCGCAGAGTCCTGCGAGCACGGCGAGCAGTAAAGCTTTGGCACCGACGCAGGGAGCCAATCACATGATGGTGGCAGTCGGCGGATTCATTGGACTGATGGTTCTATGATCGATGCTTCATAACGAGAGATGCTTTTCAGCGAGAGATACCCTTCTGCGATGCAGAGACGACGGTGCGAGAGAGCAGGATGTGCATTGGGGCTTCGAACATGCCCCGGACTCGTGGGCTTGGTGTCGATCATCGAGAGCCCAAGGAAGAATGTCCTTAATGTGCTCGGCATGAAGCTGGCACTCAACAAACGTTTCTTATCCAACGAGTGCTGGCCTTGATAGGTTTCAACGGTGATAACGAGCTCGTCCTCGCTCTGATGATATTGTTCCTCTCCCATTGACCAGTTGTCACATCTTGTCTCGACCCGAAGATTCGTCTTGAGTCCGAGCCGTGAGTGCAGAAAGTTGATGTAAATGTCCGGTTTTGACTGTCGACTGTCAAGGTGACCAAAAACGGAAGGAAGCACGCGAGCTGCCGGCCCGAGTCCTCCGCTCCAACGGCCGACCTCCGCTTCTACCAAACGACTCCCTTTGCGACCAGCTCCTCAGCTCACTTCCACCTCCCTACCCGCCGTTAATTCCACATACGTCTCCGGCAACATGGCGGCCGCAATCAAAGCACTCAATGCCCGCATCCGGGCGAACCCCGTGTCCGACTACTTCTGCTCGACCCGTGAGTCCAACGACACCCGGAGATATGGAGCTTCGAGCTGGGCGTACCACAGCGATAGCATGCATCGCACATGCGCAGAGTAGAATCCCAATGGCTAACACGACACCTCGCGCGCAGACTTCTGGGGCCCGGCCTCCAACTTCGGCATCCCCATCGCAGCAGTAATGGACACGCAAAAAGACCCCGAAATGTAAACCCCCCCCCCCACCGCACACCCACCCACCACCACGACCCCCAAACTAACCACCCCTCCCCCTCAGCATCTCCGGCCCCATGACCGCCGCCCTGCTCGGCTACTCAGCAACCTTCATGCGCTACGCCATGGCCGTCACGCCGCGCAACTACCTCCTCTTCGGCTGCCACATTGTGAATTTCAGCGCGCAGACGACGCAGGCGTACCGGTACATGAACTACCACTACATGGGGGGCAACCAGGCGGCGCTGCAGGCGCGGGCGAAAGAGGGATTGGCGAAGGCGGAAGGGGAGTTGGAGGGGACGGCTGGCAGTGTGGAGAGGATGGCGCGGGAGGCCAAGGCGAAGGTCGAGGGGGGCGCGAGGGATTTGGCGGCGCAGGCTAAGGTGCAGGCGGATAAGGTTATGAGATAGGGGGGGTGTGCACTGCGTGGTACATGTATTGACGGAGTGGATGAGTGAGGCTGGCCGTGGGTAAGGCGGAAGACTATGGCGTGTTCTGTGTATTGTACAGCCGTGGATGTTACATTGCTATCTCGTGGCAGGTCGCGCATCTCTTGTCCTCTCGTTCGCTCGTGGTGGGCGTCCAGCTTTCCAGGGTTGAATAGTTGGGCGCGTCCCCACTGCAACTGATGACAGGGTTCAGACCACGCGCCAAGTCACTGCGTGCGCGGTCAAGAAAGACTGCCTCGGCAAACCTGAGATGTGGTAGGTTGGGGACAATTGATATTTGCATATGTGCCATGCCAAAGCCCGACGTTATGTCTTCACTGTGCATTATGAACCCTCTCCGCCGCAACCCAGGAACGCCCGTCTATGGAGACACCGCCCTCCGTCCATTGCCCACCACCGAACGCCATCGAACAGGCAACACGGGCTATGTACACCGTGAAAACCTGTGATCCTTTCCCATGCCCACCCCACGCTATGCGAAACAAATCGATTCACTCTCCTTCGCACGCACCAGCCGGAGGCGACCTATCCAGGAGCCAGCCTAGGCAGCGGTCGCACAGGCTTCGGGTCACCGGCGCGATCTCAAGCTTGGCGCTGTTGATCCGTTGCGCAAGATCTCGGTCGCCATTCGAACCCTCCACGTAGTTGGAGGCAGGGCCGCCACAAGTCGGACCCCTTTCACGCCCGTGTTGACGTTTCGGCAGGCAAAGTCTCACCCAACCGCACCTAGGTTCCTCCCGGACACTTCGAAGCCGCGTACACCCACCCAGTCAACCGATTGGCAACATCAGAAACATAACACGCCGTCGCTCCCGCCGCTTCGGACAGATCGCCGCTCTTGGGGATATAGCCGCTGTTGTATCCACGCGCTGCACTGTAAGGACTGCCGTACATGTCCAGATTCTGGACGAGACCATCGCCGCCACTCGCAGTGCCTTGGGTGCCGTCTTGGACCATGGCGAGGATGGAGTCCGCGCTGTGGCCTGAGTTGTAGGAAGTTCCGTTGTGGGATTGCATGAGGCCTGGGTTGACTACGCCGGATGCTGAGGTTGTTGAGCCGGCGCGGGGGCAGCCTTGTGACTGCATAGGGTGTTAGATAATGATGCAATAGAGTTGGGTAGATGATGACTTACCTCCTGCAGGATCACCGCGAGGATGAAGCGGTGGTCTACCAACGACACCGACGATCGGTTCTGGATCGCATCCATGATGTCTTGGATCATTTGATCACTGTCGGTTTTGTGGTCAGCCCATTTCTCAAGAATTGGCTGCTCGAACTACTTACGAGTTGTTAGGCCCGTGATTGTTAGCTTTGCACGAAGTCTTGAAGACCTGCAGATTGCTGTTCCACATATCCTCAAACGACACCCACGCCGAAGCCGGCGGGAAGTTCGATGCCACGCCCTGGTAGTACGTGTACGCATCAGCGCCCACGCCGACACCGTCCGTGGTATCGTTGGGGCTGTTGTGAGTGGCGCCGCCGAGCGAGAAGGCCGTCTGGTTCGTGACTTGCGCGTTCGACAGCGTGAAGTTGAAAGGTTGACTCCTGTGCGTCACGGACACTACCACGCCCACCACGATCGCGATGATGATGACGAGCAAGAGCGCGGCACTGCCAAAGACGACACATTTCCGCCTTCGGCTCCATCCCGCTTTGTGTGGTCGTTGTGGCAAAGGTCCTTTGAGGGATGTGAGGTTGTCGTATGTGAGTTGTTGACGGTCTTGCGATCCGTACTGGTTTAGTGGATGGTCATCTCCAGGTGGCGCTGGCACTCCGTATGCTTTGCGCGCGTGGTCGTCGTACTGGTCCAATTCGTTGTTTGAGTAGAAGGCGGCACTGTTGCCCACCAGGGGGGAGTATTGCCCGCTGTAGTATCTTCCCGGTTTGGCGGCCATGTTGGGTATGTTAGCGACAGAGTGTTGATGATGATCAGGTATGTAGGTTTGTTGTCAGGTACTGTATGTAGTGAATACATGTAGATGTAGTATCGACAAGATGCAGAGCCGTTGAGGCTGGGAGGGGGCGAAACTAGCGCGGTGCCAAATTTGGGAAAACGGGCCGCGATCCAGGGTCCGCCGTTGTCGTATTCGGAGTTTCGGATGGGTGAAATGCTTCTGCGGGATTATTCGAGCGTTTGCTGCATGCCATCTCGACGTTGCGTTGACAAAGCACGTCGCATGGCGGCCCCCGACCAGATGAACTCTCGGCCGCAGTCAACCTTAGCTGCTTGAAGGGCCATTAATTGGGAATCGGTTCTCGTACGATCGTACCTGGATGGTCAGGGCCGACCCCTCGCATGCAGGTACGCGCTTCGTATCGCTTGGCAAACATGTATGCATGTACATGTTTGCTAGAGGAAGGCCTGGCATCTCTCGCCAAGGTCTTGGTCAGGGGTGAACCGCGATCAAGAAACGCCGGCGAACACAGGAAGGTGGTTCGTATAGGTAGGTAGCGACCACAGTCCAACGATGACATGAAGTCCACAATCGCACGCGATCCACCATGCAAGGAGTCTTCAGGAATGCATCAAGCACGTGGCACATCGCTATTATTACACACACATCGCTAGCAATACGTAGGCAGCAGCCAGCACAATTAACACCCGTACTTCACTACTCGTACTCGCGGCTTCTCCAAGACCCAGCTGGCCAGTACTGCTCTCGCCCGGCTTGCCAACCTCTTGTTGAAACTGGCCCACCACATTACCTCTCGGACTATACTCGCAAACAAGATACCAGCCTTGTATGCCATTACTCCCTCCCGTGTTGCACTGCACAGCGCCGCAACCGACAGCCGTTGTGTTCTTCCAGATCAGCTGCGTGTAGTGGCCAGTAGACTCGGAGAATTGCGCCTTGCCGTAGTTGTAGTTCTGCTCCTCGCCAGCCCAGCTATCGATTGCGAATGTCGGGCTTGTGTAGCCTTCGGCCAGGTTCTCGCCGTATTGCCCATTCTGCCATGGTCAGCACGCCAGCGGTTAGCACTAAGATGGCCTCCGCTCACCGAATGCTGCCAGGCACATCTGTTGGCGTAGTTCTGCGCATAATTTGCAAGCCCGTCATCCCATGTCAACGCACCGGCCTGATGTTGCGCGCGATAGTAGTTGCTGCTGTTCAACACCGCCGCTTGGAGCGCGTTCCCAGTGTACGATACGGTCCCGGTGGGGACTGCTGCGCCCGTGGCCATCGTTGTCTCGGTAGTCGGGTAAACACTCGCACCTGATGTCACGGTCGTGGTTAGGGTGAGATAGGTCGTGGACTGGAGAGTTGTGGTCGTAGTGTCTCCAGCGGACACAGCGTCGCTTGAAAGCAGCAAAAGCAGCGCTTGCGTCCCGAGGACGCATAAGTGGCGCATGGCAGCCACGTACCGGCGCGTATCTCAGACGGTGGAATGTGAACCCGGTGGCGATTGTGAAGAGTGCTCTCCGCTACGAGTATGAACACGAGGAGGAAAGGAGAGTGTGCTGCTCATACTTGACCTTCAAAGGCGGTCGTACCGCCCTCATTTCGTGTCTCATATCGCACCGCGTCGACATCCCGTCTGGCGTAAAGTGCACCATCTTTAATCACCAGCCTGAAACGAGATGGGACGGGACGTGGTAACGTGAAGAGTCAGGGCCTCGGCATCAGCCGGCGCTACACGGGACCCCCCGCTTAGTCACCCATCGCCGCGTATAAATTCGACCTCCCCTTTGCAAATCCCTTCCTCCGCCATCAAAAAAGCACCTGAGCCAGCCACGACCGGCACCCATCCGCAACCCTTCACTGCGGTTACGGAGCCACGGTGTCGTGTTGCCAGCTCCCCTTCGCGGGGGAGTGCGGCTCAGCAGAGAGATATCCTCCTGGATTATAGGAAGCCTGCTCATCGATGGATTACTTAGCTGTAGCGATGGCGAGGAGGTGTCCGAGAAGGGAGTACAGACCCGCATGGTGCTAGTCAGGTTTGCGACAGAGTGTTGGGTGAGCTGAGGACGGCAGTATTGCCCACTCCCACACTGGTTCTGCGACCTTGCGGCTTCATGCCCTCAATAGGCAAGCTAGATGTTCTCTACGAGCCTGGTCCGTCCGCTGCTCGTGCGAGCTCTTGGGTTCACTCGCAAGCCTCGTGCAGACGCAAACTCCGCCGGTAGCCTCGGGGGCGCCCCAGCAGCGCTGACACGAAGGTGTCATTGATGCTGAGACTTGAGCAACGAAAGAGGCACATGTACGGCCAAGTCTCGGCCACACTCAAGCGTGAAGGGACTGAAGGATTTGTGCGCTCTGCTGGTATTCGGTGCAAGGATCCGAACAGGTACATGTACATATAGGCACCCGTGAAAATTTCCGGGTACGAGAAGGCGATGAAGGTTTTCACGAGTGATGTTCAGGTTATGAAGTCGAGCATAGATGCTGTCATTCGCTCAATGCGAAAAAGATCTGCTGTCCGGGACTACGAGGCGGGGTGCATCATTCAAGGTGAAGAGCATGGTCGTGTTGAGAGATGAACCTGGGCAGAAATATCTGGGCAGTCGATCGCGTGATGTTCGTCTAGGCTGAGACACAAGCCTGGCAAGTCCGGCGCTGAGGCTTACGCCCTGCCAGCCCGGACAGCATAAGGTCGACATGTAGGCGAATGGCGGGACTTCACAGGACAGACAGCATCGAGACAGCGATCAACGGGTAAGCGGCAAGTCACATCAATGGTGAAGCCTCCGTTTTGCGATCTTGCTCAAGCGGTAGAAGAAGCAGACGAGCTGCGATAGGCCGGTGTTTGGTTGTCTTGCTACTTGCCATCTCCATGCTCTTCTCGCGCCAGTAGTCCCGAAGCCCACCGTCATGCTCTTGAAGACGCCACGCGCTCGACCCACGCAAGACCGCTCGACGGAAGTTTGCTCTACCTCACAATACCCTCGAATCTGTTCTTGAACCACTTGACAGTCTCTTGCTGGTCAATGCGGTGGGAGGCACCGATGCGGGTCTGGCAGCGTCTGCGCTTGGCAACGCGCTCGCCAGGGCGGGTCCTACAGTGAACACCATCAGTACTCGTTCTTCTGGTCACACCCTTCTCACAGCCTACTCACATGCAGCAGTAGAAGTCCATGCCATAGATACCGATCGCCGGGTCGTACTTGATGCCCAGATCGATGTGCTCGGAGATACCGAAGCCGAAGTTGCCGGTCTCGGAGAAGTTGCGCTTCCTCAGCTCGTACTCCTTGACCTTGAGGCCGCGCTCGAGGATCTCCTCTGCCTTGGGGCCGCGGACCGTGACGTGGACGGCGATCTTCTCGTTACGGCGGATACCAAATGTGCGGACGGTGTAGCGGGCCTTGCCTGAAGTACTGAATCAGCGCCAATTCCACCCCAAAACCGAGGCCTGGCTGTAGAGTTTGCAGTGCGCACATACTGTAGACTGGTGTCTGACCGCTCAGCTGCTCCAACACCTTCGCCGCTCTCGTCAATCTATCACCAGACTCGCCGACTGAGATATTGAGGACGAGCTTCTGAATCTTGAGCTCGCGCATGGGGTTGCTGCTCTTGTCCTTTCCGCCTTCTGTCTGGCCATCGGCCTGCTGCTTCGAGGATTGTCCCTTGGCCTACCGTGAAAATATTGATCAGTGAATGCTCCTCGCACCAATTGCGCCAAGCTCCAGATCTTATGCCAACTGGTTCTTGCTTGGTGCTTTAACGGCGATGGGCGTTAACTCACCATTGTGCTAGTGATCCGTCACGTCCTGGCTATGGCTGTGGTCGTAGTTCTTCCAAGTCGTGGATGTCGAAGTCCCGATGTGGAGATTTGTGCGGTGCGGCTTCGGGTTGACTCAGCGATGTCTTGGCACAACTGCTCCAATGACTCGAGCAGCAACTTTCAAACAGCGATCGCATGAGCACCTACGCGACAATTCGTCTTCAACAACTCTGCACCATCTCTCCGTCGCGCGACAAGTTGGAGTCCAGTCAACTGCTCTATCCGGATCCGTGCCTTGGCGCGCACCTGGGACACGATGGCGGCATCAAACAAGCAGGGCAAGATGGTGAGTGAAAGTCCGCATTGAACGCGCGACGAGCCTGCGTTGACGGGTACAGATGGCTGACTTGTGTTGTAGCAAGGCTTCGTAAGTCCGAGAAACCTCATCCGTCTCCGGTGCGTTGCTTACACTGTATTCAGATCAACTACCGAATGCGAGCCACCATGAAGGACGGACGCCAGCTAGTCGGCCAGATGCTAGCCTTCGACAAGCACATGAACCTCGTCCTGGCCGACTGCGAAGAGTTCCGCAAAGTAAAACGTAAGACAAAGACAAATGCTCCCCCAGGTGCTGGCGCAGCGCAGCAGACAGTGGAGACGGAGGAGAAGCGCATGCTCGGGCTTGCAATCGTGAGAGGCGCACACGTGGTGTCGTGCTCGGTAGATGGACCGCCACCCGCAGACCCCACGGCGCGGTTGGGGACGAGTGCGCCTGGTGGTGGTGCACCATCGGTGATGCAGGCTGGGCCAGGTATATCGAGGCCAGCCGGCAGAGGCGCGGGCATAGGGTTGCAGGGTCCTGCCATGGGCGTAGCCGGTGCTGGATTCCCGGGCTTTCCTGGAGCACCGCCAGGATTCGCTGGGCGAGGAGGGCCACCTCGTGAGTACCACATGCTGGTTGAAACGATATTCATCAATGCTAACAGATCTGATAGCCGGCTTTGCGCCCCCAGGCTTCGGTGGAGGCCCACCCCGTGAGTCACACGACGTCTTTCAAACGACATGGACCGTTCGCTAACGTGTGATTGCAGCTGGCTTCGCGCCTCAAGGATTCCAACCTCCCCCCAATGGCCGCGGGTTCGGGGGTAGGTGAGGGTGATCGTCAACACGAGGCGTTATCACTACACAATGCACGACTAGGACGTCCAGCAAGGGTATATGAGGATCCAATAGATCAACTTACCAAGCCAAGGCTCGAGAGGATGACCATGTCGTCGATAGTCGGACCGTTCGCCACCGCAACGTTCGGAATCTCTTCAGCATTAGCGGTGGCGTTTGTGGCGGCACAAGTGAACGACGTGGGAGGGCAAGCTTCGGCAAATTGCAATAGTCAATGGATGGAGACCGCAAGGCTTCGCTCTCATATGCAGCCTGCCAGCCGTGAGCGACGGCCCCATAGACATACGCCGCAGACTCAAAAATTGCATTCACAAGCATGAAGCTATTCAATTTTCCTTGGTCGATGATCTCAGTCTTTAGACCTCAAGCGGTCATGTGTTGTCTTCGTTCCGCCTCCGAAGCTTTCGCAACACTTCCGGCAACTGTCCGGGTCCCGCCGCAGAGCCGCATCTGAGCCAATGACCTCCAGCTCGATATGAGCCCCACCGCAACGCACATGTGTCTCGCGACCGACTGCCCCGGTCAACGTCCGAGTGAAGCAGCTTTCTTTCATTGTGCCGCTCAAGCTGATTTGTTGATCGCCTTACTGCACTTCACCAGACGTCGCAACATCCTCTCGATCCAACGGCACCAGCCACCCAGCAACGGGCACTCCAGCCAGACCATCCAGAACATCTACACTTGGGAGCGCACAGAGCGACTCGTAGCGTTAGATCCCGCCGCTTCTGTGTTTTATAGCTCGAGTCGCTCGTGGGCTGGACTAAAGAACATTTCCGGAAACCCTCCGTAGCGCAACCATGGCGGCCGAACGTAAGTCAACCAGGTCATTCTCCGTGCGCATACCAATGCAGCGAACATGCATACGCTGGGCGGCGTGCAACTACGATATGGTGCTGATCTACCAACAGTTCTGCCCGAGCAACGCGCATCCTACTCCGCCATCATCGATTCAATCCTCAATTCTGCCGATCTCGACACGATCTCCGCAAAGGCGATACGGAAAGAGCTGCAGGCAAAGGTGGAGTATGACTTGACGGAGCAGAAGGTAGGTGATGCAATGGAGGCGCATCGAACGGCACATAACGATGGGAACGCAGGAAGTGATAACTAGCCTCATCATGGAGCGCTTCGACAAAGTCCAGCGAGAGCGCGCAGCTCGCACGAACGACAACGCAGTGAAGCCAGCACCTCCTACGGCGAATGGCATAGCACATACCGAGAAAGCTACCAACGGTGCTGCAGGCAAGTCTGAGTCTGTGTCCGCATCACCGTCCCACAAGCGGAAAGCCGACGACTCGGACGACAGCGACAGCCTGAGCGACGTCAAGGACAGCCCTCCCCCGAAGAAGATCAGGAAAGCCGTCAAATCCAAATCCGAACCCGAGACCGACGAGCAGATAGCGCGACGCCTGCAAGCCGAGTTCAGTGCCGGCACCGGCCGTGCAACTCGCGGCGGCGCAACGAACAAGAAGAAACCCATCGTCAAGAAAGCTGGGAAGACCAAGAAGAAATCAGCGACCAAAGTCCACTCCGACGACGACAGCGCAGTCGAAAGCTCCGGCAGCCCTAAACCAGAGAAAGAGAAGAAGGGCGGATTCCACAAGCTCATGAATCTCAGTGAACCGCTCCAAGCGCTGCTGGGCGTCTCGCAGCTGAGTCGACCGCAGACGGTGAAGCAGATCTGGGCGTATGTTAAGGAGCGGGAGCTGCAGGATCCGAGTGACAAGCGGCAGATCCGGTGTGATGAGCCAATGAGGGCGGTATTCAAGAGCGACAAGGTGCATATGTTCACAATGAACAAAATACTATCTCCGCAGCTGTATCCGGCAGAGGAGATGTAGTTGTCTGCTATTAGACACACGAGATACTGGGCGGTTGGCTGAGTGCGATGAGGGCAACATTTGAGGCCGTGATACCCTGGATAAGCTTGCTTAGACGGCGGCAAAGTCCTGAGACCTATTGGCGGCGGACGGCCCTCTATGACTTGGACGGCAAGGATGCGTTGCTGCTTAGCGAGGAGTTGTGGCCTGTTGGGTTGGCAGTGCCTTTTAAAATCTGTCATATAATTCACCGAGAAATGGGCAGCTTTGTATTTACATGTACTTGATGTAACTGAGCTGAGAAGCATCCCCCGTCGCGACACTGATGGTGGTCTTGTCGAGGGCGTGAAGGTGATGGTGGCTGTTGGTGTGTGAATGACTCAGCGGAACCCCACCGCGCCACACCAACGACATGGAAATTCTACAGTTCATACAGCGTTGGTGATACACCACAACCACCAACATGGCGCCCTCTTTCGAACAACTCGACCCGGAAGTGGACTACGACGAAGATGAGGAAATCGACTTCAGCGACTTGCGCGAGCAATACGAGGTGCGAATGGAGGAAGGCCTGGACACATTCGTGGTGGTGGACGGCCTGCCCAAAGTCCCTCCCGGCAGCAAGGACAAGCTCGTCAAATTCCTGTTGAGGAAGCTGGTGGGATTCGGGAAGACGAAGGAGGACAATGTGTTCATGCCTATGAACGAGGCGAATGATATGAGTGAGGGGTTCGCGTTCGTCGAGTACGAGACACCTGCACAAGCCGCGGCTGCGGTCAAGGGCTTGCATTTGACGGCGCTGGACAAGAAGCATACCATTGCCGTCAACAAACTCACCGACATCGACCGCTACGCACGTGAAGGCAGGATTGACGAGACTTACCATGCACCGGAGATTCCGGACTTCGAAGAGAAGGATCATTTGCGATGGTGGCTCGGCGATGAGGATGGCCGGGATCAGTTCGTCATGTACCGTGGCGACCACGTTGGCGTGTACTGGAACGAGAAGGAGGATCAGCCAGACGAGATCGTGAATCGCCTGTCGTGGACCGAGTCGTTCGTCCAATGGTCGCCTAAAGGCACCTACCTCACCTCAATGCACGTTCAAGGTGTTCAGCTCTGGGGCGGACCCAGCTGGTCGAGACAGAAGCGTTTCATGCACATGGGCGTGAACCTGGTAGATTTCTCTCCCGACGAGCGTTACCTCACGACCTGGTCCCATCAGCCGCTGCAAGTGGAGGAGGGCAATCCCGTTCTTTCGCTCGAGGAGGACGGCAAGAACTATCTCATCTGGGATGTCGCAACTGGCAAAGTCCTCCGCTCGTTCGTTACCCTCGACCCGCCCGGCCCACGCACAGACGAGGAAGGCCAGCCCATAAAGAAGAAGCTGCAGTGGCCCGCATTCAAATGGTCGGCCGACGCGAAATATGTTGCGCGTCTCAACCACGGCGAGGGCGTCAGCGTCTACGAGCTCCCGCACATGACCCTCATGGACAAGAAGAGCATCAAAGTCGAAGGCATCGTGGACTTCGAGTGGGCTCCTGCTAGTCCGCAGCGTGACAACATCCGCGAGTATGAGCAGCTTTTCTGCTACTGGACGCCAGAGATGGGTAGCAGCCCGGCCAAGGTCGGCCTCATGAGCATCCCGACCAAGGAGATTGTGCGAACGCGGAATCTGTTCAACGTCTCCGACGCGAAGCTGCACTGGCAGTCAGACGCCGCATTCGTATGCGTGAAGGTCGACCGACACAGCAAGAGCAAGAAGAGCTTGGCGACCAATCTCGAGATCTTCCGCGTCCGCGAGAAGGGCGTGCCGGTCGAAGTCATCGACAGCATCAAAGACACCGTCATCAACTTCGCATGGGAGCCGCATGGTGATCGTTTCGTCCTCATCACAGCGGGTGAAGTGCCCGCTGGCTCCGCAGTACCGCCTAAAACCGCCGTGTCATTCTACTGCCCGGAGAAAGCGAAGGGCAACACCACTGGCAATTTCAAGCTCATCCGCACTGTCGACAAGAAGAACAACAACGCCATCCACTGGGGACCCAACGGCCGCTTTGTGGTGGTGGCCACGGTGTTGAACCAGCAGAGCTTCGATCTCGACTTCTACGACTTCGACTTCGAGGGCGAGAGGGATGAGAAGGACAAGGATCTCACGGCGAACTTGCAGCTGATGCGGACGGCGGATCACTACGGCATCACGGACATCGAGTGGGACCCGTCTGGAAGATTCGTAGCGACGAGCGCGAGTGTGTGGAAGCACAGAGTTAGTACACTGTCAGTCCTGACTAGCACCACCCTTCACTGACTCCATTGTGCCCGCAGATGGAAAACGGCTACCATCTCTACACCTTCTCGGGCCAAACCCTCCGCGAAGAACCCCTCGAGCAATTCAAACAATGGGCCTGGCGCCCGCGCCCCGAACGCCTCCTCAGCAAAGACGAGATGAAGAATGTGCGCAAGAACCTCCGCGAGTACAGCAAGCAGTTCGAGGAGTCGGATAATGCCAAGAGGAGTAGTGCGGATAAGGCGGTGGTGGATGCGCGGAGACGGCAGCTGGAGGAGTGGGTGGCGTGGCGCGAGAGGGTCACGGAGGATATGCTCGAGGAGAGGCGGGAGATGGGCTTGGAGGAGATTAGCGAGGAAAGGGCGGCGTTGGTCGTGCATGAGGATGAGGAGCAGGAGGGGAAGGTGGTCGAGGAGGTTTTTGAGGAGATTATTGAGGAGACGGAGGAGGTGATTGGGTGAGTTGTGGTGCAGTGATGCTTCCGCGGCGTTTGAGAGGTGGGCAAGAGGGTATGATCGCTGCAAGGGCTCGAGGCGCTTTTTGCCGTCCGAGCACGTATGCTCGGTCAAGAGCGCAGTATCACAAGCCGTCCCAGCCTGCTCCTAGCAGTACACATCTACTCCATGCCTCACCTCATGCAAACCCATCACTCCACATACCTCCCCTCCGCCCACCCCCTCCTCTTGCACCCCAACTCCACAGCCGCGGCCCCCCAATCCTCGCCATGATTATGTCCCTCGTCCCCTCGCTCCCCCGCGATCCCCGCCCGCTCCCTCCCCTGCTCCTCCGTCAACAACGTCAACAGCCCGAAAACGACCGGACACCCCGTATCCAACTGCACGCGCATGAGGCCGTGGCTGACGGCGTCGGAGATGTACTCGAAATGCATCGTGCTCCCCTTGATCAGTGCGCCAATCGCTATCAGCGCGTCGAAGGGCTGCGTCAGCCCCTTCGCTGCACCCTCCTCCGTCTTCTCCTCCTTCTTCTCCGCCGTTGATTGCGGTGGTACCGCTGGCGCCGCACCAGCCCCCACAACCTCTCTCCCCAACCCAGCCAAATCCGTCACGCTCCCCCCCAGCAAATCTGTCGCGCTCTCCATTATCCCCTTCCCTCCCCCCAACCCTCCTCCAAGTATACTCGCCCCCGCCGCCTGCGTCTGTGAGGCAATGTACATGCGCTGCGTGGCGTAGGGGAGTTCGTAGGACCCGGGCACGGACTGGATGGCGATGTTTTCGCGTTTGACTCCTGCGGCGGAGAGGGATTTGAGGACGCCGGCGAGGAGGGCGGAGATGAGGGGGGTGTTCCAGCGGGCGTGGAGGATTGCTATGCGGAGGGGGGAGCCTGGGGTGAGGATGGATGGGTGGGTTAGTTTGGGTGGGTGGTGGTGGTTGGGGAGGGTCGGGAAGGGTAGGTACCGTCGTAGGTGTGTGCTTCGCCTGGACCTTTGATGCCTGCCATGTTGGTTTGCGTACTTGTCACGGTCGAGTCTCGACGGTATGTGGGATGGCTTGATGTGCTTTCGAAACAATGACTCCAAGCGCGAAGAAGCTCACCCCACTGTGGGGTTCTTCCTGCAAGGGACAGCCCTATAGAATGTAAGGGTACGAGAGGCAAATGATTTGGAGTCGGAGAAGTACGCCATCTGACGTGGCTACTAGTATGCGATATATGCCTGCACTCTCTCTCGTGTCCTAGCCTCGCCCAGTATGTAGGCCGGCTCCACACCAGAGAGCAACACATCGCCATCGCCAGTCACCGCGGTGAGCCTGCTCGTCTCCCACGCCCCAGCCTGCTCGTCCAACAACCCGCCACCAGCATCTTGCACGGCGGTAGAGCCAGCTCGAGCCCCCTGCCTACGTCGTACCTGTCACCACGACCACGCCGAAGTCAAGTGTGTGGTCCGCCAGAACGCTGTCAGAGCTCGCCTAGTTGAGGAAGCCCTTGCAATTCGCCGAGCCGCAAAGACAAGGGATCCGGTCCGTGGAGCCATACTCGCGCTCGAACTTGTAGTCGTACGTGAGCTCTTCGTCTGCACAACAAAAGTCAGTATCAAGCGTAAAGAAACGTGCGTCAAGATGTTGCAGCTTACTCTTCCCAATATCCTTCAAAGCATAAATGACAATCCGCGGCGTCCCCTCGACCTTGATAATCTTCGCCGTGCAATTCGGACTGCACGAATGATTGATGAACCGCGCAATGCCCCCCTTCTTCGTCGCATCCACAATCTCGTCGTCCAGCATGCGGAACAGATACGACGACCCCACCCCTTGCTTCTCATACCGAATCTCCCGCATATCGGCGACTTTCTGCCGGACCTTCTCGCCCACGTACTCGATGATCATCTCGTTCTGCCCGATATTCTCTTCCGCGTAGAGGCCCCAGCCGTGGATGGCGGAGCGGTCGAACTTGACGAGTTTGCGGCGCTTCTTCAGCTGGTTGAAGCGGATGGCGACGTCGGCGTCGGAGGCGAGGGTTTGCTTCTGCAGATTGATGTCGTTGACGAGGCGGCGATTGTTGACGCGGTTGCTGCGCGACGTCGCCGTGCTCGCCATCTTCTCCGCGGCGGTGATTTTGACGGCCTCGACTACGGCGCCGGGGTTCGCGGCGGCTTGGGCTTGGCGCTCCTCGCGGGCTCGTTGGACTTTGATGCGGTGGGGGAGGTACTTGGACTTTTCTTCGTTGAGGATCTTCTTGACGCCTTCGGTGCGTGCGGAGCCGGTCGGGTTTGGCACGTAGTGGCCTTCGATACCTGTCTCCGACTGCACCGGACCCTGCGTCCCGCTGTTGAGCGCCTTGATAGCCTTCTGTTTCCAAGCCCAGAGCTTGGCGTCTCCAACGTTGTACGCGGGCTCATCGGTGAGCGCCTTCTTCGCCATTGCCAGGTCTTCGTCGTCCTTAATGATGTCTTGCCAACCATCGATATCCAGAATGAGATCCTTATCATCTTCAACTGTGCGCCGCGGTTTGTCATGCGTGAAAGCCCAAGCAACGTCCGTCTGTACCAACTCTTCAACGGCTTCCAGCTCCAGCTCTTTCTCCTCGATCTTGTCAACCGTCTCTAGCGCCACAACCCTGCTGGCCGCTTTCGCTTGCATGGCTTCCGCCTTGAGCGCCTCCTGCTCTTCCAGAATCTGCTTCTTGGTCTTGCGCTTCTTCTTAGCCTTCTCTTTCGCGCTCTTAACGTCGAGATCAACGGACGGTGTGCTTGCTCGCTCTTTGCCCGCCAACTCAACATCATCAATGAACTCCGCGATCAGCTTGTTCCTTTGTTCGCTCTTGATCTGGAACAAATCATCGTCGGCCTTGGATCGCTGGCGGATATACAGCTCCGTCCGCGCGCGCATGCTGTACTTGGAGGAGCGCGGCAGCGTATTCACCACCTGCTCCAGCTCGCGAGTCGCAAGGTCCTCTGGCTCCTTATTCAAGAGATGACCGAGCAGCTGCTTATGCAGTCCTTCAAAGACTTCCTTCTCGTCCTCGTCCCACTCTGCGACCTTCCTGCGCTTCCGGTTCGGCGTGTCTGCCACGGAGTCCGTATCGAACGGCGTAGAGTTCCTGCTCGTGCGACTGAGCGGCCTGCTCTCCTGGTCCTCCGTATCCCGCGTGAGCGATGTCCGACGTTCATCATCCGAATCCTCCTCATCGTCGTACATCTGCTGCAGCTTGAAGTGCAAGCCTCTGGCATGCTGCGAAGGTCGCGGCGCCGGTCTTCGTCTGCGCTCGTCCACAAAAGCGTTTGCTGGCGCGCGCTCTCGTTCTCGTTCGCCTCTCCTGCCACGCTGGTTGTGAGGGTCATGTGGCCGTAGCGGTCTCGAGTGAGACAGAGACTGGCCATACCGTCCTTTGGTATGAGGCGGGGTGTCGCCGGCTTTGTTGAAGACCAACGCAGTTCCTTTATTCTCACGGTCTGACGGGTCCGGCAGGCCAAGCTTCCTGCGCCTCGAGGCATGTTTCGCCGGGTCCAAGCTGTCATGAAAAATGGGAATCGCAACGCGTGTCTTGATGTCGCCCATGATTCGATCCCGCAATTCTACCCGGAGCTTCTCCAGCGCACCGTGGACTGGATCGAGATTTGCGGCTCGGTTCTTCTTTTCAATTTCCATATCTTCCTCATCCTCGCGCTTCAACCGCTCGAAGACCTCCCGCTTCTGCTTGACGGCCATCATGCGTTCCGGGCTCGGACTGCGCTCATAATCCGGGTTGCCGTACTTCTGGCACTCCATGCCCATCTTGTAAGTGAACAAAGCGGCCATATTGCACTCATTGTAGCAACGCTCCGATTCATCTTCACCGCGCTTCGAGTCTTCAAAGGTGACGTAGTAGCCAGTCTTGTCCAGCCTGACCTCCCGCCAGTCGTACGCTTTCAGTCTTTTCTTGAGATGAGGAATCGTCGTGCCCAGGACTGGCACCGAAGCGTGCGGTATGTGGATGTAAGGTTTGCGCTTGATCTTGCCTAGGATCGGCTCTTCCTCGATCAGCGAAGATGAGCCAGTTCGAGGAGTCGAAGGCGGAACACCTCGGGGTCCTTCCGGAGGCTTCACAGCTGGCGCTGACGATTTTCCAGACGGTCCCTTGGGCGCATTGAGCGGTGGTGCTGGAGAGTCGACAGTAGCCTTCACCGGCACTTCTGGAGCCGGAGGCGGAGGCGCAATGCTTTCTCTCCGCTCCTTCGCACGCTCTTCCCTTGCCTTCCTCAGCGCATGCTCCACGTACTTCCTGAACCTCCGACCTTCTCGGTCCACCTCCACCTTCACCGTGTGCAGCCCAATGCGCGACCCACTGAACTCGGCTTCCGCACGCTTCGCCGACTCCACCGCACTTAGATCCAGGCCGTCTCTGTAACCGTCTCGGTACTTAACCAAAGCAATCCCAAGAAAGCTTCCAGTCTCCGGATCGGTCTTGTGCTGGACCGACGCCACGCTGCCAAACGTGCTGAAATTCAACTTTAGAGTCGACTCGGGCAGAAACGGATCAAAGCCAAGCACCACCACCTGTTGCGCCTCGCCCGGCCCTACCGAGTGCCGATCGATCTTGTACGGTGGCAAATTGTACGGCGCGGGCCTCCAGATCGCCTTGCTCAATCGATCTTTGGTCCTGCACTGCCCTGACATATATCCCGGCAGCGCAAGTCTCGGGTCCGGTGGCGGATCCGGCTCGTATGTCTGCCATTGTCCATGTATCAGCAAAGTGTACAGAGTGGTCTTTTTTCACCGCATCAAAATATGTGTATAATATTGCGCAAGCTCAGCAGTTTATGAAATGTGTTGCGTACCTCGGTGCCGAATTCTCTTTTGCGAAGTGCAGCGCGCTTTCGCTCTTCCTTGCTGAGCTTGCCGTCAAGTTCTGGATCCCAAACCACTCTGTACCCTTTTGCCTTGCCTCGCTGTGGAAGCATTTGTGGGCGCTCTTTTGGTGCAGCGGGGGGGTCAAGGATGGGATCTGAGGCAGGTTCACGAGGGGTAGCGAGGGCGCCATGCGTGGCGGCCATGTCTGCTGCGCCCTTGGACGGTGGCGGACTGCTTGGTTTGGGCGGTGAAGAATCCGAAAGGCTGGTCATGGGGGTGAGGCCGTTGGCAAGTGAAGCTTTTCTGTTCTGCGCGAAGGCGTGTGAGTTTGAGCTGAAGACTGAAGACGCGGTGCTGGCGTGTGAGCTTGCGGAGCCAATTCCACGCAAGGTATCGCCCGAGTCCGACTGTGGGGTTTCATCAGAGTCCGGAGAGCGGTAGTGTTTGTTGCGAGGATCGGCGCTCGTGCTTGTCGATAGTTTCGAAGCAGTGAATGCGGTCGTGCTGGCTGCGAGCTTGGCGGACTTGGAGAGGGTGGTGGTGGGTGATGCGCGGCCGTCACGCTTCCGCTTGAGCGTGCCGGGTGAAGCGCTCCTTCGAAGAATCTCGACGCCGCCACCGTCGGTGTGCGACATGGCGCCGCGGTCCAGCTCAGGCACTCTGTGAAGATCGCATGGCCCGACGTGTGACGAGATCGGGCGTGATGCCTGAGGGGGGTATGGAGAGAAGGTGCCGTGGAGAATGATGGAGGGGCCACGCGGGTGTCACGCGTCAGGCAAGAACAAGAAGTTCGCCGCGCCTTGAAACTGCCGTCGCCGCCGTGTAGCAGCGAGCGATGAGACAGTACGCTGACGCGCTGGCGGGGAGGGGACTTGGTAGCGGAGGTTGGAGTGTAGTCGAGGTAGGTGGGTGGAGGAAGCAGAATCGAGAGTTCGAGGAAGGGGTCCGAGCGCGCATTTGGCGCTACATTCTTCGGCCCCTGTCCGACGGAAACACAACCCCTCTACCTTCCTCACTTTCTCCTCTCGTGGTATGAAAGACACTTCTACAGATCGCATCGCCTATCGGACCGGACATCGACAGACTTGCCGCTGCGCTTCGATGTCAATGCTCTGCACTCAGCCTCCCAATCCTCAACACCGCCCGGCTTCAGCTCCGCTTCCCAAACGTCATCTCGTAGGCACACAGCTGTTCCACTCAGCACACGACCAAGGCTTTTGCTCTCGAGTAGACGGTGATTACAGAGTGGACGATATCATACGGTCCTGCAACTAGGCCCACTAGCGACCAATGTCAGACCCAGCGCAGGAAAACACTCGTCACGTGACATACTCCTTGACAGCGACGGTCATGGACGACATCGGATGGTCGTGTAGGGCCCTACGTTGGCTTTCATATCTTCCTATATACACGCGGGCCATCCTGCACAGCTCCAGGGCTCGCAGATCACTCATCTCCCGACCCCTCACTGTTCTCCATCGCACCCGTTTCTGCTTCCTCCGCTTCATCCATTACGTTCCCCACAGCCTTGCCATCGAGCACAAACGCGCCGAGACACGTAATGCGGCTCCCCGTCTCCAGCGTCCCAAGCAGACTTCCCACCTGCTGCGGTGCACCCCCCTCCGCACTCCCTGAACCCACCTCCCCTGCGCTCCATAAGCGGATCACTCCGTCACTGCTCGCGGTAATGACCACAAGCGTCGGGGACGCTGGTGCACTCTCGATCTGCAGACTCAGAATCTCGAAGTCTTTGATGCGCCCTCCAATGCCGGCTTGGGCTCCACCGAGTTGCGCAATACATGTGCATCGCGGCAGCTTGTCCTTACCATCGGCAGGCGTCGTAGCGTCCACGCGGAAAAACAGGATGCGGCCATCTTCGGTAGAGATCGCAACCAGCTCGCCGCTTCCAGTGTCGCTAGCAGACTGCACCATGCGAAACTGATGCAACTTAGTGAGTGGCGAGGGCGTGATAAGCGCTTTAGGTTTCGAGTCGATCCCGAACACTGCCGCGCCCCTCTCAAACCCCACAATATACGCATCGCCCGCCACAGTCCACAGAACTTGCCTGCCCTCTCCACTGCTGTACTTACCCTCACTGGCTTGCGCAAGCAAGCTCCGATCGAAATTGAGCACGCCAGCCTTCTTGCCCGTCATCAAGTTCCATAGTCGTAAGCAGCGCTCGCCGCGACCGACACTGAGCATCAACTTCTGACTCGGGTGGATTGCGAAGTCGTTCACGCCGGCCGGTGTTTCGCCGGGTGCGGCCGTGTCTCCTGAGGGGCGACCTTGGGGTTTCGGTATGGGTGCTTTGATTGAGGAGAGGACGGTCCAGTCGCGGGTGCGTGAGATGGCGATGGTGTTGTCTTCGGCAGCGCTGAAAAGCTTGCCTTTTGCCGGAAACTCCAGATGAGTGATAGCACGGTCGTGATGGATCAGGCTGCCCAGCGAGCGATTTCGTGGGTTCTCACTCGTTGTCAAATTGGACGATAGGGTAGGCAGGTCTACTTGGTGACCGGTGGCCGAAGGTGCTGTCGAGATACTGTAGACATTGATGCGCTCGTCGGAGCTACCAGTAGCTAGATAACGCTTGTCTGACTCCGTGGAGGGCGAGATGGCTAGGCAACGGATTGAGGAGGCGTGAGCGGCGAAGAGGAATGTGTCCGAGAACTTCACGGCATTGTTGGCGCTGGTAGACGCGCCTTCAGCGTCCTGACCGAGGGTGGGCTTCATTCGAAGCAGTTTCCGCGGTATTCTCGCAGAAATGCCATGCAGGACTCGCTCGTATGATCCGGTGACGAGTTGGAGGTGAATATCGCCATCGTGCGACTCGACAGTAGACGCGAGGGGCGCTGGCGCTGAGGAACCGTTCGTTCCAGATGCCGGAGTCTCCGAATTTATGGGCAAGATAGCTCCAGGCCTGGCTGGCGGTTGAGTAGAGGTTGTGTGTTCTAGGACGGAAGGCTTCGATGATGCATCTGCGGCATCCTTGATGGTAACCTTCGCCTCCTGGCCGACCGCTGGTCTTTTCGTCTTGCTAGCGTGCGGATGGCTCTCTTCTCGCTTCCGCTTTCCAGCGACGGGGGCAGGTACTCTCTTCGTGGCCATTTTCTACGGAGGTAAAGCTCGTTGAACGGAGGCAGTCTCCCACGAGAATATTGCTGAATCTGGAACAGCGATTTACCCACAGCCTGTGTTTTTGCGGCTTGCGAAGACAGAATAGTATCGAAGGCTCCAATGCTCAGTAACACAGTAACAATATGGCTCTCAGCAATGTTTTGATTGGTGTCTGTATCAACCGTCTCCGCTCCTCGTTGGTTCGTGTTCTAGATGCTGCCAACGCTCCCTGACTCCAAAAAGATTTTGTGAAGTGAGGTCGCTTTCTTCCCTTCCCCACAGCCGCGGCTTCACTCCCGCGTTTGCATGCCCAGGTTCAGGCCTCAGGCCTCAGGACCTTCGGTCGCAAAACAGGGAGCCTGTGAGAGGAACGCGACCAAGCGACGACGTGTACCACGCCCCGATACAACCACACCGCACGCTGCAAAACACTTCTCTTCACCTCGCACATATTGCTTTCGCCAGGACCGATGCGGTTTATCCCGGCCGATAATTTACATGTCCCTCGTGAGCAGGCGAGATGTGCTTTCGCGACGGCATGAATTGACCAAGTAAGTACATCGACGCAACATGCGCTGAGCGACGAGGAGGCGAAGATAGCTGTTGTTTTGATGGATAGATGGAGTCATGGATGCGGTACTGATGAGCCAAAGGTTGGTTGCGCGACATCAACTCGCGCTGCGACAGCTACACTCGGTCACGGCTTGCTTGGCCAACAACACCGGCCTTCCCGACCTATTGAACGCACTCAACAATAACAATGAGCAAATCAATACTCCAGTGAAGGACACAGTCCAAGACGAATTCTTACAGGCCAACAGCCTGCTCAGGTACTTATCGAACTCACCATTTGCAAGTGAAGTCACGGCTTCGATGGCTAACGTGCGAGACAGCAAGCGGTACTTCGACGAGAGCACCCTTCCATTCCCATCAATACCACAACATGACGGCTCCATATATGCATCGAAACCCAATAGATACCCGACGCATTCTCCGCCACCCGTTCACGAGAGCATCGCTGCTCATGGGAGCGCTACTGAGGCCACCTTGACCAATCCCGCCGAAGCCGCGCGACCCATGGCCGTCGCAACCTTACATGACCCCTTCCTGCCCTTAAGGACCACAGAAGGTGATGTCAACCTACTATCGTCGGAGCGACACGTAGCTGCGGGGCATGGGGAGGTGTCCGTACGACCTGCACAAGTTGCGCCGCCGTCTGTCGAAGACGAAGCGAACTTCTCGGCTGCGACCAAGGAGCTGCTAGACCTGGAATCGCCACGGCGCCCTGCAAAGACTATTCATCTTCCACCGCAAGACGTGCAAGAAGAGGCTTTACGCCAACGGCTGGAGGCAAGAGAGGATGCGCGGAGGAGGTCGGATCCTGACAAGGCTCCCCGGCCTACCCATCTCCAACCACAAGCCGAGCTCGCATCTTCGCCTTCATCCACGGTGGGCGCTTACTCCATGACGACTCCAATGCCGGCTCAGGAGTCGCCTGATACCTCACCGGACTCTGCGACTGCCCGAGACCAAGTGCTGCCGCCGGACGATCTTCGGCCTTCGTCCGAGGAGGTGCAAGAGCAGGAAGAGCACGATCGTATACTTGCTGCGCAGAAAGAAATTGCGCGCAAGGAGGCTTTCGGTGAACCTACGCCGGATGATCAGCTGAACTGGGAGGCTCGTGAAGCCGCTGCTCGCGAAGATGAAGAAAGACGGGCGCGGGAGGAGGTCAATGGGCCGGAGCCAGACGTCATGCGCGAGGCCGACACGACTGAGGCCGAGCAAGTCATGGACGGCGTACAGATAAAGGGTGCCATGCAGCCGCCGATCACTCCAGCACCGAGCCACGACGAGAAGCTTGCCTTGCAGTCTTCGGCTGCCGCTCCACAGCCCAAATCCATGGACCCACAGGACGATGGTGATAGTATCACGGTTGTTCCACGCACCAGGCTGCCGCCAATCGACACTGGCAAGCAAGACGCCAGTAAAGCTTGGCCTCAACCTCGGATTACTGGAGTCTCGTCTGGTGCTGTGAGTCGAAGCAGCATCTTGCAGACGGCCGGTGAAGCCAATGAGACGTCGCAGACGGGTCGCCAGGTGTCGTCGCCAGAGCCAATCTCGCCGACGATGAACATGCGGCGCTCTCAGTACGACGAAGACAAAGTACCTGCCGTGCAAATGCGGACACCGCGCCGCCACACTCGCCAGCTGGAGTTCGAAACGCCAAACAACACCTACTTGCCACTTCCGGACCTCGCGCCGCTCAAAGGTCTCGCTGGAGATCCAGAGCGGGATTACTTGGAACCCCTCTTCCGCATACAGGCCCACGACTCGCCGAACTCGCAGACGAGGGCTTTGCCGGACCTGGTTAAGTCGGCTCAGAAGTACATGTCGACCGAAGATCATTTCACGATGCTGCACGAGCGCATGGATCACAGGATACTCCGACGCATCTATCACCTTCAAAATGCCAACAAATGGTCATTGAGACAGATGGAGAGGCCGAAGGAGCCTGCACCGCCCGTCACCCACCTAGACCATATGATGGCTGAGATGCGTTGGATGCGTAAAGACTTCAAAGCCGAGCGCAAGACGAAGAAAAGTGTGTGCATGTGGCTAGCAGCGCGCTGTGCGGGTTGGGTAGCAGCCGCTCCAGAATTTCGGACGACCATGCAAGTCAAGGTGAAGTCATTGAAGGCGAAAGCCAGTGGGCAATCTGGTGACCAGCCACCGGATCTGGAGACGTCAGGAGAGTCTGCGCCTGAGGATGATCTCACGCCGGCGACACCAACATACGAGCACACTGTTCCAATGAACCTGGTGGTCGCACCGGAGCTCACGGATGTGGTCTGTAGTCTGCAAAAAGCGGGTCAGCTTCGCACAGCGCTTCAGAGCCTACCCATCGTCGGCCTGCCACGCCCCAACCAAGATGCGCGGATGAACCCACTGAGCGAGGTGTCGAGGTTCGTTGCGGGCAAGATATTACCTCAGGCCAGCGGACCACAGCGCAAACGAAGCCGGTACGACTACGCAGACGATGCGGATGAGGCTGGCGACGAGCCAAGCAACAAGCGTTCGCGAGCAGACAGGAACCTACCACCTGAGGAGCAAGAAGTTGCACTGTTCCACCCTGACAACAAACACATTCGCGACCGGCTGCACGCGAACAATGCTTTCCGACCACCATCTGAGTTTGTTATGCCAGCCACCTCCTTCTACGAATTCCGTAACGGCTCGCAGTGGGTGTGGGAGGACGACCAAACGCTGCGGAAGCTTGCCAAGGACTACTCGTTCAACTGGTCTTTGATCGCTGATGAGATGACCCTACCATCGCATTACAAGAGTTCGGCCGATCGGCGGACGCCGTGGGAGTGCTTCGAGCGCTGGGTTGAGCTCGACAGTCTACCCGTGGAGATGCGGAAGACCATGTACTTCAAGACGTGGTTCCAGCGGCTCGAGCAGAGTCAACAAGCTGCTGAGAGGCGCTACCAAAGCCAGGTCCAGCTCATCCAGTCGCAAGCTCAGGCGCAGAACGGGCAACAAGCTCATGTACCGCAGCGGAGGCGCACGGTCCCTACGCGGGTTGAGAAGAGGAAGAATACAAGGTATTTGTGGCTGGTTGATGCGATGCGGAAGAATGCCAAGAAGCGCGAGAACAACGCTTACAAGCAAGCTGAAGGCGAGTGCCGACCGTCTGAGACTCCCTCTACAAGCACTGACATGACTCACACAGCTCAACGTGCCGCCGCACAACGCAAATCGCAGAACGACAACAACGTTCAGCAGCGTACTGGACCCCAATTGACGCCCCAGGAGTTCAGCAAGAAACGCCAGGAGCGCGACCTGCAGATTGCTGAAGCGCAGCGGGTGCACCGTCAGAAGATGATGGAAGCTCAACAGAGGCAGCTAATGCAAGCTCGGGTCCATCAACAAGGCGGTCCTAACGGCCAGCAACGTCCGGGTAGCTCCGGGGCAACACAGCAGCATGGGCAGATGCAGGCTAACGGCCATCCGAACCCCAATATGAACGGCCAAATGCCCCAGCAAGCACGGCCGCCTCTTCCGATGGCCACCAGAAATGGCCACCTCGCAGTGCCGCAAGTCAATGCTCAAGGTATTCCGCAAGCGCAAATGCAGCCCAATGTGCAGATGTCCCAGCAACAGCAGCAGCAGATGGCACGCATCGCCCAAGTCAATGCACAGCGGACTGCTCAATACTCGGCTCAACAGTATCAAATGGCCAACGGGACCATGCCCAGCCCGGGCAGCAATATGACCACTCAGCAGCAGCTTCAACACAACCAAGCCTTACTCGCCCAAATGAGTGCACAAGCACACAGCCAGAACCAAGCCAGCGTGCTAGCCAACGGGCATCAGATGTCGGCGTCTCCTAGCATGCCACCTCCGCCCACTCCACACAGCCAACAACAACAGCAACAGCCCCAGCAACTCTCCTCCGGCCATGTCCCGGCCCTCATGGTGATCAAGAACCAACTGCGCTCCAAGCATCCACACCTGTCGGAAGACCAATTGACGAGCCTCGCCACCAGCGAACTGAGGCAGCAATCCCAGAATCAAACCCAGTCTTCCAATCAGGCGAGACAAAGCGCCATGAACGCCGCAGCCGGCATCCCAACTCATCAACCCCAGCCGCAGCTGCACCCGAACAGCATGCAGCAGCAGCAGGCCTACGCCCACAACCAGCAAGCCTTCCAGCAGAACTCCCATACTGGCCAGCAAATGAACAACGGCAACAGCAGTGCCAACAGCGCCGCATCATACATCCACAACGGCACCGACACCACCGGCACCGCCCCCCAACACCAACAACAACAAGGTGCACCACCCATGCCCTCCGCCCCCACCACGAGCCCCCAAGCCGCCGCAGCCTACGCCAACCAGATGCGCCAGCGCCAAGCCCAGATGATGCGGAGCATGCAGTCGCCTACTAGCGGCCCGCACGCTCAGCTCAACGGTGTCAGCGTTAATAACAGCAACAACGTTACCAACGTCAACGGCAATGTCAACAACAGTGTCAACGGGAGTCCCGCTCTTTCGCACGCGAGCCCGAGTATGACCGCGCCTCCTGGGAGTCCGGCTTTGGCTTACGCGGGCGCTGCGGGACGTCCGGGGATGCCGGGGAGGATGGGGAGTGCGAATGGGACGAGTGGATTGGGGATGTCGCAGCAGAGTCCCGCGGGGAGTGTGGCGGGGAGTTCGCCGAGGGGGGTGCAGGCTAGTATGGCGAGGTAGGGGATCAGGAAGTGGGGAGGTCCAGATGCTCTCGTCTGCGGCCGGATTAGGTGTCGGACGAGGTTGGTCATGTGATTGGTGGGTTGGCTTTTCATAGGGGATGCGAATTTCTGCTAGCGTGGCGCTGGTGGGATGGTTTCACGTTCTTTTGCACCGGGTGAGGTGTTAGCTGGAGCGAGCCTACCCTAGCATTAAACGCGCGTGAGGAGCGATCCTTCACCGAGCATTACAACTACTGCAGCTCCCGCGACAAGAAAACCGCGCAAATCAGGCGGGATCAGAGCGTGAGCACACCCCTTCCCACTACCTCCCTGCTCTCCAAGGCCCACGACTCGCTCCAACATGACCGTCAAGCCACCTCATCCCTCCCCCACATCCTTCCGCCCTCCGTCGCTCTCCTACAGCTTCATCCCCCTCACCTCCTGCTCCACAGCCGCCTCCAGCGCCGCCACAGCCTCCTCCAACGTCACGCTCTCCCCGCCCCACGTATACATCGCCAGCCCCAATATCGGCAGCCGCCGCAGCGTCCTTCCGCTGAAACCTGCGCACTTCTGCGATGCGAGGGCCCAGACGCGGTACCCCGGGGAATGGGATTGGGTGGGATCCATGAGGTGGATTTGCACGTGGGAGAGGGTTGGGAGATCCGGGGGTGGGGAGAGGAGGGTCCAGGTCTGCTCTGGGGTTTGGACCGTGGTGGTGGTGGGGGCGTTGACTAAGTTGCTTCGGATCAGCTCGTTGAGGCAGGAGCGGAGGATGTTGTAGATGGCTGCTGGGGAGGGGCTGGGGACCAGCTGTTTGATGTCCACGCGATCCAGAAATGCCTGGTCGATCGCGCTGATGAGGTTGCTGGTGCAGAGCACAATCACATTCGGCAGGTGGCGAAGGCGGTCGAGAGCAGTGAGCAGCTGGTTCGTGGCGCGCATGCCGTCGTTGCACTCGTTGCTTGCGGTCGACCGCTCGCGCGAGCCGGCGATGGTTTCCACTTCGTCCATTACGACGCATATGAGCGTGCCCGGGTCTTGAGCCGCGGCGTAGACGCGCTCGAAGGTTGCGGAGATGAGTTTGCCGCTTTCGCCGAAGTATTTGCTTAGCATTGAGGAGGTGTTGAGTTCGATCAGCGTGGCTCGCGGGAAGGTCTGACCAAGGCGGATGCTGAGTTTTTGGGCGAGAGCTCGGCAAAGGGTGGATTTGCCGCTGCCTGGTGGACCGTGGAGGAGGCATAGCCTAGTTTACAGAGTCAGGTATATTCTCAGCGTGGAAGCCAGGCCGTTAGTACGCACCTGTTCCAGTTGAACGTCGCGAGGGTGAGGCCTGGCTGACGCATCATGCCGATCATCCTCACCAGATACCTAAGCAGACGCGAAGGCAGCCCATCGTCGAACACCAGCGAGTCAGACTCATCCTTCAGGAGGACATTGGGCAGCGCCAGGACTCGTGCTTGCGGCATATCCCCGTTCGCATCTTGAGTGATACTGCGGCGGCCCTCGGTTCCGGACTCGGCTTTGAAGATGTAGGCCTGCAGATCAAGCTGAACGCTGTCGGTGTCGAAATAACCCAGTGTGTTCGGTGGTCCCGTGTAGTCTGCGACATCTACGCGTTCGACCAACTTCAGACACGGATCATCTAGTCAACATCAGCAAGCTTGGTCGCATCGAAATCTCATGTAGGCCGCTCACCGTCCAGGATGATCTCCTGGCCGACCTTCACAGTGGCATGGCTATTGATGAACCATTGGTGTAGGTCACGTCGCAGCCCTTGGAGATCGACCGGCTTGGTGGATTGCTTCTGCTTCCTCACGATGACTTCGACGTGCAACGTGGGTTTGAGCAATACCGTGTTCTCGGTCGCCACTGGCGTAGGCATCGCGGATAGCTGGTTGTTCCAGGTAGCAGAGCCGTGTGGTGTGGTGTATGCTGGGTTACGTTCGCGAAAGTTGCTCAAGATGATTGGTTGATTGTGTTCTCCGTAGTATGGTCTGAACGAGAAAGCAGTCCGGTCTTGTCGCGAGACGAGGTGAGGTGAGATGAGACGCTGCCGCCTGATCATTCCATTGGTCAAGGAAGGCGCGTTCAAACTGCCATCTCCCTACGAACGAGAATGCGTTGGCTGTAACGATAGTAGCACTTTCGAATGTGGCAATGTCATGGAGAATACCTACCATACGCTATGTTATCTTGAGATGATTTGCACGCCCGATCTCCCCTCAATGACCGGCAGCTGAAGTGACCTACAACGCAGCGTGTTGCTCAACCACTGCCCCATCCACTCATATTCCGACTCTGGCGTCTTAAAGATAGCCCGCCGCGTACAGCGAAGTGAGTGCGTCAGGGAGGTGCAGACATCTGTGGGATTGGTGTCCTACACCTGGCAGCGTCCAACTCCCAGCCATAGAGAACTCTGGCCTTCACGATCAAGAGTACCCATCTCCCGACATCATTACCAAGAGGGTGGGTTCCGGCGTGACAAGAACGGTAACGGTCACGGCGTCGGTGGACGTACCCAGCTCGGGGGGCCGCACTTTGTCTGAGAACGCTCTCCCAGCAGACGATATCTTCTCGATGTTGCCAGACGTCACGGACCATGTGGGTGAAGGCTCAGAGCTAGCAAGGGGTCTCCTGGATGGCGATGAGCACAAAGAGATTCAGTGTGGCCTCCTGGACTTTTAGACGGCGAGTGGCAGATGGCTGGCTTCATTATCTGAAGTGTTGAGAACATGGGTACTCTCAGGTAGGCCCACCAGCCGATATTCTCCAGGTAGAACGGCGAAAGACAGCGTCTTTCACGCGATTTTGCTCGCCCGATTTCATCCAGTCACATTGTCTTTTGGCCTCGCCGTCGCGACCACGGCTCCATGTAGTAGTGCTATCGGCGAGGGTACATCAACGTTCTATGACGGAGCCAGTCATTCAAGCTTGCCACGATGGCTTCGTTTGGCCACATATGGCCATGGATACATGGGTGCAGATGCATGTGTGTACACGTCGGGTACATGTTTGTTCGAGTCCTTGTAGGGAAGGTGTGCACGTGACCAGCACTACGGCGTACGAGATCTCATCATCGTGCAGCTTTCGCATGTCAAGTGCCAAGAGGGTTTGTGTCTTGCAGCAACCTTCAACTTCGCCATGTCTCCTACGTGATGGACAGCTTCTACGCGCTCGCGGACGACGATGGCGACGAGCTCGGCAAGCTGTACGGGACCTACAGCCCGAGAGACACGACCATCCAGATCGTCCTGTCGCTAGCCTTGGGCATTGGCGCCTTCTTGACCTTTTGCGTGCTGCGACCGCGATGGCCGGGCCTCTACGCCGCGCGGAATAAGCAGAAGAACGAGGCCACAGCGCTGCCTGAGCTCCCTGACACCCTGTTCGGCTGGATCATACCGCTATGGAAGATCACGGACCAGCAGGTCCTGGCCTCCGCCGGCCTCGATGCCTACGTCTTCCTGGCCTTCTTCAAGATGGCCATAAGGTTTCTGGTCATCACCTTTTTCTTCTCCCTTGTGGTCATCAAGCCGGTCCATGATGCCTATCCCGACGAGGACTTCCCGGGCAATAGTACGCGCCATAATCACACCAAGTTTGAGCATTTCGATATGCGCCGGTCGATCAACCTGTTGCAGGCCGGCAATAGCAACCATACAGTGCCCTTCTTCCCGGAGAACCTCGAGACCGACTACCTGTGGATGTACGTCGCTTTCGCCTACCTCTTCTCCGGCATCGCGATATACTTGGTAATAGCAGAGACGAGACGGATCATTGAGATACGACAGGAGTATCTGGGCTCGCAGACAACGGTCACGGACCGCACCATCCGGCTGTCCGGCATACACGTGGAACTCCAAGACGAGGAGAGGTTGAAAGAGTTTCTCGAGAGTCTGAATATTGGCAAGGTGGAGAATGTGACGCTCTGCAGGCAATGGGGAGAGCTGGACAGGGCGGTGACTGGGCGTATGGATCTTCTGAGAAGGCTGGAAGAGGCGTATACTATCTACATGAGCCATCGCACGGTGCAGCGGAGCCTGGAGTCGCTGCCAATCGCGCAGCCTGCGCCGCCCGGGCCTGCCGTGGCCTCTATAACGGACGAAAACGAGGAAGAGGATGCAGGACTAATGGGCGTCAACGGCCAAACACACCCTGCGGCATACGCTCGAGTCCGTCCGCAGGCCACTGTGAGATACGGCAGATTCAAGCTGCACAGCAAGCGAGTCGATGCCATCGACCACTATACCGAGCTACTGCGACAGGCAGACGACCGCATCAAAGCTCTCCGGCAGAAAACCTTCGCTCCCACAGCACTAGCGTTCGTCACCATGGACTCGGTCGCCTCGTCCCAGATGGCGATCCAAGCCGTCCTTGACCCTTCGCCATTGCACCTGATCGCCAACCAGAGTCCCAGCCCAGCGGACATCATCTGGCCAATGACATACCTCTCACGTTGGCACCGCTTGCTCCGCAAATGGTCCATTACCGCTTTGATAGTGCTCCTCACCATCTTCTGGTCCGCAATCTTCGTCCCCGTCGCGGGCCTCCTAAGCACCGACTCCATCTCCAGACTCTCCCCCGAAGCGGGCAAGTTCCTTGACGAGCACCCCAACGCCAAGTCTCTGGTCGTCACTCAGCTGCCCACTCTGCTCGCTACACTGCTGACGGTGCTCGTCCCGTACCTGTACTACTATCTGTCTTGGTACCAGGGCGAAATCGCGCAAGGCGACATCGAGCTCTCCGCCATCTCGAAAAACTTCTTCTTTACCTTCTTCAACTTCTTCGTCATCTTCACGGTATTAGGCACAGCGTCGAAGTTCTACCAATTCTTCGAGCGGTTCAACGACTTGAGCCGAGACTTGAGGAAAATTGCGTACACGCTGGCGCTGTCATTGCAACGACTGCTGACGTTCTACGTCAACTTCATCATCCTGCAAGGCGTCGGCTTATTTCCACTCCGCTTGCTAGAGATCGGCAGCATGTCGCTCTACCCCATCTCACTGATGGGCGCCAAAACACCACGAGGTATGTTCTGCAGTCTCAGATCGTCGGTCCTGCACAATACCGAGAGCTAACATTTCCGCCCAGACTACGCCGAGCTCGTCCAGCCCCCCATCTTCAGCTACGGCTTCTACCTCCCCACCGCCCTCCTCATCTTCATCATCTGCATGGTCTACTCGGTCCTCCGGTCCTCCTGGCAAGTCCTGCTCGCGGGCCTCCTCTTCTTCCTCCTCGGCCACTACACCTACAAATACCAGCTCCTCTACGCCATGGACCACCAGCAACAATCGACGGGCCGCGCGTGGGGCATGATCTGCGACCGCATTTTCGTGGGGTTGGTTTTCTTCCAACTCACTACCGCGGGACAGTTGATCTTGAAGCAGGCGGTTACGAGGAGCGTGCTTATGATTCCGCTTGTGGCGGGGACGATCTGGATTAGTATTTTGTATGGGCGGGCGTATAAGCCGCTCATGCAGTTTATTGCTCTGCGCAGCGTGCAGAGGGGTGAACAGTATCGCGACGAAACGGAGACTTCTCATGGCCAGGCCAACGGCGACGAGGAGGTGGAAGAGGGAGGTGAGGGCGAGGAGAGCACGGCCAGTAGCAGTAACGAGTTGGTTTCTGAGCGGAACGTCTGGGCCGATACTGCCATGGGCGGGCGCGTGAACGCGAGGGAGGCTAGTCAAGGGTTCGGGAGCCTTGCGAATCCGGACGAGAGTAAGAGCGGGTTGCGGTTCGTGAACCCGAGTCTGGTCGCGCCGTTGAAGGGGGTGTGGATTGCGGGGCGGAAAAATTTGCCGGCGAGCAATGGGGATGAGAGGGTTTCTGGCGAGGATGCGGTCTGATTGTCGGGATGTTACGTTGTTTTGTTGACTGCATAGCCTGCGTCTGCTGCTCCTTGTGCATAGGTTCAGGGCATATTTTCACCGTCACGGCCTTCCGCCGCGCGAAGCAGCGTGCGAGCACTAGACGTCCGCATGGCACTTCGTTGGTCTTCCGCGCTGTCGTATGTTGCATGGCTGCGCGCATATACGTGGACGAGTCCGAGTCCGAGTAACACCATGACCATACCAGTTGACTGGAGTGCAAAGGGAGACTGACATCTACAGCTTACTGCTCCTCTCCACACTTATAAAGCTCTGCTGCTTCCTCATAACATCAACACACTCAGCCACCATATCCCTCATAATCACCCCCGCCGGCTCGACCTTATCGATAACCCCAGCAACCTGGCCCATCAAAAACGGAATATCCACCTCCCGATCCTCGTCCATATCCCTCTGCAACGGCACCACCCCACTCTCACACAACTCCTTGACCTCCTGCGGCCGCTCCACCTCCCACGATCTTATATAGTCATTCATCCTCACCCGCAACGGCCTCCCGGAAACCACAAGCGTGCGCAGCGTATCCTCGAACGCCGCCGTCACCACCGCCTCCTTGTGCAGCGCACTACACCCCGCTTCCTCGCTCGCCACGAACCGCGTCCCGACCCACGCCCCCACGGCCCCAAACGACAGCATCGCCGCCAAGGACCGACCATTGTAGATCCCGCCCGCGGCGACCACCATCGCCGGCTCGCCCGTCAGCGGACTTCGGTACTGCTTCGCCACGTCTACGACCGAGGGTATAAGTATACTCGTCGCGATATCCCCCGTGTGCCCGCCGCCCTCCCCGCCCTGCGCGCAGACGATGTCCACGCCAGCAGCGAGGGCTTTGCGGGCGTGTTTCGGGTGCCCGACCATATTCATCACGTAGATCCCCGCTTCATGCAGGCGCTTAATCACGTGCGGGGGTGGAACCCCGACGGCGGAGACGAACAGCCGGGCTTTCTCGGCTATCACGACGGAGATGAGGTCGTCGAGCTGGCCGTGCGTGTAATCGTGGTTCGTCTTGCGGGCGGAGCCGCCGACTTGGGGCAGAGCGAGGTCGACACCGAAGGGGAGGTCCGGGGAGGAGAGGTTGGCCTTGATCTCGTGGATGATGGAGGTTAATTGGGTAGGGGTGTAGCCTAGGCCGCCGATGACGCCCAGGCCGCCCGCGTTGGAGACGGCGGCTGCGAGGGGCCCGGAGGAGGTGCGGGCCATGCCTGCGAGGAGGATGGGGTATTCGATTCCGAGGAGGTCGCAGAGGGGGGTTCGGAGGATGGGGCGGGCCATGGTGGGTGAGTGGTTGAGAGGTGTTGTCTAGTGGGTGTTGCGATGGTTGTGGATGCTTCGTGCCTGCCGAATTGGGTGGGTATCCGCACGGGCTGTATGGTACTGGTCCTGTCAGCTCTCCTTTCTACAGTGCTACAATCGCCACCTTCTACACTCTTTTGCTGTGATACTCAGTACAGGATCAGCGACCTTCTCTACAGTCTACTATCTTATGCTGGAGGAGCCCGCTTCCGGCATCGAGTGAGGTTGCCAGCCGAAGCACACTGCGGAGAATCCGGAGAGAAGCCGAGGCAGTCATCCCATCCCACGATGCACGAGTCGCCGTACATGGCAAATCATGTGTGGGCAGCAGTAGTTCAGCGATCCTGCAGCGCCGTGTTCGGTGGCCTCCACTCAGATCCGGACGGAGATGGTGTTGTCGTCGTGCGAGGAGTCGTGTCGGGGAGAGAGAAAGAACTTGTAGCCTCTCCTGGCGGAACATGTCCGTCCGCTTGTGCAACTCCACATCGTCGAGGTCGTCTTGAAATATAACACGAACAAGACCACGGTGACATCTCAACAGCAAATGCCCGAAAGCTGCATCGACGGCCATCTCCCGCCCAACACGCCTGGACAAGGCTGATGAGATACGTACATAGCGGTTACGAGCCGCCAGTGTAACCGTTGATGGATCCGATATGCGGCTCATCGAGCACTAGCTTTCGGTTGCATCTGCCGTGAAATACAGTAATCGGAATGCCGTTCAGGCTGTTGGTTGGGTCCATGGCAGATGCACGTGAAGCTATCTACGATGCTCGGCATTCATCAATGGAATATGTTCACGTGGGGACGGTCGGTCTTATAGATCTTGCAAGAACTCTTGATAGTCCTCCTACGACAGATTTCCTGAGAGTCACCGTCTGATATTCCAAGCGCCGTCTACTTCACCATGGCGCCCAAAGAAGTCTTGGATCTGCACATATGCATCATTGGAGCTGGTAAGTCGAACACAATCGTCGACAGTAGGTAGCTCTTTACTCACGTTTTGCAGGCATGGGTGGCCTCGCCACCGCGTTGGCCTTGGCAAAGCAAGGCTTCCGACATATTGAAGTCTTCGAATCAGCCTCGACATTGGGATTCGTGGGAGCAGGCATCCAACTAGCACCGAACATGGCACGTATCCTAGACAAGCTCGGTGCTTGGTCGGATATCGAGCGGGAGGCGGTCGATCTCAAAGACACCAGCATAAGACGTACGAGGCTGTCAATCATCGCGGCGCAGACTACCACTGACAACCAGACAGAAGGCTCCACAGACCAAGAACTCGGCCACGTCGACTTGCAATACATCCGCGCCACCTACGACTACCCCCACATGGTCGGCCACCGCTCCTCTCTCGCGGGCTCCATCTACAACGCCTGCAAGCGCGAAAAAGCTGTCAACTTCATCTTCGCCACCGAAGCCAGCGACATGAAATCATTCGGCCCCAACCCCTCCTTCACCGCCCTCCCACGCAAAAGCGGCGGCGAACCCTACCCCGTAACCTGCGACGTCCTCTTCGCAGCCGACGGCGTCAAGTCCCTCGTCCGCGACCAGATGCTGCGCCTCCACAACGTCTCGGCCAAAATCGTCGACACAGGCCAAGCCGCCTACCGCATCATGCTGCGCCGCGAGGACATGGCAAACGACCCCGAACTGCTGGAACTCATCGACCGCGAATCCGTCACCCGCTGGATCGGGGAGAAACGCCACATCATCGCCTACCCGGTCTCCAACAAGACCATCTACAACATGAGTACCGTGCAGCCGGACCTCCATTTCGCCGCCGCGCCCTCAGCCACGTACACGACCAAGGGAAGCAAACCGCAGATGATGGAGGTGTTTGGGGATTTCTGCCCGAAAGTCCGGCGGATGCTGGACTTGGTCCCCGACGGCGAGGTGTGCGAGTGGAAGCTGCGCGTGCACGAGCCCCTGCCCTTCTGGGTCGTGCAGCAGACGGCGCTGGTGGGCGATGCGTGTCACCCCACGCTTCCGCACCTCGCGCAGGGCGCGGCGCAGGCGATTGAGGACGGCGCGGTGATTGCGGTGGTGCTGGCGAAACTGCCCGAGGTGAGTCCCGAGGCGATTAATAAGGCGTTGAGGGTGTACGAGACGGTGAGGATGGCGCGGGCGTATACGCTGGTGGAGCTTGCGGCCGCTTCCGGGAGGGCGATGCATTTGGGGGAGGGCGCGGCGAAGGAGGAGCGGGATCGGCAGTTTGCGGCGTTGAAGGGTGGGAAGGGTCCCGTGCCGGATAAGTGGGCGGATGCTGATGTGCAGAGGATGATTTATGGGCAGGATGTTATGAAGATTGCGGAGGAGGAGTTTGAGACGATTTATGCGAAGCTTTGAGTGGGCGGGCGATGGGCTGGTACCTGGTGGCGTTAGACGAGTGGGTTGGGTCGTCTTTCATTTTCCAGCGATGGCTTTGCAAGCCGCTCCCGCCCCCGAGATTGTTCGTTCTCATCGACGTCGGCGTCTAGTCGGAGCTTCACCGGCATACTGCACGAGCAATTTTCGTCAGTCTTCGCGCGCGCGTTGGTTTTGGCTGACAGAGCTCTGACAAATGTGAGTATCTGCGATTCCAATGATCGCGGTAGTCGAAGCCGTCCAGACCAGTCCCAACGCATCGTCGCACGGTATACCGGACAGGCTCGCCCGGTCGACAACAACCGCACACCCATCATTACATCTTCGACCCACCCAGAAAGTCGCCACCGTCCAGGCGTCCAATGAACCGCACGACCCGCTGCACAAGATCATCCACAACAGCCTCAGAACACCCATTAAGATTATGCGTCGCCCCCGGCACCACCCCTCCATCCACCCTATCCACCCTCCCCCCTCCCCCCTCCACAACGCCCATCCACCTCCCCACCAACCCCTCCTTATCCAACCCCTCCGCAACATTCTCCTCGCACCCACTAAACAGCACCAGCACCGGCGTTCCCCCCGCCCCCACCCGCCCAAACGTCCCCCTCAACTCCTCGTCCGTCAAATCACTCGAGAAATAATCGTCCGCTCCCCCTTCCATCGCAATATCCACCCACCTCCTCGCCGTGATCCCTATCCGGCCGAAAACGCCCCTCGTAAGCCGATTCGGCAGTCCATCCCCTTCCCTCCCGTCCTCGCACATCCCCACCGCGATTTCGTTAGCTTCCCGCAACGCCGCCTCCGCCATCGCCGCCCCCAGCGCCTCGCGATCAGATACCGGCGCCTGCAGCACCACGCCCTCCACGGCTGGCCGCTGCGAGGAGCCGGCGCCGACGAGGTACTCCATGCAATCCTGACATCCCGTCGAATGACCCATAATCACCACTTTCCCCCTCCCCTCTCCCTTCTCCTTCTCCCCTTCCGCCGGCCGTATCGACCGAAAGTAGTCAACAATCTTCGCGATATCTTTTGCGTCCTGGGCAATACTAGACGTCCCCCAGCTGTGGCCCGCGGAGCCCAGGGAGGCGGTGGCGAGGTTCCAGGTTGGCGGGAGGGCGGCGGCGAGGGCGAGGGGGTAGGTGGTGGAGAGGGGGGTGTCGAAGAGGCCGCCGATCCAGAGGAGGGTGTTGGTTGGTGCGGGGTTTGTGGGGGGGTTGGAGTGGGAGGGGGGTTGCTTGGTGGGTTCGAAGGCGGAGAGGTTCGGGGGAATGAAGTGGAGGGTGCCGGGGTGGGCGGAGGGGGGTGGGGAGAGGTGGGGGGACATGATGAGGGTTGGGTTTATCGGGGGAGATATTTGGTGGAGATGTGTTTTATGGGGAAGTTGGCTGATTGTGAGGTCCTGCAGCTGGGCGAAGCTGGAGGTCCTCGACTAGAATCTCCTTGCGCGTACAGTATGCAACACCGCTATCACACGAAGTGATGGCTGCCTCGCATCACACCTCGCTAGTTGAGCCTGACGTGGTCAGACGAGACAATTTCCCGGGGCGATAAATGTCAGTGGCCCGCTTGAGAGCCTGCGCGAATTTCATAGCACTAGACGCCGCACGTCCAGTCGAAAATGGGAAGCAGCTCTTATGGTAGACATCAGTGGTATCATAAGGTCTATAAATTCGTCGCGCGCCAATGCAGCGAAATCGCTTGGTCATCAAGGGAATCCTGGATCGGGATGAATCACATGCTAGATACGACCGCCTTCATCTCACTCACGCCCTCACTTCTTCGCCTCCTCTTGCTGCTCGTCGAGGCTCACGCAAATGGCTGCGATCAGGGAGAGATCCACGTTCGGTGCGACGGTGACTTGGTACTGTGCGGAATCATGTCAGCTTAGCTACTCGTAGGGACTGGACTTCACTCCTTCCGTGGAGACGCGTGCAGTCTTTCGTTGCTGCGTATAACAATTTTCTTGTGCGTGCCGCCTGAGCTCTCGCTGCTTCCGGCGGCCAGACCAAGGCGCGAAAGAAAGAACACCACAGGAGAAGTAGGACAAAGTCAAACACCAACTCACCGACTGCGAGTCCCCCATCAATTGCCTCACGTTGAAGAAACTCCTCGAAATCTTCGCCACCTCCCTCCCCGCAAACGTGATATCGGCACTCTTATCCATCCAATCCCCCTTGACCTCCAACTCGACATCCGTCCCATCGCTCGCATTCTTAAACGTCACCGTACTCCGACTCCCAATCATCTTCCAATGCCCCTTGACCTCGAAATCGTGATGCGCGCGCCCGGTCTCGCCGTGGAAACTCCGGTTCAGCGCAAACATCTTGTTCTTGAGCGTGAAGAGGTCGGCGCCGTTGGTGTCGGTGAACTTTTTGGAGTCGTGCGCCGAGACGACTTTGCCTTTGCAGTGGCAGACGTCGTGGCCATCGACGGTGCGGACGGTGAAGTCCTCGCCGGTGATGGAGAAGACTTTTTCTTTCATTACGAGGGTGGTTTGGGTGGGGGAGTAGAGCTGGCTGGTGGTGGGTTGAGGGCCCAGGGCGGGGTTGCAGGCGAGGAGGGTGGGGGCCATTGTTGCGGTGGTGGGGTGGGGAAGGTTGCGCGGTGAGGGTGTGGTGGGTGTTGGAGGCGATGTAGATGTGGAGGAGGAAGATGGCAAGGGAGAGAGAGGAAAGGTTATCGCTATTCGTATCGTAAGGCTGGGTGAAGCAAAGAGAGCCCAAGTCTGGACCGGCATCTCAGCTGGTCAGGGTTCGCAGGTCGAATTTGCGCTAATGCACGACATAGATGGCGCGGGGCATGTGAAATATTTCGCGATTTCGCGGATGCACACCAAGAATCACCATACATCAAAAGAAAAGCCCTCCACAGCCATGGCAGACCCACAACCCCAAGTCCAACCCTACGCCTTCGATCTCGGCCACCTCCTCCTCTCGGACCCCAACCCCCTCACAACCGCACCCACCACCGCCTCCCCCACAGACAAAGAAGCCCTCCTCGCCGCCCGCGCCCAACTCTGCGCCCAAGCCCTGATCAACCAACTCCTCACAGCCTGCTCCATCCAGCGCTCCCCAGAAGGCGACCTGCACATCAAGCTCCCGGACCCCACGACGCAACTACCGCGGGAGAAACCCGTGCCGAAGGAGAAGGAGAAGACGAAATGGGACAAGTTTGCTGAGAAGAAGGGGATTAAAGCGAAGAGGAAGGATGGGAAGTTGGCTTTTGATGAGGTGAGTGAGGAGTGGAAGGCCAAGTATGGGTATCAGGGGAAGGCGTCTGCTGGGGCCGCCGCGGGAGGGGTCGGGGAGGATTGGTTGGTCGAGGTTGATGAGAAGGCTGAGAAGGCGGAGAGGGAGGGTGCGGATGGGGGGAAGAAGGCGAAGAAGCAGAAGAAGGGGCGGTGAGTGGTCGGGCCCTGAATTGGTCTGCTGTGAGGAGGGTGTCCTAGGACAACGCAGGATTCGCGGGCGGACTAGACGCGTGAGACTGGGACCTCCGGGCATCGCGCGAGAGCTGCGTCTTCGCTCAGCCATGCCATGTGGGAGTGTTATGCCCGCAACGCGACATCGCTGCTCGCCGATCAGCCGCATCACCGAAGGCACCCACCACCTGCATTTTCGCGTACATACGGAGGTGAAGAGCATGCATCTACGACGATGAGACGAGCGACCGTCATGCCGGCAGGTAGGCATGGGACGGCGGGCGGAACACATTCTCCAGCTTGCTGCCTCAAGGTGCGGATGATGGCCTACGAAGTACCACGGGCTGTCGTGTTCTGCTGCGAACCAACATATATATACAACAAAGGATGCAATGTCACATATAGCACATCAGTTCCATTCCCCCGCCCTCTCGTCCCCCGTTCTCGAGCCATCAGGTTCGCGTGCGCTATGCGCGTTTGCTCGCTCTGGCACGCACTAGACGTGGAACGACTTCCACACATCGATCCCCGATGCATCGGCAGAAAAGCGACCGACCTCGCAACGAGACGCTGCCGGGTCTTGGGGTACGATTCATGTAGGTCTCAACTCCCATCACCGAAGCCTGATGAATCGATCGACGACGTGTTGACGCTTTGCTACCTCACTTATGTGCGCCCCTTCTTCGCCACCAGACAAACTAATCTACATCAATGGGATACTCCTCGCTCTGACCCATCCGCTGGTATATTCCCGCTACCCACTTGTACGCCGTTCCATTCCTCATGTACTCCGCCGGTATCACAGGAGCAGTAGCCGGTGAGACGTTCGAGCCTCCCTGTGGCACCGCAACTGATACTTGCGGCTGTGCCGCAGTTGATGGCTTGGTGGGGTTGGAAGCCGGCTGGACGCCAGGAGCTGCTCTGGAGAGGCCGGGTGCGACTGGAAGTGCCGATGGTCCTGCCGTTGATGGTCCTGCCGTTGATGGATGTGCTGCCGATGGACGTGCTGTCGATGGACGTGCTGTCGATGGACGTGCTGTCGATGGAAGTGCTGCTGATGGGCGCCTCGCTGAAGGGCCTGACGCCGATGAGCGTACTTTCGATGACCGTGCCGCTGATGATCGCGCCGCCGAGGGACCACCACCGGACGGCATCGCGGTTTCACTCCGTTTCCTGAACCTCCACTCATTGTCCAGGAGCTGACGAGCCCTCCTCCCAAGCTCTGGATGGACTCCCTCGGGGCGCTGTGCACCAACTCCTTCAGTCGCATTCGGCTGCTGTGGCTGCTGATCCGGATTCATGACCCTCAATTTGAAGGGTGGCTTCACCCGCGACTGCGTGTCCACCAACGGACCTGCGGCAGAGCGTTTCTGAAAGAAAGGCTTCGCCAACCGAATCCCCCTCTTCGCCGGCGGCTGCGCGTGAGCCGGCGAAGGAGCAACCGAGCGCTCCGGGGGCTCCGGATCCACAGCCCGCTCCTTGCCTTTCTTGCTCACTTGCCCCACCTGCTCCTCGCCGCCTCTGTCTTCATCAATATCCATGGCACCCCGCTCGTTACTGACAGCCAACTCAACATCCATCAACGGATCTATCATCGACATCTGACCTTCGAAAGCCGTCAAGAATAAAGGCAGATAGTCGTCGGGGATGTGGTACTCCTCTTCAGGGATCGTGGCAAGTCGGGAAGGCTCTACCCCAAACCCAGATGAGCGCGTATACGGCCTCCAGGTCGCGGGATCGTTTCGAAGTCGCTCGTGGCGAGGGAAAGCCGCGTGCTGGATGGCGAGGAGGTCCATGACGCTTTCTTCCCTTTGGACGGGGAGACTGGGCGGGGGCTGTGTTTCCCAGCTTCCAGGGGGGTAGGGTTGCACAGTTTGGCCTGTGAACAGATTCACGCGCTCTTCCTCTTCGTCCTCGGCGTCGTCTTCGTCTTCAGTAGTAACCGCGTCATCTTCCACCTCCTTCTCCCAGTATGCCCACGGATCATACCCCCCGCTCTCCTCAGACTCATCATCCTCATTCCCATCACTATCATCGTCATCTTCATCTTCATCCTCATCCTCATCCTCATCATCCTCATCCACACCCCTCTCCCCCTTCTCCGCAAACAAAGACTGCATCCCCCAAATCCTCGCGTACAGATTATCACTCTCCGGCCCACTCTCCGTTTTGAAAAGCAACCGCGGACTAACACTCCCCCCAACCTTGGTGTACTCTTCCCTCAACTGTTCATGCCTCTGCTTCAACCCCTCCATCTCCTCCATCACCGCCCACGTATCCTCCCACTGCCTCCTGAAACTATCCTTCAGCATCGACTGGGCCTCGGGGGAGACGACGTCGGCCGTCTGCAACCGCTGCGCCCGTCTGAGCCAGTGCCCAGACTCCTCTAGGAGCGCCTGCTTGGCCCGGAGCCTGATTCCGAAGATCTTGATGACGGCTTCGGAGGTGATCAGGAGGCAGTCTCGCGCGTGGGCGCGTTGGGAGTTGCTGGGGGCTAGAGCGGGGTTGTGGAGGGGGCCAGCGCTTGGATTGGGGTAGTTGAGAGTGTCGAGGCTGTCGTGGTAGTCGCTCAATAGGCGTCTCATGTCATTCTCCGAGAATGAGATGGCACAGACAGTGTCCAAGGGCGGGCAGGCGAGTAGGAACGCGCCGTCTGGGTTAGGTTCGGGAGGTTCTGGGAAAAGGTCTGCCGGCCATTGGTAGGGTAGTGTCGGGATGTCTCCATCGAGTGGTGTCGGGATGTTACTGGAAGGCTCCGGTGAGTCGGGTAAGTGGATCAGATCTCCCAGGGTAAAGGGCGGGAATCCCGGGTTGTGTGCGGGAGATTCAGGGAAGAGGTTGGATGGCAATTGATAGGGTAGCAAGTTATATGGTCCCTCCCAGTAATTGGGAGGGATACCAGGAGGTTGCGGTGAGTCGGGTACGTCGATGAAGTCTTCAAGGGTAAAGGGCGGGAACGAAGTGTATGGATCTGCTAGGCCCTCAGAGTCGGAGGGTCCGTGGTCACCCTGCTCGGTGGGCTCGGTCATGATGCAGTACAAGTCCGAAGTGAGACTCAGCTGTCGCTGACCATTATAGGTCTTCCGTCACGCGAACAGCGATCCGATATTGTCGTCTCGTGGCGAATTGCGATCTCCATCTTGATCGGATCGCATGGTAGTCCTGCGTTTCAAGATCGATCCGAAACTCATCTCCAAGCCGAGTAGCGCAATCGTCACGGGCAGTTCCACGCAAGACAGAGTGCTCGGCGTTGTCTGTTGAACATCTTGAGATTTCGCCAAGCGGTAGAAAGTCCAGACCGGTGGCATCGTATTATAATTCACCAGAGCACCAAAAGCGGACTGCGAGCCTCCTTTCTTCCTGCCCGTCTGCGATCTCGATCTTAATCGCATCGCCAACATCAATCAACCCTCCCCACTCCCATCCCCGTACCTCCCTCCTCCACCCAAAGGATCACCGCCCGGCACGCACAACCCCAACCGCCAAAAGTAATCCCGATGCGCAAAAAACAACTCCCACAACCGGTAGCGCGCAGGAACTCCCCAGGGCTCATGCAAAACATCTTGAACTTCATTTGCCACCGACGCGAGAAGATCGCGCTTGCTGACACCTCCAGGTTGGACCGTGGAGTCCTGGCCAGCGATACAACGCGGGTCGTTATCGCCGACGCAATATTCGAGATCCTGGGCCGAGGGAGGGAGGTCGGGTTTGCGGATGTAGATTTCGCCGGCGTGCGAGGCGAAACCCCATTCTTTTAGAGGAAGGAGAGGGACGGGATCGTTGATGTGGGTTACACGGCGGTAGTTGAATTGGTGCGTGTCGTTGTCAGTGTCGGTGTCTGGGTTGTAGGGGCGGTTTGGCGTTTGCAGGTGGAACCGTTGATCGATGTATCTGGCCAGCGCTTGGTTACCCACGCGTGGTTCGCCGAATGTGGTGATAGTTGGGTCATAACCTCGAGCGAGTAGTTCCAGTCCTGCGAGTGCCGCGACGGCGCCTCCGAGACTGTGGCCTACGAGGGTGAGTTTATAGTGGGGCCAGAGGTGCAAGTGCCGCTCCAGGTCTGGAAGTACGAGTTTGCTCGTAATCAACCAGGCAGTGTGGAAGCCCATATGGACTTTGCAGCCTTCGCACTTTGGCTCGTCATCACCGTCGCCACCATCGTTGCAATCGCGGGATCCCGACCCCGGGTAAGGCACATAGGTCTGAGGAATGGTACTCAGATCCACTACCGTATTGGCGAGACTGTAGGTGCCGCGAAACGCGACTATCACCCGTTCCTTGCCGTGATCGAGCGCGATGTAGCCGCAGCTGTCGCTCAATAGGGGTCCGGTGTTCCAGGTGTTCACTAGGGAAAAGTTGGGGAATTCTTTGCAGTGGGAGAGGCAGCGGAAAGGGTGCAGGATGCCGAGGGAAGGCGGAGAGACGCAGTAGGAGATATCTACAATGCGCCCCAGCTCTTCGAGGTCGGCGAACAGGGTGGATGAAATATTGGGGGAGGTGGACGAGATGGAGTGCTGGAGAGGGGATTGTTGGAAGGCGGAGACGGTGGTGGTGGTGGTGGTGGCGAGGGAGAGGAGGGGAAGGAGAACGGTTAAGTACATCGCTGACTATGTTCGGGGGGGTGACGTGTGCTACATGTTCCACGACGTGTTGTTGTCCACCAGGGAATGTCGAAGCCATCAAATGAGGTGATGTTGATCATGTGCCAACGCTGTTGCGCGAGTCAACGCCACAAACAAACCGCCACCACCAATGGCAGAGCCGCGGTACCTGATTCTGGTGACGTCAGTGCCGCGCAACTTCATTGAGATTCACACTCCACCTCAAGAAAGATGGGTAATGATTAATCAATTCGACATGAATGTCCACTGCACCTTCTCTTGACCATATATGTACCGTACCCTCTCCCATCTCCTCCTGCATATATCCTCCTGCTCCTCCTAATACTGAACGACGCGGCCCTTCGTCGACTATTCGGATCCACTCCGGCCGACGGGCTTTCCTACACTACAAGCAGTCACGAAGCTCGACACAGTGCTGATTACGACACGCATCCGGCTGGCCCGAACCAGCGATTGTCGCACGCTACTGTGGTGGTAACGGCGAAAAGGATTAGACAAAGTCATCAGAAGCATGGAGGAAGACACTCGCCTCCACGATTTCGATCAACGCCACGACGGCCCCTTCGACCAACCCTTACCCGCAACCACCTCGAACGATTCCTCCAACCACTTCCCCTCCAGCCGCCGACAATCAGAGAGCGCGGTACGAGCCTTCGAAGACAGTTCATCGCCTGCGCGGCCAATCGGGCGGAAGAGCGCACAGCTCCCCAGGTCGGCACGAGAAGAATTCGCGTCCCCCCCGCCGCGCGCAAGCATGTCCATATGGCGCAACGATCCAGCGAGCCGAGACTTCGATATCCGCCGTGATGGGCCCTATGGCCGACCTTCCTTGACCATGGAGCGTCGCCGGTCTTCTGGTAAAGTCGTCAGTACCGACGGCCGGCGTCCTACCTTACCTGCGCAGACTAGTGAGGAGAAAGCGGACGAAGCGCGTCTCCATGCCGCGCTAGAAGCAGGGCCGCCCACTGAACCCGCAGAGCCGACGGAAGAACCGAGTATAGAAACTCTAGCCTTTGAGCCCGAACCTCCACCACTCAATTACAGTCTTTGGAAGCGCAAGTGGAGCATCGTTTTCTTCTGGGGCCTCATCATCATCGACTGCGTCTTCATGCCCATTGGCCTCTACTTTGGCCTCTGGTACGGCACGAAGTTGACACCCAATATCGTCTTCTCCATCGTCACGGCGGCGTTGGGCGGGATCAGCATCTTCGAGTACATCCTCCGCTTCAGACGATTGTTCAAGAAAAGCAGTACATGTCGCGTCATCGGCGCAAGAAGGATGTACCTCGACTGGTTCCACTGGAACTTCAGCCTAGGCTGGGGCATCATAATGATCGAACTCATCATGTAACAACCCCCTCCCCCTTCCCCCTGTCCATCCTCCCACCCACCTACTAATACCTCCACCCCAGCGGCACCATCCCAGCCAACCCCCCGATCCGCCTCCTCGCCATGCCAGTAACAAGCATGCTCTTCGTCTTCGGCACCGAGCTCCTCCTCGTCGACGCCCTCCGGCTCTTCCACCTCCCCGCCCCCTGCCGCCTCTCCTCCATCCCCAAAGGCTCGCAGCTACGTCCCGCAATCTATATCTTCATCGAAGACGTCTGCGCCGTCGACGGCTCGGGCGGAACGGCGTACCGCGAAGCCCTCAATAAGCGCTACGAAGCGAGCCATATTTTCCGCGCGATGCTCAGGCGCTTGGGGGCATTCTGGGCCGTGGGGAGTGAGGGGTGCGCGGTTTTGTGTACGGTGCTGGTTTTTACTATTCAGCACGAGGCTGCTTATGTGGTTGGGTGGGCGTTGCCTTTTGTGTGGGCTGGGGTGTGGAGCGCGGGGACGTATGTTTACGTTGTGAAGATGTTGAGGGAGGAGAAAAGGGCTTGGGCTGAGGAGATTGCGGCGAAGGCTGGGGTTTAGGAGGTTTCAGCGTTTGGGAGGTCGGAGGGGGAGTGAGCATTTTAGCGTGGCTTGCGGGTACTGGGCATATTTGGAGCGGCATGGCGTGGCCTGGGGCTGCAGGTATAGACGGGATAGACGGCATGACGGCGGCTTGGGCTACGGCGCTTGTACAGCTGTATAGACGGGGCGTGGGAATCAAGATACCCTGGTGTCGGCGACTTTACTCACATCACTCACCAAGGCATCCGATCCCACTTCTCAGGGCCCTCCTTGCGCCTCGGACCTTTTGCAGGCCTGCTTCGCTCAGTCCAATGATCTGGTATACGCCCGGGTAAGCACATGAATGAGCGCAACAGACACGTTTCTTCTGACGGACTCGAGATCGAAGAAGCTTCGGACTTCAACGTCTGCATGTGCTGCTTTTTCTTCCTCCACAAGCGACGTATCTTGAGTTTCCCAAGAGGAAGTTTTCGCGATGGTACTCCATTGTCTTCACTAACTACTGACGAGGAACTTCACTCACTACGGCAATTCGAGCACGTGCTGGAGTACGAGTGCTACGTGCATCACGGGACATCGTCAGGGGGCACTGACTTCAGTGCATCAGGTGACCTTGACGGCGGTTTGTTTGCTGGGGTGTAGAACTCGTGGCACGATCAACGAGACACTGCTGAACAAACCATACCATACTTTACTTCGGCGACTTGGCTACGATATCACCCAACTACCACGGTTTCACGCCCAACCGATACTGATCGACATCAACGACGACACAAACCAACCATCAAACCAACCATGCACATCCCTTCCCTCGCGGGTCTCGCCACCCTCCTCCTCTCCCTCCTCCTCCTCACAACTCTCACGTCCGCCCTCCCATCCCCCAACCCGGCCGCGACCCCAGCCCACAACATCACAACCTCCCACATCACCTCCCCAGCCGTCTACCACGCCCTCGCCGCCACCCGCCGCAACCTCACCCACCACTCCCCCGCAGGCCTCGCCGAACACGACGTCCAGATGAACCCCTGGTGCTTCAACTGCGGGTCCGGAGCCGCGGTCGACGCTCTGCAGTCTACGATTGAGGTCTGGTGTAATTATGAGGCAGGGGAGTTGCTTAATTGGGCCGGACCGGGGGCGGGGGGGTGGTGGGGGGTTGAGGGGACTGTGTAAGTTTTTCTAGTTATTTTGCCAGTCTCGAGGTTGTGGTAGAGCGTGGAAGGAAGGGAAGGGGAGAAGAAGGGAAAGGGGTGGGGACAGGGGAGGGCTTTGAAGGGAATTGGCTTTTGCTGACTTGTGCGTGTGAGTGTGTAGCAACGACGTCAACCTCAAAATCCTCGCCATCCCCAATCTTGCGGGCTGCGGCACGCATACCCTGACGGACAGCGAGTGTGTGCTGGCTTACCAGGCGACGCTTTCCGGGTAAGCTCGTCGACCGTCATACCCCTTTGCCTCGAATCGAATATGACAACTTGCTTGCCCCTCACCCATCACGTCCTTCCGTGAGGTTGGGTTGGGTGCAACAGCTGACATGAGTGCTCATGGGATCGCGTAGGTGCAACACGGACTCCTACACCAAGCGAGGCGGGATGTGGTATGCGGAGTGCTTGGCTTATTGGTTGGAGCCGGATCCTGAGGGGTGCTTTCAATGAGGCGCGGGTGGAAGGTGCCGTGGGGAAAAGGGGGCTGCGGCTGCGAGATGCGAGATCTACTTGCGGGGGTTGAATTGACGGCTGAGCGAGTCGACTGGCCGTAAGGATTTGTGGCGGGAGGATGGGTTGCGGATCGGAGAGGAGACCGAGCTGGGCTTCGGGGACCTGGGAGACTGGAGTGGGCTTCGGAGATGGCAGTGCTGGATACTGTGATCATATCCGACGATATCTGGAAGACTACCAGTGGCTTGCTTACTCAATCTTCTCCCACTTCAACACCCCTCGCCCTCTCGTACCATCCTAAGCACAGACTCAAGTCAGCCAAACCCCGTGACCCATTGCAGCTCTCCCCGCGCCCAAGACCTACTCACCTCAAGAACCATATCATTCCTCGGCCTCAGCACCATGAACTGCTTCCCCCCTTCATCCATTAACTCCACGTTCCTAACCTCCAAACCCCCCATCCGATTAGGATCACTACTAACATCCACCCTCGTCTGCCACCACAACCCCTTGCTCTCCTCTCCCTTCCCCTGCCCTTCCTCCCCACCTCCCTGGCCCCCCTCACCATCAGGAGATCCCTCAAACAACTCCAAATACCCACAATACATACTCACCCCCCTGGCCACAGCCGCCACCTCCGCATCCCCCGCCTGCACCCAGGCTTTCCCCGACGGACCCGACGGTGGCGCCGAGCTCATCCGTTGGGGATCAGCCATGTGCGCGGACAGATACCCGTGGGGGGAGATTTGGACGCGGCCTAGGGGGTTGTCGCCGTGGGGTTTTGCGAGGAGGGTGCCGGTTGGGGACTGGATCTCGAAAGAGATGGTTTTCCAGACGCCGGCGATGCGGGAGCTGTATGTTGGCCAGACGTTTTGGGGGGCCATGGTGGAAAGCGAGGCTGGGTTTGCGCGTCAATAATGGGGGTTGGATGAGTGGTAGAGTGGCGAATGGGTTGGTGTTGGTGTCGAGATGAGACTTTGATGAGGTGGTGTGTGGTGCGGGGTCGAGATTAGGAACATGTATCCGACGTTTCGTTCCCTCCCTGTCCGTATAAGAGCCAGCGGGGCAAAAGCGAGAAATATGTCCTAGCGATGCGACAGCCCGGCCAGATATGGAGGGCACGTGTGAGGGCCTTTAACGGCTCTCAGCTGTGATGGCCAGAATCGTGGTCGGACCGATTCCGGTCGTTCGCTCCCCACTTCACCTAAGGCAATAATGCTCGCAAGCATGAAAGACTAGACAGCGCATCGATTCTCACCAGTCATCACCCACCTCCAGCCAACAGAAACCCCTTCACAACCGCCTGCTGCTCCCTCCCGACCCCACACCCCTCCAAATACTTCTCCACCCCTCCCTTCCCCTCCACCCACTCCCTCACCCTCCCCACCCACTCGGCAGGACAATCCGCAAAAGAATCCGGCAAGCCCATCCCCCTAATCTCCCCCAACTTAGCCTCCCTCTCCGGCTCCAACTCCGTTTCACTGACCCGATAATCCCTCTCCATGGCCTCCACCGGCACACAACCCATCAACATCTCCACCAACAACACCACCAGCCCCGTCCGGTCCTTGCCCTGCGTGCAATGCACCAGGACCGGGTACGAAGCCTCGTCGCTTAACACGTCGAAGAACTGCTTCACTTCCGCCGTACAGTGCTGCAGCGAGTCTTCGGCGAGTCCCGCGAGACCGCGCGGGGCCATGACGTGCGTGCCGAGGATGGCTATGGCTTGTTTGCGATAGCCTAGGGCGTAGAGGGAGATGAGTTTGGAGGTTTGGGGCCAGGAGAGGTGTTTGAGGAGGGCAGCGCTGTAGGGTTTGCCGTTTAGGTCGATGGGTTTGTAGACTAGGCCGGGGATGCGGTAGGGGTGCTTGGGGTCTGAGGGGTTCGCTGGAGGGGTGGAGGGGTTGGAGGGCTGTTGTTGGGTGAATTTGTGGCGGGCTTCGGTGAGTTCGGTGTTGGTGCGGAGGTCGACGATGGTTTTGAGGTGGTATTGCTGGAGTAGGCGGTCGCGGTCGTGGGGAGTGGCCGCATCTGGGCGGGCGCTGCGGAAGAGGAGGCCGGGTTTGAGGAGGTTTTGGTTGGTGGTGGTGTTGATGAAGGCACCTACGTCTCGGAAGTTGATGATTTGGTCGAAGGGTTGGGTGGTGGTGGGTGGTGAGTTCATGGTTGGGTCGTCCATTGTGTGTGTCTGTTGACGGTGCTCTCTCTTGATGTCAATGGTATGGGTACATGAAGCATCATACGTCTCCTTCTTTCAGATCAAACATGGTAATATAACAGAAACAGGTCCAAGGAAACGGGGCGCTTGTGCCAACCTGGTGCCGATCGCCTGCACGACATTCATGACAGGCAATAATCAATCAAGTATTAATCAATTTAAGAGCCAGACTAGTTTTGTCTTGAACCATTTGCCTGGTGGGACGATGGATCAAAATTGAATTGCAATAATGGGCCATGTTGTTCGTGTTCAACAAGTACATGCAGCTGGACCTGATAAGGTCTTGGGACCAGACTGTTGTGTGGAATGAATAATAATGGACGTACGTCGGTGTCACGTCTGGTCGCACCGCCGCGGAGGATGACGTATTTGTTCCGTAGAGTCAACAGGGTCGACTCCAGCCGCTCTTCGGTTTCCCCAAGTTCCCTGATGTCTGTCGATTCATCCCATCTCTACTTCGACGACATCGCTCAGAAGGGAAGAGACACCAGCACGATTGATATCAAGCGTGACATTCAACCCAAAGCCCAAGTTTGACCGACCACCCAGATCGAACAACAGCCACAACAACAACAACCATGGAGCGGGGTCGAGACATGGCGTGTCCAGACCCATCGGCGCACAACCAGCACAACAAGTTATCCGAACAAGCCTCCACTGCCGCCTTGTACGCGACCAATCCGGCAAGACGCGCGGATCCGAGCGAGAGTGCGCTGGGCGCGGACGGCAAGCTTTCGTCCAAAAGTAGGTATAAAGCGGAGGATTTGCGTAGACAGACAGCTACTAATGCAATGACACAGGCGCCGCGGCGTCTCTCAAGTACGCGCGACCGCAAGATCTTCCCAGCTTTCCCAGCTCCGGCCTAAGCAATGCCGACTCGGCCGGAAAGGCCGCGATGCAGGCCAAGGACTACAAGATGAAGGATCTCTGGCATCCGGAGCTGAGCGCCGCCGGCTCCAAAGCCGCGTTGCTTGCCCACCAGGACGGCGGGAAAGTGGATCTGTGGCAGCCGACTGCCAGTAAGGCTGGCAACTCGGCGGCGACACTAGCGATGCGCACGAAAGGTCTGAGTCCGGAGCTGGATCGTGGGTATACCGCCGATGGGAAACAGCGCGCTCTCCTCGCTGCGACGCTATCCGTAAGTCGCAGTGGAGTAGCGCCTGCCCCTGTAGCACCCTCGGCATACCCGGACTCGAAGAACGCAGCCTCCAACGCACTGAACGCAGCAACAAAATCCCATCGTGCCAACTCGACACGAACTGCAGCTGAAAAGCGGCAACCCGATGGCTGGAACTCGGAAGCCATGCAAGCTGCCCGTGTTCAAAACATCGGCGCCAACATGTCCCCAGAAATGTTCACCGAGCACCCACCAGTCGCCATCGAGCGCGAAGAAAAAGCTCACAACGCTGCTCTCCGCGCCTCAGCCGTCTCAATGGCGAAGCAGATGTACGACCTCCAGAACCGCACAGTCCTCGGCCCCGACCTCCGCGGTGGCGTCGAGGGCGCCGGCGCAGCGACTGCACGCCAACAGCCGTCTTCGCAACTCGATGTCAAGCAGGAAGCACTGCGCTATATCCATCTGCAGGATGCCGCACACAAGCTTGCGCAGGAGCGGCTCGCGAAAGTGGACAAGACATTCGAGGCGGCGAAGTATAGGGAGTACTACGGGTACCCTGACAACCCGTCGCAGCAATCACCGCCGAAGAAACCGGCGAATAGGCTCTCCATGCGCAGTAAAGGCCGCCGGCGCGCGGCAGGCGAAGGCGCGGAGGACGGTGACTTCTCCTCCGATGACGATGACGAGGGTCGCGCGCAGCGGATCCGAACCCAAATGTCGACCCTCAACACAGGCGTCGCGGGAGTCGACGAGAAGAAACGCGCCGCGGACCGCGCGAAAGTGTACGCCGCGGCCGAGAAAAAGGTTCACGCGCAGATGCACAACTTGGACGAGAAAGTCTTCGCCGACACGGGCAAAGTTCCCCCTGCGATGATGGAGGAGTGGGAGGCGAAGGCGCGTGCGAGGGCCGTGGAGGAGAAGAGGGAGAAGGAGGTGCATCCCGGGCAGACGCACATTGGAGGCGGGAAGTATGTGTCTACGGCCGAAATTGAGAGGATCGCTGCCGAGAGGCTAAGGCCGACGCTGGAGGGCATTAGTGCGGAGGCTGAGAGGAGGCGGGAGAGGGATAGGGAGGTCAGAGAGGGGAAGGAGGAGGCGGAGAGGGAGAAGCGGGAGGAGAAGGAGAGGGTGAGGGGGGAGAAGGAGGAGGGGAGGCGGATGAGGAGTGAGTTTGAGTTCCCGAGTATCGGCTTTGGATGTGTTTTGCTGACCTGTTGTTGCTGCAGATGAGGAGAAAGCGTCGAAGAAACAGTACAACGAAGAGGCTAAGGCGCGGAAGTCTCTTGACCAGCGGAGGAGTCGGGAGGTCAAACGAGACCCTGCTGCGATCGCTGCCGACGATGACGTGCAGGACGACAACGAGGCCGAACCAAAGACCGACAAGAAGCGCAGCAGCACGTTGGGAAGGATCACGAGCCGTCTCCGCCGTAACCGCAAAACCGGAGACGAGCCGGCGGAACCTGCAGGCATGAGAGAGGAGGTCGTGCCCACTACGGCTACCAGCCTCCCTGCCGGCAATGACGCCGTCTCGGAGGTCGAGGACTACGAGCACCTGCCCGCACCACTTCCCACCTCCTCCGCCCACTCTGCCACTGTAGAGAAGGACGCCGGACTCCTCTCCAGCCGCCCAGACCCCTCGAAGATCGAGGATAGCAGCGAAGACGAATGGGACGAAGCCGCCGACGAACACGAGGGTGCTGGTGTAGGTACTGCTGCGGTCGGAGGTGTAGGTGCCCCCAAATCCGAAGCAGAAGCCATCCAGCACGCCTTTGCTATGACTGACCAGACTAAGCACGAGGACGCGCTGGCGGAGAAGGGGAAACGGGCTTTCGGGTTCGGGGACCCGGCTGTGGAGGGCGGTGCTGGGGTTGTTGCCGGTCCTGCCCGCGAGATCGGGGCCGGGCCGGTTGCGCCAGCCACCTCGTCGTATGTGGTTGGTGAGCCTCGCAACGTGGGCGCGGAGGGGTTTACGGAGTACGTGGATCCCTGCGGTGAGGGTGGAGATGACGTAACGGGTCACGCGGGGGGGTTGCACAAGACGCTTACGGCCAATCGGCTGGATCCCAAGGTCCCTTTGGAGGCTATTTCCGCTGGTGGAGTCTTGGGGTCGGGCGGGTCAGTGGTGGGCGCTGCGTCGGGTACCGCTGGCTTGGTAAACCGCGACGCCGCCGCCAACAGGACTATGGAGAGTGGTCTCGAGGTCGGTGGGGATGCGATGGCGCCAGTGCCCGATACGGTCGCGCCTCTCGACGGCGCCAGAGAGGCCGAGACGATTGATCCGCTCGCGACGGCGAATCCGGTCCAGACTCCGGACCGCGAGAGCACGCAGGTGGAGAAGGAGACGGAGTCCAAGGGTCTTCGTGGCTTCTTTGGCAAATTCCGGAAAGACAAGGGCGCGACGAAGGAGCCGGGCCGGATCACGAGCTCGGCGGGGAAGTACGGGGGTGAGGCGGCTGCCCCGATGTCTGCGGCTGGTGGGTCTACTGCCGGGGCTGGGGCTGGGGCTGCCACAGGGGCTGTGTCTGGCGAACCTGTCACGTCTGCGCAGCCTACCAGCGACCCGATTCCCACTGGCGCTTCCACTTCTTCCGGCATGATCGGCACCGGCAGTGCGGGTACTGGAATAGGACCAGCAGCAGCAGTAGGAAGCAGCACCGCGGACCCCCGCGCCGTCAGCCCCTCCTCTTTCCGCCGCCGCTCCGGCGCCCTCGACGACTTGAGCTCGGTCTCCTCCTCGGGAGCCGAAGAAGACGAAGACCCGACGCAGCGGCGCGGACGCGGCGGCTTCGGCAAACCCGCCACCGGCGGACGCGAGGGCCCCACCACTACCACAGGAGAACCGGAGAAGAAGGGCGGTGGCGGGTTGATGGGGTTGCTTGGTTTTGGTAGCGGGAAGGGGAAAGAGGAGAAAGCTGGTGGGGATGGGGACGATGGAGAGACGGAGCAGTTTGAGGAGGCGCGGGATCATTTCGATGAAGGGCTTGCGCCGGCCCCGGCTTTTGCGGCGGGGGTCGGGGGGAAGGGGAGGGGGGTCGGGAGTCCGGTAAGGGAGACGAGGTTTAGGGAGGATGTTTAGATGTTCACGGGGGAGGGAGAGAATGGGTAGTTGGTGGGAGGCGAGGGGGTGGGGATGGAGGAGAAGAGAGAGAGGAAGGTGAGGGCGGAAGGAGCGTGAGAGTAACGATTCTTGAAGGTTTTGGCTATGCCGTCGAATGTAGGACTTGGTTGTGGACGGAATGGACGCGAGAGACGGGGTGGTAATGGCAGGCAGGTGATGGGTCGGTGATAACGTCTCTGTTCTAGTACTATTTATCACACGGCAGCTGTGTAGCGAGCAATCGAGCTTCATCATTGCGGTTTCCAGCCGAGTCCGGGGCAGCTGGAAGAACGACGCGAGAGAATTCGCCAAGGTCACGCTGCCTCCTTCCTGCTTCCATTCAACCATTGGCGCTCGAACTCCTACGTGAGCGTGAGTCCGACTCATCAGTCACGTCGAGTGCCTCACCAAACTTGTTTTCCGCGCTGGACTCTTGCCGTGCATGCCGTTTCCGCAGCCGCTCGACATCCATAGCGGTCTCGCTCCCTTGCCGGACATCAGGGGAGACACTATGCCGAGTCGCCGTGGCTTCCACTTCACCATCCGCGGCCTCATCGTTTGCCTCATCGTCCTCCTCCTCCACGCCGGCCTCCGCTTTCCCAGCCTGCTCGTCCAGAGCCGTCATCCGCACCACGAACTCCCTCTGCAGCTCCCTCAACCACAGCGTCAACTCCGCCCCCTCCATCCTCCCGCCCTTAGCCTGCACAAGATGCTCCCTCAGATTCAACAACAGCTTCCTCCTCCTCGCCTGCACAACAGCCACAGACCTCTTCTTCCGCCGCCTCACCTGCAGCTCCAGCGTCCGCGCCACCACCTCCGCATGCTCCACCACATCCCCCGGCAACGGCACGACGCGCGCGAGTTTCAACCCATAGTGCTCTTCCTGCACCGTCCCGGACGCAATCCGATACAGCATCTCCATCCTATCCCGCTCGCTGCTGTCGACCGCTAAGTGCAGATTCACGACCCCTGCGCGCTCGGCCATGATATTCGCCAAGTCGCGAAAGTGCGTCGCGAACCACACCAACGCGCGGCTCTCCACCAATGCCTCGGCGATCGCGAGCGCGATAGCGAGACCGTCGCGCGTGCTGGTGCCGCGGCCCAGCTCGTCGACAATGGCCATGCTCTGCTTGTCGATATTGCGGAGGATAAACGCTGTCTCGCGCATCTCCGCCGCGAAGGTGGAGACGTTGGCTTCGATGTTGTCGTCCATGGAGACGCGGGCGAAGAGCTGGCGTACGAGGGGGAAAGCGGCGAATTGGGCGGGGACGAAGGAGCCGATTTGCGCCATTACGGTCATGAGGGCGATGGAGCGGATGTAGGTGCTTTTGCCGCTCATGTTGCAGCCGGTGATGATTTGGAAGCGGGTTTGTTGCGTGGCGTAGACGTCGTTGGGGATGTACTTTGTGCTGTGGATTTTCTCGCGGATGGGGTGGCGGCCGGCGCGGATGGCGAGGGTGTCGGAGATGGTTGGGCGGACGTAGTCTTGGCTCGTGACGACTTGCGCGAAAGAGTCGAGCATGTCGAGCATGGCGATGCCTTCGCAGATGCGGAAGAGGGCCGACATGTGCTCCCGGACGTCTGCGATCAGGCCTTGCACGGACTGGTCGCTCATCATCAGCACTTCAATGTGAGCATCTGCGATCTTCTGGTTGCGCTTCATCAGGTCCAGCGTCTGGCATTCGATGATTTCTTTCTTGCGGTACACGTTGATGAACACGGCCGGCAAGTCGCGCTGTTCGAGCTCTTCGGCTTTAAGGCGCATGTAGAACTGGCGGCCATTCTCGAACTTCCTCTGCAGGGGCAAGTTGTGCTCTTCAGCCAGGTCGGTCATGTGCTGCAGCGCGTCAGTCATGGCTTCCTTGTACGTCAATCGAGCGACGTCCAGTAACCCATTGACACCAGACTTGATAGCGTAGGTGCGTTGGTTGCGGAGATCGAGTGGCTGGGTGGCGTATGTCGTATCTTCGTTGATGGTATTATTGATCAGCTCCTGGAGTGGCTGCACAGTCTCCGACGCACACAGGCTACGAATCTCCTGCAGCATGGTAGAGCGGGCGCCAGTCAAGGCCTCGAAGACCGGCTGAATCAAGCCGACGAATTGTTTGAGCATAATGACATTGTTGACCGCTTGCTCAACGTCCTTAATCTGAGGGGTCACAGGTACGAGAATGAGCTGCGTCAACGTCTTGTCCACGTCTAGAAACGGCTTGAGCGCCTGTCGAACGCCGAAGAACATCTCCTCCTTCGTACTCAGCTCCTCGAGCGCGTCCCAGCGAGTGTTCAGCGTATCTTCGTTGGTGAGAGGCTGCAAGATGTTGCTGCGTAGCAACCGGCCACCCATTGGTGTAAGAGTCTGATTCAGCAAGCCAAAGAGACAGGCTTTGGATTTGGGATCGTTGGCATTCTGCACCAGCTCGAGCGAGCGTATGGTGGAGAGATCGATCATCATGGAGCCTTCGGATGGCTCGTACTTGATGCGTAGGGAGTGGAATGGGAAGGTCCGCGCCATGCCCCGCTCGACATACTTGAGTACGGCGGCGAAGCAGCAGACGGCGTAGTAATTGCCGCTGACTGCGGTCTTGAGGGCTTCGGCATCCTCGGCGAAGGCGAGCTGCTGGATATACTCCAAGCCCGTCGTCTCCGCCCAGTAGCGGCGGTCGAGTAGCGTGAGATTGCTGCCGATGTCCTCCAGATTGTCTTCGATGATGGAGAAGAGCTTAGATTTCGGAGTGGCGGCCGTGGACACCACCAAGATATTCGACGGGTTGAACACCACGAGCTTGTGGATGGTGAGGACGTAGGTCTGCCGGTCATTGATCTGGCTGAGCACAGCTTCTCCGGTGTCGAGGTTGACAAAGGCCAGACCGACGGTGGGGGAGATGCCGCGTGACTCGCTAATGGCGCAGATGATCTCCTGGTCCTCGGCTCCCAGCGTGGAGACTCCGGTGCGTGGGCGGGCGGTGCTTGGTCTAGCCGTGCCCGGTCTGGCGGTGCTGCGACCTCCAGCACGTGGGCGCGAGGTAGTGGTGCCATTGTATCCAGTCGTGATGAACGGGTTGGAGGTACTGCGGTATGGATCGGAGGCGGTCCGGCGGTTGGCGAGGCGAGTCGAGGCGGTGCTGCGAGTCCCCGTGGTGTAAGACGTCGATGTACGTCTGCTCGCCGCCATGATGATATGCTACAATCTGGAGTGCTATGACGAGACGGGATGGAGGTAGGAAGGGAAGGAGAGGGGAGGGGTGAAGGGAGGGGGAGGGGAGGGGTGAAGGGAAGAGTGCAAGCCTGTCTGGCAGCGCTTGAGGTGAGGAGACGTGAGGTTCCATGATTGACACCGCCCGAAGCGAATCGCGCAACCTCACCTCGCGCAATCGGCAGGCACGCGGAATGTCCCAGAGGAGAAAGTGCGACCGGCTATAGAATGTCTGGTCGGTATCTCATCTTGTATTCGAATCATGTCCCGAAGGACTGATGGGCGAAGAAGTCATCCAGCATGTCCCTGGCATCAATGAGATTCACTGGTGATCAGCTCCGGCATACCTTATCCAATTCATACCTTTGCTTCTACCAGCGACTCATTCCCAGTCTGAGACATGGTTAGGTATCCCATTAGCGTTGGTACCTAAATCAGTCGTAAGGTGGCGCCGGGGTGAGAACTGAAAGTCGTCCTTTCAACTCGGAAACCAGGTCCGAGAGTGTAACGGCGTGACAGGCACCGGCCTAGGAGGAAAAGTGTGTTCGTGCACTACCTTACTACTATCAGCCCGCCGCACCACGCTGGCCAGCAACCACCAGCCAACGCCTGTTTCCCCTTTCTCTCTCTCGACCAGCGCCCAGCGCCCAGCGCGGGACGTCGGTGGTGCGTATGCGTATGTTCTTCGTCTCCCCTTGGTGAACGCTCTCGTGAGAAGTCGAGCAAGTCGGAAGAAGGGGAGTAGGAAACATCCTTTCGATGAGTGAAGACCCCAAAGGACTCCGGCGCCGGCGCCAACTCCAGTGCTCGTAAGCCGAGCCGCATAGATCCGATTTCGAGATGGCCCGCGCGCGAAACGATCCGACAGCGCAAATACGGATGCGACCCTGCCGAAACCCACATCGCTCATAAATCAGACTTCGTATATCTTCCCCATCATCATCCAGGCCCAAACACCTCGCGCAGCACGCCCCCCACTCTCATCCACTCTTCCTGTCATCTCACCGTCTCTTAGGCCTCTGGCTCCCCCCAGCAATCCACGCAGCAAAAGGCGAGAGGTCTTTACTCCCCTTACTCTTCCCCTTAGCCCGTTTCTCCGGCAGCAGCGGCGGAAGCGGCGGCAAACCACCCATAACCGGGAACCCCGCGAGCAAATCCCCGCCGGCGTAGCCTCGCGCGAAATCGGGTGGAGGCGGGGGCATGGGCACAGCAGAGGAAGACGCGGACTGATGCCGGACAGAGGGCAAGACGTCGATGATATCGTCCGCTCTGTTCTTCTTCTTCCTGCCATCCCGCTCTTTATCCTTCTTCGACGATTTCTTGATAGGCGCCATAGCATCCAGACTTAAATTCCCATACAACCCCGCCAGCGGGTTCTCAAAACTCCCTCCACCCCCGACATCAAAACCCCGCTCGAGATCCTTCAGTGCCGGCGGCGGCGGCGGCTCAGGCATAGGCCACATATGCATGCTAATCTCCCAATCGGGCTTGATCATCGTGTCCCAGACCTGCGGGAGGATGATCTCGCCGTCGGGACCCGTGAGGTCGTAATGCCCTTGGTGGACGTGCTCGCCGATCACGTCGACGTGCAGGAAGGCCTGCTTGATGAGGGTTTCCATGCCCTTCCAGGTCTTGCAGAGGTGCCAGGGGAAGCTGAATTTGCGGCCCACGGCGTCTTTGAATTTGATGGGCGCTTGGAGCGTGTCGGGCAGGGGTTTGTGTTTGGCGGCTTCTGCTTCGAGTTCCTTGTGCTTCTTCTCTGCCTCGGCTTGCGCGGCTTTGAGCTCTGCGAGGGTTTTGTCGTGCTCGGCTTTTGTCTTCAGGGCCGCCTCTGCGGCTTTCTTCTCCACATCTTCCTTGGTTTTCTTCGTCGCCGCTTCGATCTCCTGCTTCTTCCTCTTCTCAGCCTCCTCTTCAGCTTTCCTTGCTTTCGCAGCCGCCTCGGCCGCCGCCTGTGCTTCCTCATACTTCTTGATGAGCACCCTCAGATTCTCCATCTCCCCGGTCGCCTTGACCCTCTCCGCCTCGTCCTTGCTCTCCAGAGTCGCTTTCAAGGTCGCGACCGCCGCATTGTTCGCCTTGTCTTTCTGAGCGAAAGCAGCCTTCAGCGCTTCGAGCTCTGCATTGAACTTCTCTTTCTCCGGGTCAGGGGGCGGCGCTGGTGATCTCGTTTGCGGAGGGTAGGCCCATGGACTCATCGCAGGCGGGTATCCATACGGCGACATGGCCGGGTGCGCGAGGCCTGGGTGCCCCGAGTATGGGTAGGGTGACATGGCAAGCTCTGCGCCGTAATGGCTCGGCGCGACGAAACTTTGCGGCCGCTGAACGCCAGGCCGCGGAGGATGCTGCAGCTGTGGCGGCGCGTGCGGATCCATGGCGAAGTAGCTCGGCCCGCCAACGGAGCTTATTGGCGAGAAAGGATTATTTGGTTGATGCTGCGGTGTGAAGGGATTCGGCTGATACCCAAAAGCGTCTTGGTGCGGTAAAGACACCAGTGCCTGCTGCTGAGCCGCGTAGGGATCCGCGTACGGCGCAGTAGATGTCATGCTCGGCGGATAGCCACCCGGACCGGGCGCAGGTACGTGCCGGTAGCCCGAGGGCGGTGGGTGGGCACGTGGGGGCTGCGGCGCGGGACCAGGGTGGCCATAGTGGTACTCATCGTATGACGCCACGCTGCCCGACTCGTCGGATGGTGTGCGCCTCGACTCTGCGCGCCGGTGTCGGGTGGAGGTGTGTGTGGTGCGGCGTCGAATGCGCGGCGGCGGAGATTCCTCCTCTCGCTCCGGAATGACTCTGCGAGAGGAGTGCCGCCGTGTGGGTGCCGGTCGCGCCTCCGTTGTGTGCCGGCGTGAGAAAGTTGCTCTGGATCGTGACGCGGACTCTGAAGCGGATGGCGCAACGAGGTCGTCTTCGTCTCCGGCTCCCAGATCGCTCCAGCTCTCGGTGCTTCTGGAGCTGCTCGATGTGGGAGAGTGTATGCTTGCGCTTCCGCCTGACGAGACACCGCGTCCTACCCTGATCACCCGCTCGGAACCGGAACTGACTGTGAATGTTGCGCTCCTGGGACAAATCCTGTCAGCAACGCGTACCTTGCAGTGCAAAGCGTAGTTGTATGTCCGACGACGCGGGGTATGCGGAGGGACGAGATGGGACTCACGGCATGGGTTGTGGTATGCTCAGATAGCCCTGCCTTGTTCAATCGCGAAGAGGGTCGTTGTGGGCGGCCGGAGGGGTGGTGGGTATAGCGGTTCCCTTGACGACGGTGACCTCGGGGTCGAAGAGACCCGACCTGCCCGCGTTTGAGATTGGCGTCAACCTTATCGCGCTTGGCCTTCGTCACCTCTTCGATATTATTGCGACCTCGTGCGCTTCTCCTTGCCTTCTGTCTCGTGTATCACTCTGTCTTGCGAAGGAGTGTGAGGGAGGACGGGGAAGGTACCGAGTAGTTCTGTAAGCGCTCTCGACGACGGGCAAGGGGCGCGACGTTGTTGGCCTCGCACAATTGGCCGTGAGAGAGGATCCGAGACGAGACAATGCGGGAGTGCCCGATGAACCAAGCGCCCAGCGTGCCCCTCACTCACATCAACGTCTTCTCCCAGGAAATGGGACTTTTGACCTCCGTGTCGAGGTGGTCGGTCTACAAAGACGTTGCCGATGATCTAGCGTTTCCAGGTTACTAGTGCAACGCAGTCCTAGAGGGAACTGGAGGGGTCAAGACGACCAGATGGATTGGGCTGGGTAGCCACGTTGTTGCCCAAGATTTACGTTACGCCGCAACCAACGTTGCCCTCGATTATTGGCGGTCGTCCTGGTCGTGTCTCTTCTCCAAGGATGGTTAGTATGCGTGTACGAAGATTCCTGAAGAACAATCGGGAGAGTGTCGATGGGGCAGCGAGGAAGAACGTGCGGTGTTGGGCTGATGATGTGGATCATGCAGTAGTATGCAGTAGACGTTGGGCAGTATCAACTGCAGCACTCACTCTACTCCGATTGACTGGCTCGAAAGTATGTTGGGCTTCTTCGAAAGACAGTAGGTACTGACCGAACAAGATGGGCGCCCGGATCGATGCAGCAGGTAGGATCTATCTCTCACGGTCACTGATGATCGGCCCTCCTCGGTCTGGAGACGAAACGAACAGAATTGAAGACATTGATGAAAAGCAGGATTCCACCATCTGTGCGTGCGAAGGGAGACATCGGGCAAAGTGCCGACGGCACTGATGCCGAATAGACGAGCCCGTGGATGCGGTGGAACCACACTCCAGCCAAAGACCACGGCAAACGGGGTTTTCATCGGCAACAGATCTGCCCTGTTACCCATCAACCCGGCGACGACTTGCTGGGCATGTGAAGGTGTCCTTCGGTACACACGCACGAGCACATGGCTCCGAAGATTGACGAAGATGGCAGTCTGATATACGCACGGCGGTCGTCTTCGAAAAGACGCGTGGGCTGGGAGTCGATGGGCTGTGTACATCAGCGCATTGACGTAGCCATTGCGCACGTTGTGAACGGCCGCCAGCAGACTCTTTCCAGGCACTCACAACCCGCCACATCTCTGCCCAACGGCGCTAAGCCGCGCTCTGCAGACGCACCAACCCGGGACCGCAGCGCGAGATCGGATCGCTGGGCTCGCGATTGGACGGCACGGTCTACTGATGACGGCGGCGCTGAGGAGGCCTGCATTAGAGAGGCCGTAGGGAGCGGGCCGATGTGTGCATTGCACGAGCACGTTGACGGGCCGAAGGGGAGTCTATCGGGAGGCTGGGTCATCGGAAGGGGAAGCGCTGGGGAAGGCGTTGGTACCTGGATGCTCATGTCTGTACTTAGTTGAGCAGTGAGCATGGTGGTGCGTGGGTCGGATATCGTGCCAATGCAGCAAGGAGGGGTTCCAATTCAGGTATTGCATTCATCAGATGCCACAAGAGACCTTAATCGAAGGCCTGTGCTACTACTGCTCCCGCTTCCAGTAAAGTCAGTAGACGTGCACATCAATGCGATCCATATCCGTAATCTCGGTATCCTGGATCGTCTGACCGGGTTGAAGCCGCTCGCCGTCGAAATCGAGGTATATCGATTGTCCTTCCGCGAGGTCGAATTGCGGCTTGCAAGCCGCCATGATTTTCGCGACGGTCGTGCTCTACGTAACCCAGTCAGCGAGCAGATCAGAAAGTGCCGGAATCGGGTGTACACGTACTGGCTTCACCTTCAACTTAAACGGGTCCTTGCGTTCCTTCGAGATCAGGAGGATCCGGACAATCGGCTCTACGGGCTGGGCTACAGCCTCTGAAGCGCCAGCCTGTGCCTCTTCTTCCTCGGCGACGTCTAACCCCTGACGTATCCGCTCTTCTCGATCCCTCTCAGCCTTAATCTGCGCGTAGATGTCATCCGTCACAGCTTCGAGGGCTACTTTCTCGACTCCTTCCGTCCCCTCGGCACCCTTCATCGTCACGTTCCCTTCCGCATCGACACCCAGGCCCAGGCTCCTGCACGTCGTCACGTCGAAGACCCTACGCATCCGGTGAATGAGGTAGACGCCGTCGGCGAAGTCTTTGGAGAAGCCTTGCCGCTCGCACCACACGTGACGGATCTCTTGTAGCCGTTGTGAGAGCTTGCGGATCACCAGCAACGGCTTCGTACCTTCGATTCGCGACGTGATGAGTAGTGAGACATGAGGATCCGGCGGTGGCGTGGGAGACCTTGCTCTACTCAAGCTTGCCACCTGTTGACCGGGTGTTGGCGACTTCACGCCCGGTGTCTGCGACTTCTTCATCGATTCCTCCCGTAGCTTAGCGCGCGCTCGCGCCGCTCTTGCCAGCTCCGCAAACTCGTCGTCCGAATCTTGCTCGACCGGCTCGACGGGCTCCGCCGGCCGCGCATGGCTGAACTGTACCTCTTCCTCACGTTCAGACCCGTCCTGCACCTCCATAACCAGCGGCCTGATAGGCTTTCCCTCCACAGCAAACCGCGAGTCGCCTTTACTCGCGATCTTGTTGACCTTGGGCGACCGTCGGATGGGCGATGCATCGACATCTTTACTCCCACCGCCATGACTCCGCTTGGCGAGACCTGGTGACAATCCGATACTGCCAAGCAGATCTTCCCCCTCCTCAAGCGTAATTCGACGCCTCTTACTAGGACTCGGCTTGCCCTTCACTTTGATATCCTGTACCTCAGCGTCTTGTTTGGCCGAGCTCCGCCGCTCCTTGCGCTCTTGCTCCCTCTGTAGCTTCTGTTCCCGCGCCTTCTTCGTCCTCCGCTCCTCCGCCATGCTCTCCGCGAAAGACCGCTTGCTGTGACTGAAAATATTCTCGGAAGATGCCTCGTCCCCAGCATCTTGCGTGATCGCCCATGCCGGTCGATTGAAGAGTGACATTGCGCCAGCAGTGATCCCAGGGTTCCCGCTGCTTTCCAAGTAATCCAAGCGCAATGGTTGCTCCCGTTGTTGTCGCCTGCGCAGATGTAGACGCAGTGAGGTGTTGTGATGCGAAACTTGACTCGAGAAGTTCGCAAGGAAGACGCGAGACACCAAGCCCACATCAGGCGCACGGACCTACGCTAAAACGCGAAGTCACCTGCAACATCTCCCAATTCAAACCACTGTACCTCGATTTTCCAGTACAGCAAACACCAAACACCGGCAACTCGATCGCCTCCATGAGCGCACCAGCACCCACAGCGAACGGCGCAGCTGATTCCCGCGATCCCTCCGGCTTCCTGAGCGAAATCATCGGCGCGCCGGTGACTGTCAAGCTGAATTCTGGCGTGACATACAAAGGTACCTTACTGAACCTGACTGCAAAGTCTATGGCACTCTGTACTTTGTAGCATCGCTGACATGTTTTCCAGGGGAGTTGCAATCAGTTGACGGCTACATGAACATTGCGCTGGAGCAAACGAAGGAATTTGTGGATGGCAAGCTGAGACGGAGTTATGGGGATGCGTTTGTGAGGGGGAATAATGGTGGGTGCTTGCTGTGGTCTAAGTGTATTTGCGTTTGTTTGCTGCTGATTCTGAGATAGTCATGTATATCTCTGCCGACTCTTGAGAGAGCTGGAGGCACAAGCTCGAGACGGCCAGGCGTTGCCTCGGCGAATCAGACTGTCATTGATCCCGAGGTCGAGCAGGCAACGCAGTGCGCTGAGTCGACGACAGCTGGCCAGCGATGGCGCACACGACACTTATGGGAATTTCCGGAGGCCGCCTGCTTACTCAGAAGCACCATTGAGGTCGCATCAGCTCTCGGGCGTCTCCACACCCAATAACGACTCGCGGCCGTCTTCCGGGATCTTACTAGTCCAGACAACGAATGTCCGTCCATGCAAAGCGACCTCTCCCTTGTCATTCACCTCCACCTCAGGACCATTCAGCGCATCCATGACCGTCTTGTGCGTTTTCTACACGGATGGTCAGCCTCACCAAACCCCACTCAGAAGCCACATTAGCACCACTTACCTCCCGCTCCCCAGCCCCCTGCACAACAATACTAGAAATCGTCGCATACCTCTCCCAAACCTCCCTCTTCCCCAGTCTTACCTCAAACCCCTCCTCCCACTCCCCCAACGGCAGCGCAAAAAACTGCTCCCCAGCCACCAAAAGCGACCACGGAGAACTCCGGCTCTGGTCCTCAAACACCTTCTTCCACTCCTGGTGACGGAATCGCGCCTCGTCGTCCTGGAACGTCCAGGTCAGCTCCCGCATGGTCGATTCCCAGGGCGTGCTAGCGGGGTAGGTGCGCGGGGCGTTGTAGTCTTCGATGTTCCAGAGGAGGGCGAGAGTGCCGTGGGGGCGGAGGACGCGGTGGATTTCTTTGAGGGCTGGGGGCGTGGCGAACCAGTGGAAGGCCTGTGAATACTCTCAACTCGCTGCGTGGGCTGGTACAGTGGCTATGTGTACTGCGTGTGCTGGTACTGTGAGGCATGATGGAGAAAGGCAGATGGGTGGGATTCTTTTGAAAAGACTACATACCTGCGCAACAACCACAGCGTCCACGCTCTCATCCCCCAACGGAATACCATCAGCCCTTCCGGCCTTCACACTCACACCAGCCAAACCCTTCCCCTCAAGCACCTCCCGCATCCCATCATGCGGCTCCACAGCCACAATCTCAAACCCCTCCGGCCGCCGTGCAAGCAACTCCGTGAACTTCCCTCCTCCCGCCGCGAGATCGAGAATCTTGGCGTGTTTGCGCCCGGAGACACGACATTGTTGCAACACCTGCTCGACGACGGTGGGGGTGTAACCGGGGCGGTGTCGGTCGTAGTTGACGCTGTCGGCGAAGCCTTCTGCTGCGCGGGCGTTGATGCCGTGGTGTGAGGGGCCGGCCATCGCCACACATCGGGGAGGGGATTATTATTGAGAAGGGGGGGGGGGGGGGGGGGCGCGGGGGGGGGGGGGGGGGGGGGAGAGACGGGAGCGCGTTAACAGCCAAAAACCGCGAAATTGGAAATGGGGTTTTTTTA